>OY294048.1:37846293-37942538 GCA_958510825.1 Brachypterus glaber
TATCGCTTAAGCGCTGTGAATAGTATAATAACAATCAAAATGACAGTTAAATACTCTGTTTCTTAAAAACAAAAGCTGATAAAATAACTTTTCTTTAAGCTCAGTTGTAGTTTTTTGGGTCTATTTTCACTGGTATTAATTTCATTTTGATCTTTAATAATAAAGTTAAAAAACGAGTAATTTGGGCTTTTGGGTTAGGCGAATCACTCTGTATGCGCTCTGTATACTATGAAAATAAAGTTTAGTGCCTTATAGACGGCAAATTATTAAGATCTATAAAGAAATTGCACTGCTCTACTACAGAATTTTCACAATCAATGAGAAAATCCCTACCAAAATGTCATATAGCTGCTATTTCACGCTTTTTTGCGATCATCAGTGAGCATATATTGGTATGGTGGCTTTCGCACTGACTGTTGAAAATTTTAAATAATTATCAAAAATAAGTATAACTGTATCGAGATGTGCAAACATTAGATGGCGCCACCAATTTGTGCGCTCCCGATACAGATATACTTATTTTTAATAAGTATTTTAAATTTTCAACAGTCGGTGCGAAAGCCACCATACCAATATATGGTCACTAATGATCGCAAAAAAGCATGAAATAGCAGCTATGACATTTTGGTAGGGATTCTCTCATTGATTGTGAAAATTCTGTAGTAGAGCAGTGCAATTTTTGTATAGATCTGTATACTATATGCCCTACTAAGCCAACTCCATTCGCCAATAGCAGCGTTTTCAAAATATTAGATACATCAAAATTGATGTGAAAACGTCGCTATGCGACAAATGGAGTTACTGCTTTCTAGTTTAGTAGGGCAGTATAGTAATTTAAAGTTTCAATGTATAAAGACACCAAGTTTTAATGAAGCATAGAAGTGAATGCAATTTACAAATAATTATCATTAAAAAGTTACCAGTCCCAAAACAATTTTGAGGTACAACCTTTGGGTCATTCCGTCGTTAAGTTACGTAATGACGTAACGTAACGTTACGACGTAACTTACGTACGTTACATTCGTACACCTTAATTTAGGTCTCAGAAAATTACTCGTTTATTTGTATTTTAGGTTATAATCCTTACAGGCTGATTCAGAAATAAGTTTAGAAATTTTAAGGGTTGATTCTACATTAAAAAATATCAAAAAAAGTTCCTATAAAGGTTGACCTTGAAACGAGCCCTAAGGGAGCTACGACCCCCCTAATGAACATCTGAAAAGTAGTTTTTTTTAATATCTCTGGAACCATATGAACTACAGTAACAATGTTTGATTTTATGTAATTTTTATTTGTTAATTTTAACCAGGGACGTGCAAAATGGGGGGCAATTTCACAATTTTCCCCAAACTTTTTCATCTGTAGATTTTTGACATTTTATCAATAAAATATGATTATTTAAAAATATAATTAAAAGCTATTCTTTATGTAACATGGTAGGGCCAATCGTTCTCGAGAAAAAATGCACCAACAAAAATTTCAATACCTTAGGGTGATTTTACATTAAAAACTGTAAAAAAAGTCGTATAATCTAGGTTCGAAAATCAGTAGTACTACACCCTTAAAAATGGTTTGTGGAAATTTGTATACACAGAATTTTTTTATAGTTTTTAATGTAAAATAGCTCCGCAGTATTGAAATTTGTATTGGTGCATTTTTTAGTTGCCATTTTGAATGCTCAGAACGTAAAATTTTCTCTTTAATTGCAATTTTCTCGAGAACGGTTTGACTTTTTGATGTATGTATTTTAAACTAAATAATCATATTTTATTGAGAGTTAATTGCAGTCTTATACAAAACAAAACCTAGCATTTTGGCCACCGCGGCCAATAGGACCAATCTTTACCATCGAATTTGGTAGGTTTTTACGTTTTAGTAACATGTGAGAAGTTTCAGTTTAGGGTAGGCACGTGTTTTCTAATTTATTTCCTTTTTTTTACTATAGCCATTGTTTGAACCGTTTTTCCTTTTCTTTACTAATCTAAAGAATACGTCTAGGAAATGGCACCGGAATGAAAATAAAGTGAAATTGTACAACTACAGTAAAGAAAAGGTCGCTTTACTACGCAAATGTAAATCATAAAGCCTGATATACCGGATGGCATATTTATTAACCATGCACTAAAAAAAGATCTGCTTTGGCAACAAAATGATTAGTTAAATACGGACTAACTAGTTTTCTGATTGCTGGAACCAGAAATCTGGTAGGGGCAAAAACACATCTTGTTGTGTTTACCAGAAACCAAAATTAGATCTGGTAGGCGGAACAATTGGTCTTGTTGCCCTTGCCAGATTTCTGGTTCACACCTCTACTCAATTAAATTTTAGATTAAAAAGTTTGTCAAAGAAATTTTATGGTTGATCTTGTAAGCTAAATCTGTGCGCTTTACATAATTATAATCAGTAAAATCCTAGCTGGTACGGTTATTTAGATAATGTTAAAATTTCTTCAGGAGAGTTATCCGTCATTATAAATATTATTTTGTCGGCCAAATGAGATATTTCTTGTAGTACTTTTTGAATAGTTTTCAAATCTATTAGAAAAATATCATACTTTCCTTTACTTTTCGAAAAAAACATTAAAACTGTATTTTTTAGGTTAAATCTCGGGTACAAGTAAATACCTCTCGGTCTGGAGCGATCTGAGACCGGGGTAGTATTGGCTTGTACCTCACATTATACAAACTATTTCTATTCATTCCTGTCTAAATTTTATTGCCAGAGTGGTAATTTTTATTAGCCTTGTCTATGATTTGTTTGAAAAAGATTGTAAAATGGCAGATTAAAAAGTCAGTCAGTCGCAGTGTGATCTTTGTAAGGGACGGGTGTGACCGCTTTGGCGGATGTTATTTAGTATCAGCATCGCAATCATTGATATGTACACGACTTGATTAATTTTATTTTTTATTTTATGTAATGTGAAAGTGTTCGTTTAATTGTAAAGTTTTAAGTGAGTCGTGATTATTAATATGTGATGTTAAATTTAAATTCAATGCATTTCGTTGTACACGTGGATATTTTTTTATGAATTTCAAAGAGATTTTTTTTTTATAAGTTGGCGTCTGCGCAAACATCAATACAGAGTGAGACGGTTTTGCGTAGGCCAAAATTATACTAGATCGAACTGGCCAACTACCTAAAGGGAAAAACTATACTAGAATTGGATTGGATTGGAAAATTATGAGAATAACACTGATGAACATGTTTTATTGGAGTCTGAAAACTGCAGAAGAAGACGCGTAGAGTGCTTTTAAGCAAATAAAAGATAACGCCGGAAGGACAACCGCTTAAAACCGATGCCTAGTTATTCTTTTGCAAGCTCTTCTACCCATCAAACATGTTGACAAAACTGTTGGTCCTAAATTGTCCACCCGCAGGCTGATTTTAAAAAAACGATTAATTCGATCGTAAAATCGTACATTGGCCAGTCTAAGGCTTCAGTCTTATGAACCAACGTACGTTTGGCCAACCTAAGACCAATCATTAATTTTCAACTTTTTCAACAATATTTTAAAATTGAAAAAAATTTCGTTTGACTTTGGGTGGCCAATGTAGGACCAATGCAGTTCTGCCAACATCGGCCGGTCGTATGCTGATGTTTCCTCAGTATGTATGCCCAATGTGGGTTTGCCAACATTGGTCCAATGTAGGAAATATTGGCCAACGTGCGGCCAACGAACCAATGTTTGCTGGGTATTGTGTGCCTTGTTTTTATTTGTCTCATAAATCTGTATAAAACAAAGAACTTTTAGCTCAAGAAGTAATTTCAGACCAATGTTTATGAAGGTTTCATCTTTTTGTTTGTTTATTTACTAACAGAAACGTGATACAGCTGTGTGGTGTAAAATGTAGATGTCGCTAGTAGACTTTCAGGCTACCTAGCAGCGATTTTGCGTAATTTCCACCTTATCATGAATTCAAATCATACTTAAATTAAAAATGTAAAAAACTCTATTGTGTATACTATAATTATGTTTAATAATATAGTATATTTAAATCTATTAAAATTAAACTACTAGTTCATATAAAACTCATACAGAACTAATGTTTCTTAAAATTTACAATAAAATATCCAAAGTATATGTTTCCAATCGGCAACACTGTACCCCTGTCAGTCATTTTACGACATTAGACTGTGAGTTTACACATTCTTTCTCTCTCTTTACGCGTACCAAGTGTAAACAATAGTCACTCCCCACCAGCCCCTCACCGTAGTTGGTTGACGCTTCAAACAAAGCATACGGTAGATTTCATCATGTTCCTTCTTGAGGTACAAGTTCTTTGGTATAAAACTAATATAAATTTACTTTAACCTTTACTTTGTATTTAATGTTTTTAAAATAAAATAAGTTCTAAAAATTGTACTTTTTTATATTGAAAATTTGTACCTATTTGATTAGATTTTCAAAAGCATATGTACATATTCTGCGGATCTTTATTTTACAGTTTCTATCCATTTGGATTTAAAATATTAATATTTTCTATTATAATTAACGTCTTAAAGCAGTTCCAGTTACGTGGGCAGCGCATGAACCTCGCGGTCGTAAGGGACATTCCAGCTGGAATGTCCCGGCGTGGGCTAAGCCCACGCCGGGGCTCAACGTGTTAACAACGATAACACGGGTCAACACAAATTTGACTTTGACTTTAAAGTATAAAATTTCGATAGTTTAGGTCGTAATTACAGGAAAAAAATTATATGGCATAAAAAAGTTTGCTTTTGTATTTAGAAGACCGATGATATTTTTCAAAATCTGTGGTATTATTTTTTATTGGAAGATAGAACCATCGAAATAAATTTGTTTATCATTTTTATTAAGTTTTACTATCAAAATAACTTACAAAAAAGTAGAAAATACTTTAAAAGTGTACACTCTTACTCTTTCTTTTATGTTCATACTTAAGTACTTTCTCTCAATAAACCCCAGATATAGTCTCCCATCATGTTTTCATTGGCCAATAATTGATAACGTTAAAATGTCCATTACATTTGATTCACTGCTTAATTAAAAATTGCTCACCTTCCAAACATCTTTTACAATACTACAAGCAACATTTGGAGCCCATGGCTTGTTTTAATTCCGAACAGGACAGTCAAAATATGCTTCGTAGGCTTCACAGAGAACGAGAGATGTTTTTAGTTCATATTTCATGTCCCGAATTTAATAAATTGACCACATACGTAGCAAAATGCATCAGCATCATATTTACACTTTCGCGATGCCATTTTAACGTTTTCTCGACATGTACAAAACACCTGATCATTGTTTATCACTGAGTGCCATCTGGAGGCACTGCGTGAACGTAAAAACCCCACTCAGATCTTGCGGTATTTTTGAATGTATTTAAACTAATTAAAATTTATAAAAAAATTCAGAAAATGAGTATTATTACCACAACTATCACAAAAGCAAACTTTAAACCAAAAGAAAGTATTTTTTTTTGTTTTTGTGCATAATGAACTGAAAAATCATAATATAAACTTTAGGACAAAGAACAAAAAATTTTTTGTTGAGTCGTGTAATTCAAAAAATGTGGTCTTGGAATTCAAATTTTATTTCAATGCCAAAAAATGATTCGCCTTAAGGGGAGCATCAGGTATATTTAGGTCTTTTAAAGTCGAGGGTATGAAATATACAAATGTAGCTTTAGCAAAGCCCAATTCAATTACACGATATTGTTCCATTTTATTTTTTTTTATTTTGCTTGCGATTTTCTGATATTGTATATTTTTTTAAATTGTGTAATACACAATGTATATATATTATTGACAAATTTTTTATAACTTGCAAACACCTACATACACCTACACTTAAAGGTTTTAAGGTATCTATACGAAAGTTATAGAAATAAGTAATAAAATCTTTTCTGGCCTATTGTGGGTATGCTTCGATGCGTAATACTAAGATTAACCAATCCCACAGTGGTTCCAGAAAAAAAAGTGACAAAATTCTGTTTTTTTTTTTGCATAGGGCCATATTTTTAACTGCTGATTACGAAAAAAAAAATAGGGAAAAATCTGGGTGGTTCAATTTTTTTTAAATGTCCGATTTAGCTGAAATTTGGTATAAGGACTTTTTTAAGTAATATTAATGTGAACCAATACCCAAAAACTCAAAATATTCAAAATGACGGAATAAATATGGCCGATTTATTTTTAAAATTTTGCCAAAATAAAAGAAAATATGTCACAAAACAAAAAAAAATGACAGATACCGCCCATTCTATTATGGGTTATTTTCCTTAGGGAACGTTCAAGTATTACGTAAAGCATATTTTGATCATTTTGGACCCCCTCCCTGTAACGCTATTTTTCTATACCATTCATTCATGGGCGTAACACTCCTAAATTACCCCCCCTCTAGAAGCGTTACGTAATACTTGAACGTTCCCTTATATATACTAGTAATTACTGTAACAATTTCATGATTTTATACTGACCCATTTTTTTATATTATTTTGAAAAAAAAAAATATTAAAAATTTGTCAAAATATGAGTAATTTTTCTATTCTCTTCATATATTAAACAAAATTACCCTTTTATTATTTATCTTTTAACTATTTTAGGGTAATTTTGTTTATTATATAAATGATATATAAATTACTCATATTTTGTCAAATTTTTAATATTTTTTATTCAAAATTAAATTAAAAAAAACGGGGCAGTATAAAATCATGAAATTTTTACAGTAGTTAATAGTGCATATAAGGAAAATATCCAATAAAAGAATGGGCGGGATCTCTCATTTTGTTTTTTTTAAAGGGGGGTTAAATTTTTGTTTTGGTCATAAGGATCAAAATTTGCGTTACGTAATACTTGAACGTTTCCTTTGTGGCAAAACAATATTTTTTGAAAATATCATAGTGGTATGTGATACCGGTACGTAGCAGTTGCAGGTTAACAATTTTTATTACTGGTTCTTTACCTCAAAAATTTACGAAGTCTGACGTGAAAACGAAATTTAAATATAATTTCATATTCTGACAAACTGAAATTATGAGCCTATTTGCATGAATTTCTAATATTAAATTTCTCATTTTCAAGCCTACCAAGATCCGTTAAGAGTGATTGTACTTTATTATGCTCCACGCAGCTTCATAGCAGAGGAGTATTATACGTTTACTTCGGACCCCGACAAAGGAAAAATGTCCAAAATAAAAAAATATACTGCCCAGTAAAAAAGCTTTCCCATTTTTTACATCCGCGATTAAAATGGATTTTTTATTATCAGATTCACTTTTAGCAACCTTAAAAATATACCAATTTTTACGGAAACTACCCCCCGCCTTTTAGGGGGTGGAGTTAGAATTTTTTTATTATCAGATTCTCTGTCCGAAACCTTAAAAACCCCAATATACCAATTTTCACAAAAACTACCCCCAGCCCTCAGGGTGTGAAATTAGAACAATTCTATTATAAGGTTCAGTTTTAGCGACCTCAAAAAGCCCAATATACCAATTTTCACAAAAACTACCCCCCCATCCTTCAGGGGGTGAAATTAAAAAAATATATCAGATTCATATTAGTCGACCCCAAAAACCCATATATACAAATTTTAAAGAAAATATTGAAAATATTTCAAAATACTTATAGTTAGAAAAATGTTATTATCAGATTCAATTTCAACAACCTCAAAAACCCCTATGTAGCAATTTTCAAATTTTTCTAAAAAAATGTATCTTTCCCCATTCCCTTTTGGTAACATACCTGTATGCTAAATTTAATTTAATTTAATTAAGTCTCTAGAGTAAACCGTTCTTAAGTTATCATGCACACAAAATTTCCCGGACAGACCGATCGACCGATCGACTGACAATTATTTTTTGCTCGGAATTGATTTATATCGACATGAAACGTCTTAAAACGCAAAAATACGCAAAAAAATTGAAAATTTTTGCACGAATACAAGGGTTCCCGAAATTTTGAAAATTTTCAAAATGGGAAAGCAAAATGTACCAAATTCTAAACAACGTTCAAAAATTTCCGTCTGTCCTTCTTTGCGTCTATCCCTCTGTCCGTCTGTCTGGAAAATCCCCCCAAATAAAAAGTTATGGAGGACTTAAAAAAGAATCAAAAAAATTGAACTTTTGCTTTTGCTAGCAACGTAATTTTTATTCAGGAAAAATTACTTTAATTAAATAAAAGAGTCAATCATATCTAATTTGAAAAAAAAAATCCAAAAAACAAAAAGTTATAGGGACCGTCACATAAAAGTTAGACACATCCCAATACAATTTAATTAGGATTAACTTAAAATTTCACCGGGAAAAAAACTTCTTACATCTGGGAGGAGTATACTATAGAATGCGAAGCATTACATATGTTCGTAGCTCGTTACGTTAAGTAAAAGATAAACGAAAATTTTATCTAATAAGTTTTTTACAGAAAATTTTTATTAATATTATTAATATTAATATATTAATTAACATGTTGAGCCCGGCGTGTCCCTCACTACTACACTATTTTTAGATATTAGTTATAAAGTGAAAAACAATTTTCTTTGTATCTAAATCCATTATGTCTAATAGTTTTACAGGATCGCGCGGATCTGTGGCTACGGGAAATATTTGTGTGGAATGTGTGTGCAAGTAATAAATAAATAAATAAATAAATAAATAAATAAATAAATAAATAAATAAATAAATAAATAAATAAATAAATAAATAAATAAATAAATAAATAAATAAATAAATAAATAAATAAATAAATAAATAAATAAATAAATAAATAAATAAATAAATAAATAAATAAATAAATAAATAAATAAATAAATAAATAAATAAATAAATAAATAAATAAATAAATAAATAAATAAATAAATAAATAAATAAATAAATAAATAAATAAATAAATAAATAAATAAATAAATAAATAAATAAATAAATAAATAAATAATAACTTTATTGCCCAACAGTTAACACCAATTACAAGACACAAAATAAAATAAAAGTATAAAGTTATATAAAAAAAAACTGGCCATAGACCAATAAATAGAAATAAAAATTAAGTATTTTTATTATATAAAATTTGTTTGAGACTAGAAAGATGAATATCAACATTATCAATACAGTTAAAATTTGAACACATGACATAAATAGGTGATTTCAGCATAATAGTAGTCCTTACAAAATTGGTCTTAAGTGTATTAGTTAGTGCCTATTTCCTCTTGGTATTTAAAACCGAATCTTGCTTAGTAAAAACTCACAATCAAATTAATTGTACATGTTTCTATGTGCACATAAATGTACATAATTAATATGTGAAATTAAAATGCATTACACGAAATTAGCATACGCAGTAGAGGACCGACGCCTACCAGGCTCAGCTAGCCAGTCGGGCGGACGGGTAAGGTGAATTGCCTGCCTTTTGAAGCGAGGATCGTAACGTAGGAAGGAGCGGCAATCCAAACCTGCCGATTTGCAAGCCACGCCTACCTCGCTCTTTGCCCGACAAAGAAAAACCTGATCGCTTAACAGTTTGTTGTTGTAAATCAAACAACTGCACTCATTTGTAAATACCGAACACGTTTACTTTTTTGTTGTTGTATTCTATGCAATATACAGAATGTCCAGTAAATGATGCCATTAATTTTAAGGGGTGATTCTGCATAGGAAAATATGAAAAAAAGTTCCTATAAATATGTCTAAAAATGCGTCGTAAGGGAGCTAAGCACCTTTGAAAGTGGCTAAAAAATTATTTAATAACTCAGGAACTCTTTGAGTTGCAGTAAAGCGGTTTTGAATGTGAACTAACCTTAATAAGGTCATATTTTTCCTGCATTTCACAAGAGAAGCACAATCATATAAAACTGAAGGTTCACATACGCGTAACCCAAAAAAAAAAACAACCACAAAAAGTATTTGTTGATAGCTCACAAGGCACCCTTTATAACATGTATTACCCTTTTCAGTCTCAAAAGTAAAAAACATTGACTAAAACTGTACATTTAGGTTTTTTAAACAAAATGTATTAGATTATATTCGTGTTTATCAAAGTACTTTGGTGTTTATCATGACAACAGCAGCTCAGCTATTTTGACATTTTAATCGGTGGCGCCATCTAGCGAAAATTAATGATTTATAATGCAGACCAGTAACAATTAGTTTACTGGTATCTATTTTTCATTACAAGTCAGGTCCAGGCGTGAAAACAGTGGAACAAGAAATCACGTACTTTCCAAACTTTATTAATACATGTAATTTATGTATTACATTAGGGTGCTTTTTTTTTCGACTATTTTTGTTTTTTCGGTCCCATCACGAAATTTTGTTGGAAGTACCCTAAAAAAAATTCCCTCAAAATTTTAGCCCTTAATATTTATATTAAGTAGTGGACCAAGGCATGTAAAGATTTCCCATTGAAAATACACGTAAACTTTGATTTTTTTTCTTTAAATTACTATAGCTTAGCGGCATTTTATGGCACCGCTTCGACCATAGACAGGTATTTCTCAAAATTGAATGCTCTACAAAAGTTCCCATTGCGGCATAATCATAACTCGTACTGGTGAGGTAGTTTGGGCCACCAAACCCAATTTTTTCATAAAATTTACGTTTTTCTGTCCTTATCTCGTAATTGACAAGAGCTACAAAAAATATTTAAATAATAAACTTGTAGGAAATTTAATTTCCTACAAAAATGGTCCTTAGCACTAAAACGCTAACATCAATATTTCTTGAGATATTAAATTCTAAAGTTTTTGTTATTTCAAATTATTATCGAGTATCACTTCAAATTATAAAAAATAGCAAGAACTTTAGAATTTAATATCTCAAGAAATATTGATGTTAGAGATTTAGTGCCAAGGACTATTTTTGTAGGAAATTAAATTTCCTACAAGTTTATCATTTAAATATTTTTTTGTAGCTCTTGTCAATTACGAGATAAGGACAGAAAAACGTAAATTTTATGAAAAAATTGGGTTTGGTGGCCCAAACTATCTCACCAGTACGAGTTATGATTATGCCGCAATGGGCACTTTTGTAGAGCATTCAATTTTGAGAAATATCTGTCTATGGTCGAAGCGATGCCATAAAATGCCGCTAAGCTATAGAAATTTAAAGAAAAAAAATCAAAGTTTACGTGTATTTTCAATGGGAAATCTTTACATGCCTTAGTCCACTACTTAATATTAATATTAAGGGCTAAAATTTGAGAGAATTTTTTTTAGGGTACTTCCAACAAAATTTCGTGATGGGACCGAAAAAACAAACATAGTCGGAAAAAAAAAGCACCATAGTATTACATATACAGTTGCGAATAATTTTTTTTTTAATTTTCAGGAATTTCTTTCTTCTAAGAAGGTAGCATTACTTTTTGTGGCAAATTCTTAAAAGGTTCTTCAAATCAAATTGTGACATCAGGGATTTATTTACTTTGCCATCTTGTGAAGCTATCGCTTAGCAAAATCTTTCCGGTAGATTTATCCCTGTATTTGTACAAGGGAACATGCTTCGTCTAAATAGATCGGTTGAACGTTATAGCGGATGTAATGGGTTGTTTAAAACAGTCAATCCATGTCACAGAAGGGTCAAGACATAGCAATGGAGATTTCTCCATTTAGATTAGACAGGGACAAAAGTTCTACCCAAAAAGGATAGAAGTAATATCACCAACATAAAGAAAAAAAAATCTCCTAGGTTTTATGTTGGCTGCACTGTCAGTAACGCCATTTTCTTTAGCCACTGTCATTGTGTGAGCTGCGTTTGATATTGTTTTGATTTCATTTTTTTGTGTGTTTTTATTAATATTGTGGTTTTATTGACTATTATAGTACTTTTACGAGTTTTGATATTTAAATATTGTTTACCAAAGGTAAGTTCTTTCTTTCTACCTTAGATTTAAAGCCTAGGCGAAATTCTTTTGGACTTTTGCAACGCTTGTAAAAACATCTTGGCATTTTGGTAGCTATAACAGAAATAACGCTCGTCATAAAATGAATTTCTTGAAATGTAGAAACTGGTAACAATATTAAAATATATAATAATAATATATAGTTAATAATAAATATGATAAACAATAAATAAATTCATATTTACCTTTTCGTATTTGAGGTTATGTTTTGTAAATAAATAAACAGATTAAGCAATCAACCTAAGAACAATTAATAGGATTTATATTTCATTCTTTATTATACTATTAAATCATCAGTTTTATTTCTTAGCAAAAAATATTCATTTCTTTAGCTTTATTTACAAAAATCAACGGTAATTTTTGATAAAAATTGAAAAAAATGCAATATTTTTTTAATTTATTTAAGTTGGTAGTGGCGTGCCGTGTACAAATGAGATAGAGATAGGGTAGACGTCTTCTGTTTCATAATTCTAGTTGTACAGAGCTCTATTGCTGTCGTAAGTAATATTCTGCCAGCATACTGAAGTAATTTACTTCTCACGAGGGAGCCCCTTGTTAAATTGAGACATTAAACACACAAAACAAGTCAATATTAATTTATTTTCAATATTTCGATTGGACATTTATGATAAAATTTGTTTAAAAACTTTTTTCTTCAAGCGTACTAAAATGTTCATATTTTATAACTGAACACACTAGTTAAAAGTAATATATTTTTTTTACAGTAAAAAAATGAGTTCCTGTTGTATGTCGTAAAAAAAAGTTAGTTAGCAAAACCACCACTGGCGGCAGCACTCTTTGACTTTGATGACAGCCATACTTCAAACTTGTTTGTTTATTATGTAAACAGGTGGTTTATTCGAGATTCTGTGCAAAAACCTTGTGTGAAATTGATTAAAAATGATTGAGGAAGAATATATGGTTTATACACCTGAAAATCTCTCCGAAATTGCAAATGCTACATTAGACAAGTTACCATCGAAATCGCGAAACGTGTACGAGTTAGCCTACGAAATAAAAAAAAAGAGCTAAGGAAGGTTTAAGTTAATTTCGAAAGGGTTTTATTGGCCTTTTTTAATAAAAAACATACTTTATTACTGAATAAATTAAATTCAAAAATTAATATTTAAAAAAAATATATAGGATGCTTGAAGAAAAAATAATATGTTTCACTCAGAGGAAAAGTGCTTTTTTACTCGTCTGTAGTTTCCGGACTCCGCTTCGCGTCTTCTGTAAATTCTACAGACTGGTAAAAAAAAGCTTCACTTTTCCTCTTAGTAAAAGAATATACTATTTTTCTACATACGACTTCTTTAGAAAAAATAAATACTAAGATGTACTACCTAGGTAGGTAATGTCAAAAGGTATCATACTCAAGATAAAATTTAAAAATTATATCTATCGGAATTCTGATGTGATGAAATTTTTACTATATTTTTCTGATAATTATTTTTTTACAAATTTTGTACTACTATGTCTACAAAAATTAGTAATTAGTTTTCAAAGGGGAAAACCACTGTTGGCCTGTGTAATTTAAAAACATTAAAATAAAAAAACATTAAAATAAAAAAATAAATTTTCGGAGAACTGTACGACAGATTTTTTTTAATCTTATTTCTGTAATTCGCATTCAAAAATATATTAAAATCACCTTTTAAATCCAAGACATGTTTTTTGTCGCCAGTCTGTGTTATACTCATATGGATATTTATTATTTAAGCGGTATTGTAAAATTTTCAAGGGTGAAAAGTGGCTATTAGGGCTATCAAGTGCAAGTAATATACTCCAACTACGGTTTTTAAGGACCACAGTTGGCTTTGACATGATTTGTGAGTACTTACTTTCGAAAGCCTTATAAGGTATGTCGTCCAAATAAGGCCCGGTATCGTTACAGGGCTCCAAGCCCCTAACCCCCTCCCTAAATTTAAATATTCTTAAATTTTAAAACTAATGATAAGAATTCTACAAATCTTAATGCTGGAGTATCTTATAAGTAAACTGTTTTAAGGACTAAATGCGGAACGGTGTGATTTCATTATTTCCCGAGCAAAAAAGTTGTTTAAATCTAGTTTTAGTTGTAAATGTAATAAATTATTTTAAAATTTGTTTAAATTAGTTTATTTATAATATAAATATTTTTTTAATAACTTTATAATTAAAGCAAAATTTTCATTTGTTTATATTTACCTACAAGTGTTTCGTAGAGCACCTCGGTCGCATAGCAACCACCAATTGGTGCTTTGTCATTGTTGACAAAGCAGTATTCGGCATTTATCCTGCCGGTACCGTTAACAGAGACTTTACTTTTAGGTAAATAATTTAATTGACTTCAAAGCAGAATCTTCTGCCGGATTTTTAAAATTGATGAGCTTTCCATAAGAATCGTGTAAATGCATATTCTAGGAATTATTAAATTACTCCTTTTTTGCCCCCCTAAGACGGTTTAAGAATAATTCTAAATATAGATGAAATTTAAGAAAAATCATAAAAAACAGTTTAATTATACAGGAGTGTTTTGGGGTGATTCTAAACGGTTAATTCTACGTCAGTACAACAAGAGTACATTTTTTTATGTATTTTTACCTAAGAAATACTATTTTTAAAATAAACCCACAAAAAAGTTAAGCAGTAAAAAATTTGGAGCGAAAAGTTAATGAGCAAAATCTCTCCAAAGTTATAAAATGAGAAATATTCTTATTAACAGGGGCTTAGCAGCCAGGCCGCCTAGCTCCTTTAGGTAGCTAGTACCTAGGTTTTCTTCGAGGTTTTCTCTAAACAAATGAAAATCGTTTTTTTTTAATGGTTTGATATACAGGATGTCCCAGCTAAGACAGATCAATCGTTTTTTAGCGTTATTATTAAAGCTATCGGAGTAAAATTTATGTCAGTCAATATACGTGTTCCTAAACAAAAATTTTCTACTAGCTTTTGTTTTCAAGACGTACATAGCTTATATGACACCAATTTTTTATACAATTTTAATAAATACCTACTAAAATTAAAAATCTATCTTTATTCTTTATACATTGACCAAATATTGTTACATAATTTGTATTTAAATTAATAATTTCATTTGGAATAATCCTAATAATTTCATTTAAAATGATCATAATTTATTATTTTGTTAAAATCGCAATAATTATAATTATAATTAGTTTATTTGCATTTGTGGTTAAGGGTTCAAGAACCCATACTGTTTCCTAGATGGAACTACTTTGTTTTTTAAACTTTAATAAAGTTCATTTAACCCTCTTTTGCTACTACTTATGGTACTTTTACGATAGGCGTACGTTATAATTGTTTAATGTTACATAACTTCTATTTAAATTATAAATAATTTCATTTGGAATAATCCTAATTTACTATTTTGTTAAAATTACAATAATTTTTTTATTAGCATCTGTGGTTAAGGGTTTCAAGCATCCAAACTATTTCCATTAGCTACTCTGTTTTTTAATACTTTAATCTAAATAGAGTTTATTTTAACCTCTTTTGTTACTACTTTATTATTTAATGTTTAAATCCTAAACGCATATTACCCTAGTTAAATTTTATTCAGTTTTGACAATTTATATCACCTTTATCCAGATTTATAATTTTTATATTCCATTCGCGAAACCCTTAACTGCAATCAAACTAAGTGAAACTCGTGGACTTCTTGATAAAATAATGTTTTTAAAAAAATCCTTATTATTTTAAAGAAATTAATTATAATAATAATAATATTATTTATCCATACATACAGATAATAAGACAATTACCAGCTATATTTTAAATAGATAAACTCAATAATAACCCCTGCGTGGCTTTTACTTTGTTGAGTGGATAATTATTTATTTTACCCACTCAACTGTCACTTGGCAAAATATTTTCTTGTAAATGTCATTAAAATTTTTAATAAAAATATGAATTCCTAAGTTATTTATTGGATAAAACCTTGTATGGCACTCATGGGTAAACCGATATTGCCCTCTCGAAAATTAACCTGCTTGGCTGAACCCTAGGTTAATTTTCTCATGGGCAATATCTTACTTTACTCACTAGTAACATAAATAACTATATTATGATTTTTTTAGCAAATGTAAATAAATTAAAAAATACTTTAATAATATATTTTTTAAAATATTATTTAAAACGACAATTAAAAAAAATATATCTTAGAAATAAAAGATGGTAGAAAACTTTTGTTCTTGCACAAATATCGCTTTTTGGGTGTATACGACTGACGTAAATTTTATTCCGATAGCTTTATTAATAACGATAAAAAACGATTGATCTCTTTTAGCTGGGACACCCCCTATAATATTTTTTACAACTCACGAACGAATTATAAAAGAAACTAGATGAAACGTTGCAAGCACCCTGTCAAAACATCGGCACTATTGTACACTAGAGCCATCTAGTTTGCAAATTTCAAACTAGGTGTTTTGTTTGATTTTAAATTCTGTATCTTTAAAACATTATATTCTAGCAAAAAACTGTATATAACATTTTTTATAGGGCTTAAAAAGAGCTTTTATTTAAAATATATTTTTTTGAAATCGGGTTATAAATATGTGAGATATGCTAAAGAAACCTTTTACTGCTTTAAACGCCAATATCTCGAAAATGCGTTTAAAATTATCTTTTATATAAGTGCCAAATTAACCAAATACAATAATAATTGCCTTAATTATAAACAAAAAACGCTAAAAATAGGAGTTTTACCCTATTTTTACCCCCTTACCCCCAATCGTTTACCCCCAAAATCTAATCAGCTCTTCGAAATACGATAAGAAACAATATGCAAAAAACCGCAAGTCGATATCTCACGTAGAAATGGAGTTAGAGTTTACACCCAGACAGACTGACAAACAGACGGAGGCAAATTTTTTTTTACTGATCTCGACTCAGAATGGTCTAAAACGTCGAGAAATGTGAAAAAAACGTGGTCAAAGATTTTGACTTTTCGGCGAAGATTTCAATACGTCGGCACTCTTAGTAGCACTAAGTGCCAATGTAAAAAAATGGGTATCAAAAAGTCGAAAAACTAATTTCTAATTTCTAGCGCACCGTGAAAAGTAGAAACTTTTACTTCGAACTCTATCAAGTTAAACTTTTAATAAATAATTTAACTTTACCTGGCTTTTGTATCTAATCAATGTCTGACACTGGCATCAGTTATTGATACCTGTACATTTGTGCTGGCTTTCCTGAAATGCGAAATTCTAGAATTCGTAAATGGAATGTTTGATTTGAGAATAACGAATCGAGTTTAAGGCTCTGACTTTGTGATGTGTACTTAGTTGGCAGACTGACGGCTGATTAACTACAATTTAAATTCCAGGTAGAATTATGATTTGGATTTTGGTAATAGATAACACTAGTTTACAAGAGTTTTAAACGCACTTTTTCTATTTTGCGACTCTTATAAGCTCATAATCACACGCATTTTGCGTGTTCTTATAGGCCTATAAGAGGTCTGTACTTTTTGTTCTTTTGGGTTGGCAACAGACCTGGCCTATCGCTTGACGTTTTCCGTGCAAATGTCAATGTCGCTTTAAAGTTTAATTTTCTACAAAATTTTGTGTTTAGGTTATTTTTACCATGTTAAAATTGTGGCTTGGTTAATTGCAGTAAAAAAGAGAAGAGATGACTATAAAATATATCAAAATATAATTTGTTCTTAGAATTTTAAACATGATGTAAACTGTAATGCCAATTCAAAACAAAAATCCCTAAATCAGTCATCAATTAAAATGTAAGTTTTTTTAAATTTTAGAGCGAAATAGAAAAAACTGTATAAAGCACTCGTTTCATAACACGTTTTTAGCGCACTAGTACTTTAGAAAACTCGCTGCAAGCAGCTCGTTTTCTAAACTTGTACTCGTGCGCTAAAAACGTATGTTATGAAACTAGTACTTTAATATACTATTATTTTATCGCCTTTACTTTTTTTAATATTCTGCAATGACCTATTGGAGGCTCTAAGTACTGTAAATAGTTATTTATAGTACTAGTGGGTAAAGAGAGGGCAATATCGGTTTACCCATGAGTGCCATACAAGGTTTTATCCAATAAATAGCTTAGAAATTCATATTTTTATTAAAAATTTTAATGACATTTACAAGAAAATAATTTGACAAGTGACAGTTGAGTGGGTAAAATAAATAATTATCCACTCAATACAGCCACGCGGGGGTTATTATTGAGTTTATCTATTTAAAATAAAGCTGGTAATTGTCTTATTATCTGTATGTATTGGATAAACTCATTTATTTTTCAATTTGCTGACGACACATCGGTTGTCTTAGCACCGAAGCACTGGCAGACGCTGCAAGCGAGATCCTTCGTTTGATGTGAAGTTGGTGCAACGAAAACGGTTTGCTATTAAATTCGAATAAATCGGCTGTAATACAGTTTACAGTTTACATAAAATCCTCCTACTGTAGACAGCATTTGGGTTCATCATAATAAAAATAGCATTCCTGTTGTCGACTGTACCAGGTTCTTGGGTGTAAACAGAGACTACATATTTCTGACAGTGTATTCACTATATTTATATAGTATGTTACTGTTCGTACGCGAAAATTTATACTTGTTTCTTACGAACGGAGAGCTCAATAATGGTATGCAAACACGATTGCAAAATATGCTTACTATACCAATTCACAATACCTCTACATTCGAAAAGTCACCACATTATATGGCTATTAAAATCTATAACAAATTCGATAATAGCAAAAAAACCTTAAAAAACTTTAAAAAAGTCCAAATCCATTCTACAGTATTCAAGAATATCTCGATACATACTGACAATATCCAAAATATTCTTTGTAATTTATCTATGAAAATAAATTTTATTTATTTATCATTTATTTATTTATTTTAATATTTCCTTACATATTTTTTAGTGCTGAATACAAATCCGTCAAGAAAAAAAACGCTGGTTCAGTTTATATAATAATAATCGACTCTAAAGGTTTTATAAGGGGAAAGCTAAAGAAATTATATGTTTTCCTTTAACATTTATAAAAATTAGTATTATTGGTGTACAACATGTTAGTAAATATTAATAAACAAGCATTGCGAGGGGTTTCAAATAGGCCAGCACGTTGGGTTGTGTTATGTTAATATGAAAAGATACTTTTTACAATACTGATATTGTAGTATTAATTATTACAGTACTAAATACGATATAAAAAAATGTGTATGTATTTACAAAATTTGTATTTAAAAATATTACAGTATTTAAACTACAATAAAATTTTCTGTTTGTGTATGCCAAAATATAGAGTATATATTTTTTAATTATTTTTAAGATAAAAATAAATTATATTTTTAGCTTAATTTCAGCCATTCCATAGAATTTGAAACCAAGGTGAAAATTTTAAAATTGTTTATATGCCATACTTTTATAATGAAATATATACGTTACAGTATAAAAAATAAAGTACTTGCACGAGATTAAACAATTAAATTTTGGAAAGTATATCGAGTGAAAATGCAATATCCAATGTAAAGAGTATATTATGTTATGGGAAGTATTGCATAATGTGTAATACTTATATGTATATGTGAAGATATTATATGTATATGTGAAGATATTATCTTAACGATTTGTTTAAAAAATTAAATTTTAATTTTAATTACCTTCTTTTTTGAAATAGCATCATACCCTTTTGATAGGTAAGTATTCCTGCAAAAAAGGACCTATAGAGACCTATAAAGACTTGTGTAGGTTTCTATAGGGATTTATAGGTAACACAGGTTTCTATAGGAGCCGGCACCTATGATATAGGGTTCCATAAGTACGACCTGTGAAACAAGGATTCATTGGAATATCTCTATGAAGAAATTGATAGGGATATTCGTATAAAAAACTATTAAATCCTATGAAACTGATTTATAGGGCTTTATAGGTTTTAAGGGCAAATTTTTACAAAATTTTTCCGAGTTTTTTTCCTGTTGCAGAAAAAAAGACGCTGGATAATAGGATTTCATAGGTTTAAGTAGGTTTAAGTATGTTTAAGTAGGTTTAAGTAGGGAGTTCCCTATGAAACGTGTAGGTATTTATGGATTTTAATAGGGATTTTCCTAGAAAGTCATAGGGATCCATAGGAAACTTCCAATAGGTTTCAGTAGGTCTTTATAGGGAAATACCTGTCCAAATGTATATGAAAACCTATAGATGAAACCAGTGCAACAATTTTATAGGTTTCTATAGGGATTGATAGGTATTTTCTTAGTAGGTGTACTGTAATAATAATGTTGAAATTATTGCCAAAATAATTTTAAAGTATAGTCAAACTAAATTCACTGCAGGTTTTGCATTATCACCAATGATATATTTGAATCAAAAAGAACCTTTTTCCGGCCATATTGTTATAGTTTTTTGTATGCATCCCAAGGCTTACTAATTATTAAAAAAATACGCATTTCCCTCTAGTGATTTTGCAGTCAATCCAGATTAATGTTTTTGTTGGGAAAGTTGGCTAGAATTTCTAATTATACTTGAATAATGTCTAAATTAATTAGAAACAAGCTGTGAAGAAATAAAATGCTCCGCATTTCATAGTATACTCTTTGTAAATTCTTTGAACCGCTTGAGCACGTTATACTATACTGTCCTACTATGCTAGAAAGCAGTAACTCCATTTGTTGCATAGCAACGTTTTCACGTCAACTCTGATGTAATATTTTGAAAACGCTGCTGGAGTTACTGCTTTCTAGCGTAATAGGGCAGTATACTCTTCACACCGCGTAAGTGGTAGAAAAGTTCAATACGGTAGTTTCGAATTTTCCAAAATCGACTACAACAATAGGAAAAAGATGCAGGAAAAGTCCGATTGTAATTTTTTCAGGAACAAATAGATTACCTGTTATAAGGATCGATGCTGCCAAGTTTGAAAAATCCATTTTGAAAGTAAAAGAGTTATAGGGACAGCTTCTCCCAAATGTAGATATGTTTATTTATTTATTTATTTATTTATTTTACAACTTAACAGGACATACGTCCCTTTTACAAAGTTGTTATAATAAACTATGAAGTAATATAAATACAATAGAGACTTATATAAAAAAGAAAGAAAAAAACAAGATTTGCATAAAATATTAATACTTAATTATATGAGAAAATATGATTTATAATTCTACAGCATAACAAACAGATCTTAAGGAATTAATATTTGTAAAAAATAAATCTAGAACACTTCCAATGCGTTCGTAATTGGAACACATGATATATAAAGGCGAAAACATTAGAATATTGGTACGAGGTGTTTTTAGGTAAAATAAAGTTCTATTCCTAGTACTAACGGACGGAACGTGAAATTTGAGTTTATTTAATAAGTATGGACAGTCAATAATATTATGAAGTAATTTATACAAAAACGCTACACTATAATAAAAACGGTGTGAAGCCATATTTACAAAACCAAATCTCTGCAGTAAACTTTTGGTAGGAGTATTAAGCGCAGGGTACTCATTATATGTTTTTAGGTACAGATACCTTAAAAACCTTTTCTGAACCTTCTCAATGCTGTTTCTGTGAATTTCATGTTTAGGGTTCCAAATAACTGCACCATAGTCCAACTTGGACCTAACGAATGCATTATATAGCACTGTAAATGTGTGAGTATTTTGAATACCCTCAGAGTTACGAAAGATAAAACCTAATGATTTAAAAGCTGCTGAAGTTGTTTTGTTTATATGATCAACAAAGGATAATTGCGGATCAAAATGTATTCCTAGGTCTTTCATAAGATCAGGTCTAGAAAGAATAGAACCAGTTATGTTAATTATAAATTATAGGTACTTTTTTCGTGGTAAAGGTAATAACGTTACATTTGGATACATTGAGAGGAAGACGATTTCGTACACACCATTCGTGTAGTCTATTTAAGTCATCTTGGAGTTCAATAGCATCATTCACACAAGTAACCTTTTTAAACATTTTAATATCATCTACATAAATAAGGCATAGACATTTAAGAATGCATGCAATGTCGTTAACAAAAAGTATAAACAAAAGAGGTCCTAGGACCGTCCCCTGAGGGACTCCGGAGGTGGCAGTGAAAAGAAAGGATTTGAAACCACGATATTGAACGTATTGAATTCTTCCAACTAAATACGATTTAAGAAATCTAACGTCAAGTCCAAGCTTTTCAAGAATAAATAACAAAACTGGATGATCTAAAGTGTCGAAGGCTTTCATGAAGTCAGTGTATACAACATCTGCTTGACTATCTTCATCCAGCGCTTCAGAAATGTACTGAGTAATGCATGCCAGGTTTGAATGTTAAAAAATTTGCAATTTTAGATGATGATAAATTACGGTAGAAAAGTGTTTATTAACTTTAAGAACGAAGGACCAAATCCTAATGAGGGCCAGTTGAAAAATAATTAATTGGTAAAAGTTATTCCGCAGACTACATGGTCAACAGCAGTACACAGAAAAAAAGGTTATCTTGGCAGAAGATAATAAATTATCTTGGATTTATATTATCTTAAATCGAGGTAATAATCTTCTTTTAGGATCATGTATCCTCGGTTTAAGATTATCTGTGACTTTGGTTTCCTTTAATTGTTCTCTTGGTAGAAAAATCCTTGGGTCAAGGATTTTTTTCTTAAATGCATGACATTTAAAATAGTAACAGAGAATCAAGAGCTATTATCTTGACGCAAAGCCCCTGGTGTCTTACGGTAAAGAGTTTGCCGGCCTTACCCCACGTAGATATACGGTAGACTCGTCCGTTGTTATTGGGAGATAAGTTAGGTTTGTTTTTTTTGCCGTCAGTTGTCTTTAAAGGTATATCATTGTTTTTATCTGCTTTAAAATGGACGTATTTGTATCTGTTACCCTCAAACGATGGGATCTTCAAATTTACTTAAAAAATTCACGGGTAAGTAGCTTTAAATAATTTATACCTATAGGTTATATATAAGCGCCATTTTGCAATGGCGTTGCAACAAGTTTTTCTTCAAAAACAATTGCTTTTTCCTACGACCACCTTTGAAACCAAATTTCACACGATTAACAGAGTAAGAAAGTATCATATTTCATAGGCGTGCGAAATAATATTATACCTGTGTGGGAAATTTTTTCAAAATATTTACCATTCTATTAACCATGGAACCTGACTGTGGTATCAATATGATCTTGAATTAAGAGAATCATAATCTTAAATCAAGATTATAATTCTCTTCATTCAAGATTATATTATCTTAAACCAAGACTTGGTGTAAGATAATTTGATCTTGGATAAAGATAATATGATCTTAAATCAAGATAATTACATACTTGGTTTAAGATAATATGATCTTAAATATATGGTTTAAGTGGCTTTGATTTAAGGAAATGTCCTTAAATCTAGGACCTCAAATGCCAAGATCACGGCGGATTTGATCCAAGACAGTCATGGCGTTGAACATATCGGAAGCCATGGCGGCCTTGGTCCAAGATCGTTTTGCTTTGATTCAAGATATCCTTTTTTTCTGTGTAACTAACTGCAAATTCATTTGCAAAATTCTATATAATTATAATTATTATTAATTTAAACAAAAAACATATTAAACTAAATTAAATTGTTTGATATTTACAAATTTAAAAAATCTATATAAAACATTTTACTATTCCTTAAAACGACTTTTGTTTGATTAACGCAGTCGTCCCTCCGAAGTGACTGATCGATTTCGTGCTTTTTAGCACTCTTCAGAGCCACATATCGGTAGTAGGGACAACTACGAAAATCAAATCTTTTCCATATATCTCTATATAGAGTTTAAAAATCGTTGTAAGGAAAAGCAAAAACAGCTAGCGACATCTACTGCTAAAAGCAGAGACTGGATAAACCTATCGACAGTCCAAAAAAGGAAGCAGTATTGGTTTCAAGAACCTATTGCACGCTGTCGATTCAATTGGCGGCAATGTCCACCGTGGCATTGATTAATCTGCCCCCTATCGACAGCGTGCAATAGGTTCTTGAAACCAATACTGCTTCCTTTTTTGGACTGTCGATAGGTTTATCCAGTCTCTGCTTTTAGCAGTAGATGTCGCTAGCTGTTTTTGCTTTTCCTTACAACGATTTTTAAACTCTATATAGAGATATATGGAAAAGATTTGATTTTCGTAGTTGTCCCTACTACCGATATGTGGCTCTGAAGAGTGCTAAAAAGCACGAAATCGATCAGTCACTTCGGAGGGACGACTGCGTTAATCAAACAAAAGTCGTTTTAAGGAATAGTAAAATGTTTTATATAGATTTTTTAAAAAACATATTGTTCTAATTTAGCCCAAAACTCACCTTTAAAACAATATCCTTCTCTGACTTATGTAAGTATTGGAGTAATCCCGTTTATTATTAAACAAAATAAAATAATATATCTACTCTTCTAGCCATAAATAAAGAGTATATAATAGGATGTAAACTTGGTTTGATTCGTGGAATATTTAGGTTTACACGTGTTTCTGACATTTCAAGCTGTTTGCAAATATGTAGTTATTATGTTTGTTCTAAAATACTGTAGTATATTTGAATGGTTATTAAATTCGCAATAAAATTATGCATATCCTATGAATATTATTCAAAATCATTCATATACAGGGTTATTCAGAAATAGGGTCATTCATTTTAAGAGGTGATTCTACATAGGAAAATATGAAAAAAGTTCCTTTAAACTTTTTGTCTAAAAATGCGTCGTAAGGGAGCTAAGCCCATTTGAAAGTGGCTAAACAACTCGGTTTTTATTTAATAACTCATGAACCCTTTACGATATAGCAACGAGGTTTTGCACGTGAACTAATCTTAATAAGGTCCATCTTCGTATGTTATGTTCATGTACTTATTTTAACCAAGGTTGTGTAAAACGGTGAGACCTTATCAGTTTTTTGCTATTTAATTGCAAATTTAAAATCGATAGCATATGTCATTTAAAAGTTATCTAAAAGAATAATCATGTAGGGGTATAAAAACAATATGACATTCAATACTTATTGTTATAACAGCTGTATACTGTTTCTCTTTTGTAATAAATTGAAAAAAAATTTAAAAACATGTCTCATAAGTAAAATCAATACGCATCAAACTGTATATCATCGGTGATACTGCAAGTTTTATTAAAAATACTAAAACTATATTTAAATTACCACATAAGCAAATAAGTAATAAGTAACTACCGTCATAGATTTTGTGTTATGTATTTTTTTTTAATTATTAAATTATTATTGATAGGTGGTATATCATACGTAGAAGGGTCTCACACCTCTTTCTATTGAAAATTTCAAAATTTTAAAAAATGTTACATTACACCTTCATCGAGACCTTCATCCACTTGCCGCTTTAATTACACTAGGCAACACGGTTTCTTGCCCTGATTGGAGTCATATACATATTTTTTAACTAATTTTGGGTCGCTGAAATCAAATCTGGCCTCAGAATATTTCTATTACCTAAGGTTATTGAGAAAAATGAGATAAAAGTGGTAAAAAAAATCATTATTTTGTTCTAAAATCATGGGAGCAATTATGAAAACTCTACACTTTTATTTTAAGCTTATTATTTTTTTCGCGTATTTACTGTGACATTAGGTCCTTGGCATATAGATTTTTGAATTTCTCGTATTTGTTTTTAATCGACCCTAAAACTTTCAAAATCCTACTCTTTTTTTTAAGATTTTGACAAAAAACGTCATAATTTCCTGGACTTATATCTCAAAAATTTTAGGTGCTGGAATTTTTCTAAGTCAGATTCGGATTCTACGTCCTCAAATTAGTAAGAAAAATTTACATTCCGATCGGGGCAAAAAAAAGATTCCCTATTGTTATGTTATGTTATGTTATGACTGAATTTCAATAATTTATTATCCATGGCTAGTAATAAAGTGTTATTACTAATAATCAGCAATGAGTAATTAATTATAATGGCTAATAATTTTGCAGTATCTAATATTGTTACTTACTTAAAATTATTAGGTACACTAATAATCAGTCATCGGCGAATTTGCAGTGCTCGCATAGGCGCCGCGTCGAATCTAGCGTTGACGCGAGGTTTCAAATATTTACATTTTTATTTCTTTTTATCTTGATTTTTTTTAATGATTCCATTTAAACGAGTTAGGTGGAAAAAAAGTTATCGATAAACAAAAATTAAAAACTTTCGTATTCTTAAAAGATAAAAATCGAATATTGGTTTTTTCTTCGAAATATATATATATATATATTTATAGTTAATATGTATAGTCAATATTGTTGTGTGTAACAAATTAGTCGTCAAATGTTTCGATTTAGTGACGTTTATAAAAATTTCCCTCATAATTCGGCAAAATTATTCCGTAAGCCTATGTTTCTGTGTTTATTTTCAACGTTGATGAGTCATAACTGAGTGTATGCCGATTACTGCTAATAACACAGTGACACGAGAAAAAAGGTCTGATTCCCCAGACGAGACAAACATTTCTATACGTTTTTGAGGTCGCTGAATCCGAATCTGGAGTTGGTTTGACTCGGTCAGGTCGCATTTCGTTGCTAACTTCAAAATGTGATGAAAAGTTTCAACTATTAAATATATTTTTAAATTGCTAGTCTATAAAATTACAGCGAAGTTTCTGTATATTTTATTACTGCAGAATTAATAGCCATAAGTAATAATTTACTCTAAAATTACTTAAATTCTATGATAGTTACTAAAAAATTTGTTTGAGGACAGGAACTTTGAATTCTATGATAAAGCATAAATTAAATTTCTTCGTTGATGGATAAAAGTTAATGACCAAACAAATTAAAATTCTTTATTAAATACTGAGGTCTTATTTTAAATTCAAATTTAATACAAGTTTTTAGCCGAGTTGTTCCTGACTTAATTATATCCGACTATAAATATTGATTCAGTAACAATTTGCATAAACCTTAGAATTCTGCTAAAAGACTAAAACGACCCTAAAATCCAAATATAATATGTAGGTGCACGGAAACTGAAATATCTTTGTACCCTTTTAATTTTACTTGAGTCTTATAAAACATTTTTTCTACAACGTCCTATTTCGTCAGAAAATGTTAAGTATTAATTACTGGTCGCTTAGGGATCAAAAATAAATAAAAAAAAATGTATTTTTTTTTTAATTTAATATTTTTTAGAAAAAAAAACTTTTTCTGAAAAACAAAACAAACATTCAAAAACAATTTTCTTAAAGAAAAAAAAAATAAAAAAATATTTTTTTTCGAAAAACAAAAACAAAATTGGAAAAGATAGTTTTTTTAATAAAAAAAAATCGATCGATCGGATTATTTGTTCTCGAGTTATCGGGCCCACAAAAAATGTAACAGACGGACGGGCAGACGGACGGACGGACAGATGGACATTTTCAAAGTTTAATGAATCACATTTGTATCCAAGAATTTTTTGTCTAGGCCTTTTTTTGGCGATTTTGGGAAATTCGAAACTATGCTCTGTTTTTTCAACCGCAGGATTGAATTCACAATCTCCGCATGCGACAGAAAAACATTATTTCTCGTCCTTGGATCATAATATACTATTAATAGTTGACTACCACATATAATTTGTGAGTAAAAAATACATATTAGTATTAGTTTTTTTATTCGTTTTTGTTCTTTGTTTCCGGATGGGTTTGAAAAAGTTTATGAAATAAAATAATTTTTGTTTGTAAAGGAGATGATTCTACAACATAAAATATGAAAAACCAACACAAGAACATACGTCCGAAAATAAGCCCTAAGGAAGCTATGGACCTTCGAAGATGGACATGTTGAATGGAAAAAAGCACCAATAAAATTTTAATGCTGCAGGGCGATTCTTTATTTAAAACTAATCAAAACATTATTCTTAACCGAAACACCTAAATTTAATATTAAAGGAGTAATAGCCGAGCTAATAACCTTTTAAAAAGTAAAATTTTTGGTGGCACAAAATGTTGCATCCTCTTAATTGATTTTTTTTGTTTGAAAGCGGTTGCTTCTACAGTTTTACACTTTATGATATTTTTATATATGTAATTTTACTCAAGGAATCTATATTTTTACAAAAAAATCCAAAAAAAATGCACATAAAAAAGTTTGGGGCAAAACTATGTTAAGCCTCACATGTTTGGTCGTCTAGGCATGCCTCTGGATAAATTCAAAAAAATAAGTTAACATAAACTAATTGCCCTTATTAATACTAGTATATATGAGAAACTTTGTCGCTCTAGCTCAAAGGATACCAGAGTTATTAATTAAAAACCTTATTCTTAGTACAATTTTAACTTTATAAAGTTAAAATTGTATACATATGCTAGTTTTTCATGTTTTGTGATGTAGGAACATCGTTTTATTTTATGTCAAAAGACTACAAACACCGTGTATGCATCTAATATGATGTCATGGTAAACTTGATGCTGCTTAGCGAACGGTGGTTAATTCCAATTTCTAGTTTAGTATATCAAAGCAGACTAGATTAGCTAAAATCATGACCTGAAACTTTAGAAATGTTTAGAGCCATGTCTCTTGTAACAATGTTGCAATTGTTAGGTAGGTATGTCAGCGAAACTGTAAACTTTTTACACAATTTATCCACACTTTGATACACACGGAAAAAGAAATACTTGAAGTTTTAGATCTTATTACTATTATCTCTTATTACTGAAAATGCCTATATACAGGGATTAAACTAAGACCTACCGACCATTGAGGGGGCGGCGGTGGCTCAGTCGTGGACACCTCTATCTAGTAATCGAGAAGCCGGGGTTCAATCCTCGGATGTGGAACAACTTTTTCACAGAAATAAAATACCGTCGTTTCCCCACCACGTTGGCTTGTGCTGCCGAAGATCTAAGCACACAGTACAAGAAAGGGTTTGCACTGGATAATGCCGTACTAGCACTCGGACCTGTGATACTACCCGGGGGCACCTAAAGGGAGCAGCAAGGTGGCTGTCAGGTCTGTTGGCCGAGCTCACTTTAGGGACTTTCAAGCAACCAGCAAGCGTAAATGATCCTTAAGTAGTTTGGCGCCGGTCCAAGTGCACTGGCAGCCAATAAACTTTAGGGTAACCAGGATCTGTACTAAGGCTGCAAGTAAAAATGATCATTAAGTAGTTTGGAGCCGGTCCAAGTGTACTGGCAGCCAATAAACTTTAGGGTCAAAGCTAGGGACACTAGATCTAGGTCTTAAGTTAGCAAGGCGACAGACTGTCTGTCGCCTTGCTAACTTAAGACCTAGATCTAGTGTCCCTAGTCAAAGCCGCTCACTTAGCCAAAAAAACCGACAAAACGAGGTTCGTATTCCTCGCTAAACTGTAGGTCCCGGGGTACAACAACAAAAATCCTCGTTAGAGTAGAAAAACTAGTAACACAGGGGTAGGCAAAAAGGACCAATATGGTCTAGTTGCCAGGCTTGACCTCCCCACTATTACTACTACTCCTACTACCGACCATTGAGTTACAAGTTATTGTTCCTGTATTTATTTACAATTATACTGTAGCCTGAGCACCAATAAGCCTAAGCTTGTGCCGGATTTCTTCATTAATTTTGAAAGCAAACCAAAAATTCAGAACTCTCTTTACTAGTTTTATTATTTTCCATATTATTTTTACAATTACAATTTGATTATTTCATTATCTCTTATATCAACGTAGAATGCAGACTCTGATTACACTAGGCAACACGGTTTCTTGCCCTGATTGTAGTCATATGTTTTTAATTTTGGGTCGCTGAAACCGAATTGGCATTATAATGTTTCTACTGGCTCAGGGATACTGAGAAAAATAAGACAAAAGTGGTAAAAAAATTATTTTAGCTGATTATAGCCCTCTTTTGTTCTAAAATCATGGAAGATAAAAATATGCAAATTTGGATTGGGCGACTTAGTTAAAAAATACCTAACTTAGAATATGGAAACTTTAAATTTATAGATAGAATAAGTTGGGATACTAGGGGAAAAAATATTTTAAAAGGTACATGAGAGGGGTACATAAGGGGACAAGCTTAGTGCCACGTACTCATGCTAAAAACCGCAGAAAAATCATGACTAGGGGGTCAAAAATAAACTAAAAATAAGTTACGTAATACGCTCCTTAAGTAATTAAGTGATATTTTTATAACGTAAAGCTATTAAAAAAAAAAAACGAAAAAAAAATAAGCAATATTGTTTTTTATAAATTATTTTTAAATTGGCATAATTGACTGAACTAAAATTTAAAAAATAAGAGGTCCTTGATTTTTAGAAGGTCAAATTCGGATTCTGCGCTTTTAAATTAATAAGAAAAATATATTTTTTTCGCTCGGGAAAAAAGTTTACGCTATGTGCTTTAATTTTAATGCTTTTTCATTTATTTACTTTTTACGAACAAATTAAGCAAATTAAGAAAATATTTTTTATATTTTTGTGGAGAATTTTATTATCTATAAAAAGCGCTATAAAATTTTTATACACATTTGATAGTTTTGTTACAAATGAGCAATTAAGTAAACTCTGCACTTTCATTTTAAGCTTTTTATTTTTTTTCGCATTTTTAGTGTGATAGTAGGTCCTTATCATATGGATTTTTGAATTCCTCGTATTTTTTATTATACCATAACATTTTCAAACTTCTGCTCTTTTTTTAAGATTTTGAAAAAGAAAGTCATTATCCTGGACTTATCTCAAAAATATGAGATGTTGGAATTTTTCTTAGGTTAGATTCGGATTCTACGCCCTCGAATTAGTAAGAAAAATTTACTTTCCGATCGGGGCAAAAAAAGTTAGGATTAATTAAATTATTTGTTGCCTAGTATTATTAATTTTGATATTGTTAAATAATTTTAACTCTAACAAAAAAAAACAAATTGACATGACATGACTAAGTTTTAACTTTTGAACTGCTTGAGATATAGACCTGAATTTGGGAACACGTATGTTTTTTGTACATATTTGATGTTTTTAAGGGTGGGGCAGGGTGAAGGTAAACATTTTTTTTTAATGAAAATGAAGTCATTTGGTAGATAAATTAAAAGGTTATTAAATTCTTGACCATATAATATCTAGATTTTGTTAAAAAATGAGATTTTCTTCGATTTTTTTTTGTATTTTCATTTGTATCATTTGTATCAAATTAGTATAAAGTAAAAAGTATAATTTAAGTTTTTTATTATTTAACAAGTTATATTTTTTAAGAAATTTTGACCAAAATTTCCATTTTTAATACCTACTCTCAAAAAAAATATTTAAAAAATATTGGCCAAAATTTGTTTTCGATATTTGTGTCGATATTTTTATTTGTAAAAAATATTTTTAGTCGAGTTAGTTAATTTTTTTTCTTGCTCAAAATATTTTTTGCTATTTTTTTTAATCACAATCCAATTTTCTGCAAGATTTTTTTATATATTTTTTATAACCAAACAATTAAAAATATATTTCCATATTTAAATAAAATTATATTTAGTTTAAATTTTTTATTATTATTTTATTTGCTTCCCCAAATTTTTGAAAATTTTTAAAATGGGAAATCAAAATAAACAAGCCGTGAAGATATGTAATGCTACGCATTCCATTAATGCATTATACTTATATTTGTATTGTATTTACCTAATACATAAAAATATTTTTTGCACGACCAAGACTAAAACCTAATTTTACGCTTTCATTTTCGGGACTAAACTTGCCGTTTTTCTCCCTAGGGAATAAAAATCACGGCAACCTTGATAATATTAAAATATTATACTTACTATGTGCTTTGCTGGTTCAAAAATTAGGTTTGGTGGTGTTTTGTAATAAATTAGCGATTCAAACCAATTTATTTGATTTTAACAAAGAAAACCTTTAAAAATAACATTGTTATAACAATTTATACATAACTTAAAATTTAACATCTTCGTCCATTTTTTTGACGTTTGTGTCAACCATATTAAAAAACAATTGAAATCGCGATAGCCATGAAACTGACTTTTCGCAATTTACAGGCATCTTGATTAAATTACGAACATAAAACAACCGATTTTAGACGCGTGGTTTTTAATTTTAATTTTACCTACCTACCTAAATTATGTTTGGTCCTGTAAAAAATAGTGTATATACCTCAGGACTAAACATGGCTGTTTTAGTCCCTTGCATTTCTGTTTCCCTCGCTCGCTACGCAGCGGGACTAAAACAGCCAGTTTAGTCCCTTGGTATATAAATAACTATTTTTTTCAAATTTTTTTGTCTAGGACGATTTTTAAAATATTTTGAAAATTCGAAACTACCGTATAATATTATTCTAGCGCATGCGCTGTGAATAATATAATAATAAAAATTTGACTTACCCTGCCCGTTGTTATTATTAAGCGTGTTTAAGATCGCGTTCGAGAGGCGAGACCGCCGCCAAAACCACAACATACCTGCAGGAATAAGCGTCAAGCACTGTCAAACGCGCTTCGGCGTTCCTTCAGGATCCTCTGTTACCATCAAGTCCAGCGCGCCTAAAGCTCATGGCTGGCCGGCACCCGCTCACCTTTCACACCGATTGTAATTAGTTATTAATAAATATTAGTAATTGATTAAGTGATTGATAATTACAATTAATAATAGGTTAGGATCACCGGTTTTAGCCACTGTACCGTTTTTTTGGGACTAGCTAAGTACTTGAGAATTTAGCTTAAAATCATGATTTAAATCCGATGCTAATAAGAAAAATTAGGGAAAAAAAGATGTTAATTGGGTTTTAATTGTAGAACAACGAATACTGTATTAAAAAATGTGATTTTAAAAAAGAATATATTTCTCATTACTTTTTTTTTAATCGGTCACAATAATAATTTTAAATCTCGTTTAAATTCAGGTCAAATTCGTAAAACATTTATACCAATTTAAAGTCATTAAACAGTTACTTTATTAATATTTTAATACATTTATTTTAGAATTTATTCTTCAATTTAAAAAGTCCAAATGGCTATAACGTTATAACTGGGACACCAATATGCTTTTCTTCCTAGCTAAAGCCACACAAATAGCTAAAACTGGAACCTAAGTTGTTGTAAATGATGTTTTATTAATTTGTTCTTAGTCATCGTGGTTAAAAAAGTGTGGTACGGACGGACGGACATTTTGAAAGTTAATTATCCTTTTAAGGAAACGAATTAGTATCCAAGAATTTTTATCTAGGACCGAGTCTAGGACGTTTTTCGGCGGTTATAAAGAACTCGAAACTACCGTTTTAAACTGTTCTAAAACTTGAGCGATGTAAAGCGTATAATAAAAAAAAAAGAATTAGAGGTGTTGTTTTATTTAAAAAAAGTTTCTTGTAAACACTAACCTGGTTTTGTACAGTGCGGTCCAAAAGTCACCCAGCCCCGCTAAAAAGAGAATTCATGAGCTTTAAAATGATGTATCGTAAGACATCCTTTTCCACTTTCCACTCCACGCGTGGCCAGGCCTTCCTGCCCACATATAAAGCTAAACATATCAAATGTGTATCCTCCCCTCCCTCCCAATCATCCTCCTCCCCTAACCTCCCCTATCCATGACAGATACAACACCAGCATCAGTGAGCTGAGACTCACTTCCCCATCACCATTCAAACTAATTAATATTAAGACAAATGATCCATAGGCACTAAGCCTGCCTCTTAAATATACCAAACAAACTACAAACTGGCTGATAAAGTTTTAAGTTGTCTTGTTCACGTGTTTCGAATTTAAACCCTGGTAGAAAAGTACATGAATCTACCTTAACATAACATTAGATTAGTGACATTTTTATGTTTAGTCTCAAAGGTTATACAAAAACGTTATAAAATATATAAATCTAACCTTAAAAACTAACGTTTGACAAAAACGTTATAAAATGTATAAACCTAACCTTAAAAACTAACGTTTGACAAAAACGTTATAAAATACATAAATCTAACGTTAGTTTCCCAACTAAATTCTAACCTTTTTCTAACCTTATTCTAACTTTAAATATTTTTTTAATTTTCATTATTAATACGTAAGCTATAGTAGAAAATACTCATTTCAGACAGCTATGTGCCTAGGTTTGATAATTATCTATAATAAGTTTAAAAAAATATCCCCCAAAAGTCAAAATTATAGTAAGTCTGGCAACGCTGTACTAGAATTGAAAAAATATTGTAAGATTGTGAATGTATAAATAAATACTAACTAACTAAATATGAAGTTTTTCTGATAGTAAACGTATTTATTGAAGTATAACAGCATATTACACGAAAAATATTTAGGGCCGCCTAAAACGATGGCTATTTTATAAATAAATGTAACGAAATTATGTTTAAAAATATTATAATTGCTAAAATACATTAAGATTTATTTATATGAATAAATTTGTCTCCAGCTGTCATTTTATGATGCAGGTAGAAATTTCCTAGTTGGCCACGACCCCTCCGAAAGCTAGAAATTAAACGTACTTATAACGTATTTCTAACTTAAAAATCTAACGTTAGATTAACGTTTGTAGCTAACGTTTGATTCTAACGTTAAAAAGCGGGACATTTGCACATATTTTATAACGTACTTTTATACAGTTTTCTAACATTAGAAAAACGTTATTCTAACGTTAAATTCCTACTAGGGAAGTTTAGATATCAGCTTGTTCAAAAGTTAAGAGGGGGGTGTCTTTTGGACCGCACTGTATAATAATAAAGAATTTGAACATTTCATTTCACTTTTACCTTTTATTTTTATCGTTTACAAAAAAGTTATCTATTTTTTATATTTATGTTAGACTGCCTTAATATGATGTTTTCTCAAGAAAAAGAGTGGCGACAAAAAAAATCTAAGAAAATGGGTTTTAAATGTTGTGTTTTAACTGGCAATAACTCGAATGGAGGCAGAAGATACTTATTTAATCCCATGTGGAGAATGGGAAAAAAATAAAAAAATATGCGAAGTATAACAAACAAATTTGTTTTTGCATTACAACACTGTACAAATACGTCATGAGCTATGACCAATAACCTTAAAAATATATTTTTCTACGACTGCTTTAGAATGTAAGCAAATACACACACTTTTCAAACACAGAATGAATCCATTCTACCTCTAGATACGGTATGAATATTCCGTATCAAGTGTTAGAATGAGCATATGTCGTGCCATCTCTTGTTTATAAAAGTAAAGAAAACTGTAGCAAAATTAGCAAAAATATGGATTTTTTACCATGAAACATTGAATAATTTAATGCAATTTAACATTTTGCGTTAATGTTACATAAAGTTTATTAGATTTTCCTAATATTTGACCAGTTTTTTATCAATTTAGTTCAAAAAATTAAAACTGCCCCATCTATTGTTAAATATTGAAAACAGATATATGTCATAACAATCTGACATAACCTTCAATTTTTGCATTATAATTTGTAAATATGTGCTAAAATTAAATAAAAATCTTTTTTAAGTACTGATTTGATAAAATTATTAAATAACATTAATTGCTTTATTTAAAAATATGTGTGTGTGACACAAAAAACATTGTTTTTAACCTTGTCCGCAGTTTAAAGCCATACAGTGTTTCATATTTGCAGTCGAAGAAAAAGTATAGTCTACAACACGAATGGAACAGTCATTCCGCGCTCAAGGGACCGTCATACCCGCTCGCGCGGTATATTGTCTATTCCATACTAGTTATAGAATATACTATTTGACACATTTAGAAATAAAAACTTTATTCGAAAAAGGTTAAAACGCCTTTGCTGGTTTTCTGTTACCCTCGAATGTCCACTCTTTTACATACAGAAAACGTCACATTTTAATGCCTTAAAAGGCCATCGTACTTATGTCAAATAGATATAATCAAAAATAAGCATCAGAATTTATGAAAAGCATCCAGTATATAATTCAAATAGCAATATATCTTCATCTTTAACTAAATCTAATTTAAACAGTTGGAACATTCTTTCGTAATAATCTTTTAACAATGATAATAAATTATCTTTAAAGTCATTTTCTAATTTGGGTTCTAATTTTCTGTTCTTCATAAATTTAAAAAAATAATTTGTTCCATTTTCCTTGCAGTTATTTAATTCATTAAAAATATAATAAGTAATTTCTGGCATTAGTTTTTTCGCTAAATCCATACAGTCCAAACCAAAATATAGGTTTATAAAAGTTGCTAATTCTAAATATTTTTGTATATACCTAAAAAATATTTTATGTTAATATAAGTTATAATTTATATTAGTAATAAGGTTATTGGCATTTAGTAAGTAAGTAAGTAATTTATTTGTAGAAAAATACAATAGAAAAGTACATTTATAAATAGCATTATTTTGGAACACGCTAAGCATCGCTTGTGTTGTGTTCCAATGTTTTAAATAATATATTATAACAAAATATGTTTAAGATTTTTTTTATAATTATAATATAAAATTTTTTTAATATATACTTATTTTTTTTTATAATTTGTTGAATTATTAGTATAATTTTTTCTAGTGTTATTAAAATTAGTGTAACAGTATTTAGTGAAGAACATGAATGAAATAAAATAATTTTTAAGGATAAAATTTCTTTGTTAGTTATTAGTAATAAAATTATGAATGCTTTTTTTAAATATATGGTTTTTGTTAAGAGGTAAATTACGTAAGTTAGCAGGTAGAATATTATAAAACTTAGGTCCAAGAAAATTTAAAAATCTTTGGGAAATGGATTTATTTATTTTTTGGGTTGCAAGGTTATTATTCTGATTTGCTCTGGTATTGTAATCGTGCGAAATTAATTCAAAATTTTCTTTTTCTGTATGAACAAAAATAACGACTGCTTTTGCATACAAAAGGCGAATGTTTAGTAACTGAGTTTCATCGTACAGTTTTTCAGTAGGGTATCTTTTAATTTTCCTATATGCAATTTTTAATATGTAATTTTGAGTTATTTGTAATAAATTTAGGGCATTATCATATAATCCCCACCAGACAATAATGCCGTACTGCAATATAGACTCGACCAAGGCTTTGTACATCATTTTTAAAACCCCAAAGTTTAAGTAGTTTCTAAAGGAGATGATTCTGCAGCCTATATGCAACCTTGTAATTTCGTCAATATATATTAAAAATAAAATTGGACCAAGCACTGTTCCCTGGGGTACTCCAGTTTCAATAAACATAATATTTGAGATAACCCTGCTGAAAATGACGGGTCTGTGCGGGTATAAATGGTGCATAAACCGGACTTGAGCGGATGAAATTCACCCGCCCAAGTCCGGTTTGTGCACCATTTATACCCGCACAGACCCGTCATTTTCAATAGGGAAGAGTATCAAATAAAAAAAGTTTCTTCCACAACCCGGATTTGAACCTAGGTTATTTCCGGACCAATCATTATCGAAACTTTTTATATTTTTAGATATATTATATATATTGTTTAATTCGTTTTTGAATTACCCCGTATAAAATAAACCGAAAGAGAAAATAAAAAAGGTACTTACTTGGGTTTGTACTTATGAAGCATATCATCCATTTCTTTAAAATATTTAACATTTTCAGGGCTTATATTTATTTTATTTATTTTTTTATCAGTTAATATTGTTATTAGATTTTCTAAAATTAAAAACCCTTTAAGCATGTTTGGATCCATTTTGTCCATATCCTCTAAAATCTAAAACAGTATCAAGTAAGCCATAAAAGTAGGATGCAGCGAAAGAAAATATTTTTTCTATTTTGCCACTGTATAAGCTCATAATCACACGAATTTTGCATGTTCTTATAGGCCCATAAGAGGTCTGTACTTTTTGTTATTTTGGGTTGGCAACAGACCTGGCCTATCGCTTGACGTTTTCCGTGAAAATGTCAATGTCGCTTTAAAGTTGAATTTTCTACAAAATTTTGTGTTTAGGTTATTTTTAAGATATTTTTAACATGTTAAAGTTGTGGCTTAGTTAATTGCAGTAAAAAAGAGAAGAGATGACTATAAAATATATCAAAATATTATTTGTTCTTAGAATTTTAAACATGGTAAACTGTAATGCCAATTCAAAACAAAAATCCCTAAATCAGTTATCAATTTAAATGTAAGTTTTTTTAAATTTTAGAGCAAAATAGAAAAAATTGTACAAAGCACGCTTTTAGCGCACGAGTACAAGTTTAGAAAACGATATAAATGCATATAAAAAATTTTGTTGAGGAGGAAATTTCCAACAATTTTTGTTGGATGATTTTTTTAATATATTAATAACAATCAAGTTAATTTAAAAATAGCCATGTTGGAGGTGAAATTAGTTTTTTCCATTTTTCGGCCAAATTTTTCATCGGACGATAAAAGTGGTTATAAGCAAACTTGTAGCTCTTGAAATTCTCTAGAAGTTTCATATATTATAAATTTTCATAGGTACTTTGATACGGTTACAGAGGGCGCAACTCGCCCGCCCACTGTAACCGTAACAAAATACTTATAAAAATTCATAATATATAAAACTTATAGAGAATTTCAAGAGCTACAAGTTTGCTCATAACAATTTTATCCTCCGATGAATAATTTGGCTGAAAAATCGAATAAAACAATTTTACCCCCAGCATGGTCATATTTGAATATGTATAACTCGATTATTATTAATATAATAAAAAAAATTATTTAAACGAAACTTGTTGAAAATTGTTTCCTTAACAAAATTAATTATATACATTTTGATCAGGGAATGTTAAAATAAAAGTTTTATTTCTAACTGCCTTGTTAAAAATCACCAAAAAAGCGTGTTTTTCGAACTTTAAAAACAAGGATGTGTTTTCACTTATATCTCTGGACAGAACATTTCAATCTCAAATCCGATTTCACAGAATTAATGAGTATTAAAAAATGAACAAATTAAGCTATTAAACAAATTAAAATCTTTAGTCATAATTGAGAAATAGGCATTTAAAAAATGTTTAAATTTTTTTAAGTTATTTGAACTTTTATCGAAAAAGTCCAAGCGAAAACCAATATCTAAAAAACAAAATATTTTTTAAATCTACGTAAAAAACTGCATCTTATAGATATATAATGTTCCTGAAAAAAAAGTTTTAGGGCTGAAAACAACGATATTTAACTTTTTTTTCAAAAAAGCAGTATCATTTATCTCAGAATCCCGAACCAAACTTAAGAAATGGAGGTCAAATTCGTGTTCAGCATCAAAAAGTACATCGAAAATGATATATCAGACAAAATGAAAAGATATGTTTTTTTTGTCGACCAGTGTAATGATTCATAAGTAACTAGTTTTGGATTAGATATTAGCATTTAGTCCTTACCTCCACCGTTATGTGAATACTCTTTTCAATGTCATATGCATTTTCATAATCTGATTTATTTAAAAATCCCAGATAGTCTATGAATTCTTCAATTTTTTCCTTATCATTACGATTTTCACACTTAATTCGTTCTTTAATTGAAGTATCTCGGCTATGTTTTTTCTTAAATTTTAAAGCACAATAATCATGTTTCAGTAAGTTTATTTTATCTTCATTTTTAGATTTAAGGCCTGGAGATAATAGTAAGAAAATCTTGCCTTCTTTATTTATATCAAATTTTAAATTAAAAAGTGACATACTTCCAGTCAAAATTGAGGTGTTTACTGTTTCCATTAGATTTGCGTCGGTATTAAAGATGTTTGAAACTAAAAATGAACAAGCTGTGAATATTTGCAATGCTACCATTCCATTGTATACTATTCACAGTGGATGGTAAATTGCATTTTTCCAAATAAGGCAAAAAAAATTACAATTTTTCTAAAACATGAAAAACCAACATAGGAACGTATGGTACATGGTTATTGTTATTATAATTTATAGTTTACTTACCGATCGGTCCTGATTTGTCAAAAGATTTAAATCCCTTTTCATAATCCACACACCCTTTGTAAAACTTGTCAAATTGTTGTAAATGTGGATATAATTCACCATTTTCTTGTGTTTTAATAAATTCTAATAGGTTATTTGCTTTTTTGTTATCCATATTTTTATATCCTAAAAGACCATTACAAACATGGCCATTTAGAATTTTACATTTATTAGATGACTTCGATAAAAACTTATGCTCATCCTTTAATTCCGCCTGTATTGTGAACTCTTCCCCACCTGGTTAAAAATAGTTTTGTAATTACATATGTATGAGGCATTTCTCGCCTAGCATGTCAAGATTCTGCACTCGTCTCACGGATTTGGACCAAACTTGGAATAGTTGTACCACGATGGTCTGTTTCATCAGATAGTAAATTAAAAATCGCACAGTGAATATTTTCAAAACAGATTTGAATATTGGATGTGCAAATATAGTGCGTAGTTTATGTTATAAAACATAACTATAGTCTATACACAAACATATACTATATTTACTGTGCGATTTTTAATTTACTATCTTGCTTGAAAAAACAGACCATAGTAGGTATATATACCATGGCATCATATTTTTCAAATCAATCTATCCGTTTAACATATACAGGGTGTTCAATTTGACCGCGTACCGTCTACAGATATACATTTAGCAGCCCATATCTCCTAGAAATATTGATCGATTTTAAAATCAAATATGCTTTAAAATCTTCTTTCTACGCTCATCTCATGACCAACTTTGATTTTTGGTATGACCAAAACACATAACCTAACATTTTTAGCAAAATATAACAATTGTTTTTTTCTCAAAATATACCTGCTTCGATTTTTTTTTTAAATTGGCTTAAATTAAGTTAATTTAAGTTCATAGTATTCCTATTGTATCGATCAACAGTCTACAGTGGGCCTGCTATTCCTTTTTTTTCTTAAATGCCCAAGTATGGGGGAAATCTAATTTACTGACCAGTTTTAAATATTCAGATATACGTTTCCGCTACTCCGACCGGATTTGTGTTACATATCTAAGAAATTATTACGATTATATATCTTTTATAAAAATTTCAGCCTCTCCGCCCCTAAATTAGGAGTAGTTTACTCGTGTAATACTCAAACTAGCTGTTCTAGTATTCCTAACGGAAAATTATTACATATCTAACATGCACAAACCGTTATCTATCTTTTATCAAAAAATATTTTTCTCAACCCCTAAATCAGGGGTAGTTTACCCGTGTATTTTTTTACTAAAATACTTTGAACGACCGTCCTATAAATCTGACAGGAGTATTATTATATATTTAATATGTGAACACTATTATCCGTCTTCCATAAAAAAATCGCTCCCGTACCCCTAAAATTGGGGGTAGTTTACTCGTGTAATTTTTTACTAAAATAATTGACCGGCCCTCCTATTACTCTGCGTAAAGTATTATTATTAAATTTTTAAGTGAAAAATGCACAAGCAAACTACCTCTAATGTAGGGGTTAAGGAGATAAACTTTTTACGGACGATAAATAACAATTTGTATATGGAATAATAAATACTCCAGTCAGAATATTAGGACGTCTGGTCGGAGTATTTTAGTAAAAAAATACAAGAGTAAACTACCCCTAATTCTGGGGTTAGGGGGTTGATTTTTTTAAGAAACATGTATAATGATATTTTCATATTAAATATGTAATAATACGCCCTTCGGTGTAATAGGACGGTCGGCAGGTTGCATTTTAGTAAAAAAATACATCTGTAGACTACCCCTGATTTAGGGGTGAGGAAAAATATTTTTTGATAAAAGATAGATAATAGATTGTGCATGTTAGATATGTAATGATTTTCCGGTCGGATTACTAGGACATTTAGTCTGAGCATTTTAGTAAACAATTACACGAGTAAACTACCCCCAATTTAGGGGCAGGGAGGCTGAAATTTTTTAAAAAAATATATATATATATAATCGTAATAGTTTCTTAGATATGTAATACGAATCCGATGGGAGTGGCGAAAACGTATATTGGGGCATTTAAAACTGGTCACTAAATTAGATTTCCCCCATACTTGCGCCTTTAAGATAAAAAGTCAATTTTCAAAAAAATCGAAGGGGTATATTTTGAAAAAAACGATTTTTATATTTTGCTAAAAATGTTAGGTTATGTTTTTTGGTTATGCCAAAAATCAAAGTATGTCATGAGATAGAGTGTGGAAAGGAAATTTTAAAGCATATTTGATGTTTTAAAATCGTTCAATGTTTCTAGGATATATGGTCTGTTAAATGTATTATTGTAGACGGTACTCGGCCAAATTGAACACCCTGTATATTTTAAATTGATAGATGGATTTGAAAAATATGATGGCATCGTGTATATACCTACTAGTGCTACAACTATTCCAAGTTTGGTCCAAATCCGTGAGATGAGTGCAGAATCTTGGCACGCTAGGCGCCGTCCACATGCTCACATGATCATAAACAGAACTTAATAAGCCTACGCACAAGACACATGACGGCACATTAAGCCAATTACAGCATCATTGTATTATCATAACCATAACCATAATGGTTATGCGAGCATCCTGACGGCGCACATTAGGGAATGGTGGCCAAAAATACCTTGTATATGGTATTATAAAGATTATTTTTTAACGTTTTTATCAACCAATCACTTAACAATATTTTTTTATATCGGGAATTTTCTACTGTAGAAAATTATAGTGAGAATCGCTGTAGTATTTTGTTTTTCAGTATTTCTCTTCTACAACAAGATGTTATACCTAAAACTAATTAATAATTAAATGTGAATATATTACTATTTATAATTATTGTTATTACTTTATTATTTACCAAAAAATACCACAAAATATTCTTCTTTAAAAATGAAATGACAGTTTTTATAGGTTGATTTTATTTGAACATGCCTAGCGTAGTACCGCGCTAGTCAGTACTGCAGTAAGTGACTTTTAACTATTGACTGAACCATAATTTGCAATTTAAAAATGGACAAAAAAGGTTTTAGTTTAGCAATTAAGAATGGACTAAACTAAATCAAAGAATATGCCTGTAAAAATATTAAGGTAAGTAATAAAACAATTTATATAATTTTTCGATAAAAAAAATATAAAGTTGGTTTGACATATAATAAATCGTTAAAAAATAATCTTCCAAATTACACATGATTCTTCGAATTATCGGGAAAAATTCACAGTTTTCATTCAAATTGGCTGTCAAAGGAAATAATTACTCAAGGGGCATTGTCCCGGTCGTAATTATTTCCAGACAGCAAATTTTCATGAAAACAGCGAATTTTTCCCGCATAATTCTCAGCCTTCTGTGTAATTATATCTAATTTTATAATTTTTAATATTTTATAATAATAATTTATTAGCAGACTGGCAGGTACAATATTTTTTTATTCGTTAAAAGCCTACCCAGGTAGCAAGGGATGTTATATTACAAGACATTAACATCACTTTTGGGTGTATTTTTAAACTAAATCATAACATCACATAATATTGAAAAATAACATGTATTTAACATCACATACAACGTAAAACGTCAGACGTGACAACCATGTTATTTAAAAACAAATATTTAGCAACGCAGTGAATATATCGCATGTCACATATTAACGTGGCTTTCACGTGAATGTCATGTTATTTTGCTTCTCACCGACGTTCGAAGCAAAAAAATTGATATAAGATGATGTTGATAGAGTAAATTATTATAAGGAAATTGTATATACATTATACGATTTCCAATGGATAGATGGCTCTGCCGGGCTTCTCAAGACCACGGACACGGATTAAAGGAATATATTCTCCGCTTAATCTGCAATTTCGTATTTAGAATCTCTCTGTTTCAATCTGTGATTGTTTCAATTATTGATTGATTTTAAATCCGACTTTTTTTATAGGGTTATAGCGTTTTTAATGGTTTTATTTAGAAAAAGCTAATATCCTAGGATATTATTTAAATATTAAAGTACCATGGTACTGCAGTAACGGCATCCATAAGATATTAGATATCAGCGCAGGAATGTGGATTTATGATGTCACAAACACGTTATTTTCGGGATGTCATTGTGTGATGTTATTAGGGGCGGACTTAGGACATCCCCACCATGCTACATTCTTGTTAAATAAGACTACAATCTTAACATCACATGTCACATATCAACGTGATTTTCACGTGAATGTCATGTTATTTTGCTACCTGGGTAAGCGAGGCTTGTGTGCTTACTTACGGACAAATTCAGTTTATATACATTCTATAGTGCTAAACTAATCTAAATATAAACTAAAACTATATAAAGTATATTATTAAACTATATAAGTATATAATTAACATCAAAATTGGTAGAAAAAGATAAAGAGAAATCAAGAAAAATTCAAAAATAATTGTTTTATTTAAAATTATCTTTTTAACTTCAAATTTGAAACGGGAAAATTTTGTTAACGTTTTTATATTCAGAGGAAGTTGGTTTGGAGCCGCATATAATATAAATCTTTGCACTAAACTTTTTTTAAATAAAGGTATTGGTACATTTATGCTTGTGAATCGAGTGTTGGTGGGAAGAAAAGAGGTGATCTTATTATTAAAAGCCCATAAAATACACTTGTATATGTAATGCTTTTGAATATTAAATACTTTTGCTTCATTATATAGTTGGCTGGTGTTGAAAAGTTTATTTTTGTGGAGGGTAATTTTTAATATACAATTTTGCGTAGTTTGTAGAGTGTCTACAGACCAAACCGAAATGCAGTAGGTAAGTAATAATGGATTAGACTAGTGACTTGTAAATTAAAAGAATATCGTTTTTTGATAAAATGTTGCGGAGTATGTAAAATTTAGGTAGTAGTTGTCTGATTGTTTTGGATATATGAGTGACATGTTCGTCCCAGCGCAAGTACTGGTCAACAATCATGCCAAGATATTTAATTTTATTAATTTTACATACTTTCAAATATTGATATAGTTGTTTTGTACAGTTATCTTTGTGAATTTTTACACAGTTAAAATTTGGCTGACCAGTACTTTGCGCCGAGAAAGCGATAACAGTTTACGTCGGTACTATCGCTCGAAGTACGGTCAATCCTGTCTAGAACCTCCCTTTACACGATCTGCGATTCACTACTTAACACGTGCAAATATACACGTTACTTAGGGGATAGACCAGGGTCGTAACCAGGGTGGCAAACTCAAAAAAAAAGCTTTGTCCCTGGCGGTTTCAACCAAAACTTGGCGCCCAAAAAAAAATTGTCGCCAAAAAAATAAAAAAACTCATGAAATAAGGCTTTGTCCCTGACGGTTTCTACCAACCTTGGCACCCCGGAAAAAAAAAGGAAAAAAAAATTATTGGCGTTCCAAAAATTACCTTCAAGTAGGTGACTTAAAAAATACCAGGGAGGGGCTTAGCGAAAACGCCAGGGGGGTCAAACCAAGGTCAGGGGGGGCTTACAACGAAACCTGTAAAAACTGTACGAAGGGTCCCAAACGCCCCCTAATTAGTTCGTTTATTGAAAACGTATCTACGTCAATAACAATCAATATCGTGGCCGTTCATTGCTGTTCGGTCACTCGCTATGCACATATGCAGAAAGAGATTAAAGATACCATCTATTGAATTACAGTTCCACTTAAAAATAACCGCGCTAGTGAATATAGAGACAGGGCATATCGATCACATCTGACCTCAGAAACAGGAAAACAACATCAAGTTAAGTCCCATCTCTATTGTTCAGGCATTTTTTGTCATCTCAAATTTGTTAAAAGATTGAACAAAAAGTTATAAAAACTTGCCAATAGTGGATTTTATTATATTTTCTTCTTCTTCTAGATAAAACGGTAATTATTTTTATTATGAATTATTCTATAGCCAATTATTAATTAAAATAGTTAATTAAAAAAATTAAAAAAAAAAACTTACTAGTAGTAGATGTTGTTATACTTTCTTCTTCTTTTTGAGTAACTTCTAGAAAAAAAACGATTATTATTATTATTTTGTATGACCAATTTAACAATATTTTATTCAAAAACCTATAAAAACTTACCAGTAGTAGATGTTGTTATACTTTCATATTCAGTAACATCTAGAAAAAATAAATAAATAATTTATAACCGATTATTTAATTAACAATGCTTTAGTTAAAAAGTTATAAAACCTTGCCAGTAGTGGATGTTGTTGGACTTTCTTCTTTTTGAGTAACTTTTAGAAAAAAAAACAATTAGGTATTTAATTTACAACCGATTATTAATTTAAAATAATTTAATCAAAAAGTTATAAAAACTTGCCAGTAGTGGATGTTGTTATAATTTCTTCTTCTTCTCCTTTTTGAGTAGCTTCTAGAAAAAACAGTAATATTTATTTTATAACCAATTGTTATTTAACAATTTAACCTATAAAAACTTACCAGTAGTGGATATGGTCATACTTTCTTTTTCTTCTTCTCCTTCTTCTTGAGTAGCTTCTAGAAAAAAAACATAAATATTTATTTTATAGCTAATTGTTATTTAACAATTTAACCTATAAAAACTTACCAGTAGTGGATGTTGTTATACTTTCTTTTTCTTCTTCTTCTTCTTCTTCTTCTTCTTCTTGAGTAGCTTCTAGAAAAAACATAAATATTTATTTTATAACTAATTGTTATTTAACAATTTAACCTACAAAAACTTACCAGTAGTGGATGTTGTTGTACTTTCTTTTTCTTCTTCTCCTTCTTCTTGAGTAGCTTCTAGAAAAAAACATAAATATTTATTTTATAGCTAATTGTTATTTAAAAATTTAACCTATAAAAACTTACCAGTAGTGGATGTTGTTATACTTTCTTTTTCTTCTTCTTCTTCTTCTTCTTCTTCTTCTTGAGTAGCTTCTAGAAAAAACATAAATATTTATTTTATAACCAATTGTTATTTAACCATTTAACCTATAAAAACTTACCAGTAGTAGATGTTGTTATACTTTCTTTTTCTTCTTCTTCTTCTTGAGTAGCTTCTAGAAAAAACATAAATATTTATTTTATAACTAATTGTTATTTAACAATTTAACCTACAAAAACTTACCAGTAGTGGATGTTGTTGTACTTTCTTTTTCTTCTTCTCCTTCTTCTTGAGTAGCTTCTAGAAAAAACAATAATATTTATTTCATAACTAATTGTTATTTAACAATTTAACCTACAAAAACTTACCAGTAGTAGATGTTGTTATACTTTCTTTTTCTTCTTCTCCTTCTTCTTGAGTAGCTTCTAGAAAAAACATAAATATTTATTTTATAACCAATAGTTATTTAATAATTTAACCTATAAAAACTTACCAGTAGTGGATGTTGTTGTACTTTCTTTTTCTTCTTCTCCTTCTTCTTGAGTAGCTTCCAGAAAAAACAATAATATTTATTTCATAACTAATTGTTATTTAACAATTTAACCTACAAAAACTTACCAGTAGTAGATGTTGTTATACTTTTTTTTTCTTCTTCTCCTTCTTCTTGAGTAGCTTCTAGAAAAAACATAAATATTTATTTTATAACCAATAGTTATTTAATAATTTAACCTATAAAAACTTACCAGTAGTAGATGTTGTTATACTTTCTTTTTCTTCTTCTCCTTCTTCTTGAGTAGCTTCTATAAAAAACATAAATATTTATTTTATAACCAATAGTTATTTAATAATTTAACCTATAAAAACTTACCAGTAGTGGATGTTGTTATACTTTCTTTTTCTTTTTCTCCTTCTTCTTGAGTAGCTTCTAGAAAAAAACTATATTATTTATTTTATAACCAATTGTTGTTTAACAATTTAACCTATAAAACTTACCAGTAGTATATGTTGATATACTTTCATCTTTAGTAACATCTAAAAAAAAGGTAATTAATTTACATTCGATTACCCTGTCCCACAACGAAAATGTACTTTTTTTCTGACATAACCTGTCTTAAAGCAGTTATTCTTCTGATTACAAATTTTTGTTCAGATTTGGGCTACCACCGCACGGTTTTTATATACAGGGTGCTTAAGAAAAAAAAACCTTTTTTTTATATGTCTGTATACATCTATACTGCCGTGCTATGAAAGACCCGCGTATCTCCATTTGTAGAATAGCAGCGTTTTCAAAATATTACACCGAGTAGACGTGAAAACGTTGCTATGCGTCAAATGGAGATACGCGGGTCTTTCATAGGACGGCCGTATAGATCCTGAATTTATGAATATTTTTGTATCAAATTCGGGTGACTTATAAAAAAAGGATGTGCTTTTAAGAAGTTGATAGATTTTTTATAATATCGACCGCCATTTTTTATAGTAATTTTTTTTACTGTCAAATTTTTGAAAGACTTTTTTTTACGTAACAAGAATTAAAACATTCTGTTTTTATCTCGCTTCAATTTACTTTTTTATTATTTAATAGGGAGCTTCTAGAAGTGGCGCTAAATAAATTTTGAGTGCATCGTGTCGGAAATGTTAACCCCAATGTATAGTAGGAGCGCCCCCGAGCAAGTCGAAACAGTACACAGGCCTTAAAACTGATTATAACGCTTCTTTGCCGTGTTTGTGTTAAAAAAAAATTCTGAAGCCGGTGGATCAGACTGGAAGGCAAAATTAACGTTGTTTATCCTGATGTCAAATCTGTATTTTTGCCCAAATTAAAAGAAAATATTTTGAAACAAGATACTGAAATGGAAGGACAAAATAATGAAATAAAAAAAATGTAAATAAGGAATCTGAAGATATTGAAATAGGAGAATATGTGACTGAGACATATCAAGACTTGCCATTTGAACATAATGAAATTCATTTTTCGAGCAGATCTGAATTGTTTGGATGTTTAACAGTTTAACCTACTACAAAAAGACACAAGGATTACTGTATACCGTAATCTAGAGCCTAAGTTTGCCTGCTTTTATGCAATGAAGGACGACCTTTGCTATTGTAGGTAATAATATACAGGGCTTAATGCACCAAATGCAAATTAAATATCATAAGCCATCCCAGTGGCGTCTTTTTACAGATGCTTCAAAATCTAGTTTGAAGGTTGTTTTATTACACAATGGAAACAAGAAGCCTTCAATTCTTATTGCGTCGTATTCTACAAATATGAAAGAATATGAAAATATGAAAATTATCTTACTACATATTAAATTGCGGTTAACGAAAATTGTTGTAAAGGCATTAAAACAAGACGATGAACCATATTTGTAACTAAAAGAAAAGTTCCCGAAGCTGTCAGAAGCCAAATTAAAGAGGGGGTTTGTAGGACCACAACTCAGAAAAAAATTTAAAGAGGAATTTTGAGTTAAAACATTCTAAGTCTGAAAAACTGGCCTGGCTTTCATTGAAAATTGTAATCTCTCGACTTCTAGGTTAAAAAAGGAAGAAGAATTATGTAGGTCTGGTGAAATCACTCATAAGAAACTACCGATTGGTGGGATATAGAATGTCCCTTAAAATACATTCACATCTGGATTACTTTCCAGCTAATCTCGGCGCTGTCAGTAAGAAGCAAGGTGAAAGATTTCATCAAATTGCGAATATGGAAAAGCGTTATTAGGCAAAAGGACATCCTGCTATGTTGGGTGATTACTATTGGTCCGTAGAAGCAGTATATACAACTGTATACAAAAGAAAAAAAAGTAATAAACATTTACATTATTTTTAGTTCAGGTTATATAGTTGTTAACGCAAGTCATTAAGGCTCCTAGATAAAATTAAGCTAAATGCATTATTTATTATTATCTTATGGAAACTGTCTTTCGGTCAAAAATTCTAAATTTTTAGTATGATATAGATTTCATCTTTCTGATCAAAAGCATGCAAGTCCGAAAACCCAGCACTTTTACAATATTGGTTGAAAATTACCATAATTATAGCTTACATTCTACAAAAGATAGCAGTAAAATTACCAAAATAAAAATTCACATTTTTACAGTGAATTTACAGTACTGATTTAAATATACCACTTTCTTTGCTGGTAACATATGACCTACTTTATTTGCTGTGAAATTACCATATTTGCATTTAGCGTACGGGACAAAATTCAGTAATGGGAGAAAATATGTCTCTAGCTCCAAAAAAACTTAAATATGGATTTTTTGTGCAATTTAGTTATTAAAATGTCTTCAATATTAACTGGTTTTGATACTCAGTTAATAATAGCTTCTATAAATATCGTGTGTTTTGAAAATCTGATATATTAACCTAAAAAACGTAACAACGGTCCCTTGTCTCCCGCAACCTTGTATGTATGTATTTGTATGTAGATTACCTTAATTAAACTTTGCAAAATATTTTTTAGTTAATCTAAGAACTGTTAACTTACGTCATAAGACTTATTTACTTGGAAAATCTTATACTGGTTTGAATAAAAAAAATAATAACTTATGTCTCCCAATTTAAATCGAGCGCTTCTTATATTAGTAAAATCCGACAGTGCTAGAATGCCGATCGTGGTACATTAAAATTATTAGTAGAAGATCAGTACCAAGTATTTTAATTACGTGTTAAGAGCGGTAAGTACTTCTAATTGTAAATATGCATTTAATAAATTTAGTTTAAGCGATGTTATTTTAATGCGTACTTTTTAAATGAACAACGCCGGTCCCTAATATTATCTTAATTGTTTTTAATTATATCTCAGACTAAACATTTTATATTTGTACAATAACATATACAATACGTAACCTCAAATTTGCAGGAACTGATCTCAAAGACCTTGATCCAAATCCCACTAATTGTATCTAAACGCAACGACGGTCCCTTGTAACGACGGTCCCCACGAAAAGGAACCGTTGTTGCTAACATAGGGAACGTTGTTACATATTTGAAAAATTATGCAAATTTTTACTCTGTTAACATTGTTCTTTCTAAAACTCTTGCAGAATAAAGAAATAAATATATTCCAAACTCAAAAAAAAACAATATAATGCCTAAAATTAATCTTAGAGAAAGCCAATTGGATGAAAAGGGGAGTGAGAAATATAAAAAATATTATATTAAAAATATTAATTTTATTTTTAAATTGAGAAAATTTGGTCCCTTTTCTAAGAACAACGGTCCCTATAAAAAAATAACGACGGTCCCTATAAATAATAACAACGGTCCCTCTAAGAATAATAAAATTGTTGCTAATCAACTGTATGTACAACCCTCTTGGATTTGATCTTTTATTACAATATAAAGAATAACTATCACAATTTTTGTTTTTTAATATATTTTTTTTAATTTATTATTATTAAACCAATTTATACCATTATTAAATTTTATTCCGTACGTACTGTTCCGGCTCATACTATATAGCGCTCATACCTGTACTAAAATTACCATCATGAAGCACTTAAAATTGATGTAGCGCGCCACTTCTAGAAGCTCCTCATCAAAAAATAAAAAATCAAAATAAAGTCAACTTAGAAGCACATCCTTTTTTTAAAAGTTTCCGGAATTTAATCAAAAAATTCTACAGACATTTAAATTAATTTAAAAGGTGTTTTTTTTTCTAAAACACCCTGTATATAAAAAATGTGCTGTCGTAGCCCAAGTCTAAAAAAAGATTCAGATGGGGCGTTTTCTCGCTATCCTTTTCATCCAGGATAGACATGATTTTGACATATTTAATGACAAATTGAGTTTCAGTGGAAGTCAAAATGTGGTATTGAAAAAACTGTTTTCACAGCATATCCATTTTTATTGTAAAATCTAAAAAAAGTATGTAAAAGTGCAAAGTACATATATCTCCTATAGCCCTGTAGAATTCGGGTGACCCCAAAGTTCATAAATATTTTAGAAATAAAAAAACAGTTTAGTACCACATTTTGATTTCCACTGATACATTTTGCCATTTATCACTTATATGTCAAAATCATGTTTTTTACAGTCCATCCTGGATGAAAAGGATAGCGAGAAAACGGCCCAAGAATCAGGAGAAAAACTGCTTTAAGATGAGTTATGTCAGAAAAAAAAGTATGCTTCAAAAATTTCATTTTGTGGGATAGTGTTATTAATTTGCCTACAATAGTTTAGTCAAAAAGTATTAAAACTTGCCAGTAGTGGATGTTGTTATACTTTCTTCTCTTAGAAAAAAAAAATCTTCTTTTTGGATAATTTCTAGAAGAAAACAAATTACGTTGATGTACACTCAAAAATTTTCCATTTTTCCACCATTTTAGCTGATTCTAGACCTTGCTTCGTTTTTCTCGATCAGCTCGTTTTTTTGAGATAGGTATAGAGCAAAGTGTTTTTTTGCCTATAGTTGTAGTAAAAAAATTAAGGTCTAAATATTTTTTTGCGGTAGATTGGTTCTCTATTAATTAAAAAGCACAAAAAAAGCGGATTTAAAATATATTTATTCTTTTTTTTTATAGACTTCTAAATTTAAAATATGGCATTTTGTTGCCTTTTTTCGCTATATTTTCATGAAAATCTATTATATAAAATCCAAATTGACTGACTTCAGGAGAAAACACCCAGCCCAAACCCCTGGATTTAGAAACTTGAAGTTTGGACAGTTTGTTCTTTTTATCATTTAAGCACAAACTAAGAAACGATTTTTCGAAATTCAGCCCTTAAGGGGGTGAAACGGGGGATGAAAGGGTTTTTAAAAAGTGTGCGTATCTCAGAGACATCTAAATCTAGAATCTTCATATTAAAAGATACATGTTTCAGGATTTTTCGATATTCAACCCCTAAGGGGTAAAACGGGTGTTGAAAGGTTTTTTTAAAGGTGTACGTATCTCAGAGACCTCTTAATCTAGAATCTTCACATTTGTCACAAGTATTCTTTATCAAAATCGAAAAGAAATATATTTCAGGAATTTTCAATATTCGACCCCTAAGGGGGTGAAACGGGGGTTACTTTACAATCTCAATATTTATCAAAAAAGTTTTTTATTGATATCTAAAATTAAAATAAAAGAAATACTTCCTTCCCCTTGATTGCGGAAAAATTATTAAACGAGGTTAGTAAAGAGAGAACTAATTTAAGTTTTTAACTAACCCGTTCAAAGGACGGGCTTCACGGCTTTTTTATATAAATACTAAAGATATGGCTCTAATTTTTATGAACAACACTAACACACATACATGTGAGGTTTGTAAAAATAAAAAAGATTTAGATTGAATACAGTAACGGAGGTTTTACGGGAAATTATTAAAAGCAGAACAACAATATTTTGATGTTTATTTTATATTATTTTAATATTTTAAAGGAAGGAGAAAAATCTTTTCTTTTAATTTTTCGTTTTGTTTTTTTTTTCATAACATAATTTATCGTGTTGCTCTTTCAAAAATAAATAAAATACTTCAATATATTTGTTTTTTTTTTCGATACTCCGCGCTAAAATCTCTGTCACTGGATTAAATCAAAAACTTTTTAAACCGCACAGGGACGTCTCGAGGGGAACAGAACAACAATATTTTGATGTTTATTTTATATTATTTTAATATTTTAAAGAAAGGAGAAAAATCTTTTCTTTTAATTTTTCGTTTTGTGTTTTTTTTTTCATAACATAATTTATCGTGTTGCTCTTTCAAAAATAAATAAAATACTTCAATATATTTGTTTTTTTTTTTCGATACTCCGCGCTAAAATCTCTGTCACTGGATTAAATCAAAAACTTTTTAAACCGCACAGGGACGTCTCGAGGGGATATCCCGGGAAGGTCCTTTCGGGATATCCCTGTGATATACAGGTAGTATGTCCCCGGGAAATACGAAGGACATTTGGGATGTACGAGGTTTTTCCATGGGATATACGGTTTGGAAAGTTGCTCGACTTCCCATTTAGTAACAAAAGTATATCCTGGGGAAGTCGCAAATTTCCGTTTAGTAATCCTGGGGATACGCATTGTAAAACGTGTCCTTTATGGGTATGTGTTAGTACTGCATATAAAAATTAGTCATAGCTTTACAAGGGTGTAGATATCCACTGCAAAAAGAAAAGAATTAGACATTTTTTCACTACATCTATAGGAAAAAAACACTGTGCACTATATCTCAACAAAAAAAAAACGAGCTGATCGAGAAAAACGGAAAGGTTTCAAAATCAGCGCATCAAATATAACCAGACGCAACTAAAAGGTCCCCGGCAAAAAAAAATATATTTTTTTGTAAAGCAGTGTCATTATTATTTTATGACCAATTACACAGGCCAACAAGTATTTTGTGATCGGATATTTTTTTTTATTTTCTGGCTTAGTTAGGACTCACTGACTGCCAAACAAGTATTTTTTTGTTTTCATCACGTTTAATTTTTTTCAGCTATAGACCATGCCAAAAATCTCATTCTTTAACATGAAGTGTAGAATGTTTAAGTTTAACATAATCAAGAGAAACCATTTGACACGTTTTTAGAAAGATCAAAACAAAAATAAAATTTTGGACCACCCTTATGGCGGATTTTTTTTTATTTTTGTTATTTTATTAGAAACCAGCGGTATCAAAAATAGTCGTATCCAAAAATTCAGAATTTTGTCCCTCGTTTTTTTTTCTTGGCCCACTGTGCGGTTGTTCAAACCCCTAACGTGACGGACAAAAACGGAAGTTATATTCGAAATCGACATAACTAAATTACCCAAATCAGTTGTTGGTCTGTGTTATTAATTAACAATAGTTTATCCAAAATCCTATAAAAACTTACCAATTTTACTTTCATCTTCAGTATCATCTAAAAAAAAATTATAACAGTTTATTGATTTAGTTTAGTCAGTAGTGGATGTTGTTATACCTTCTCTCGAGCCTTCCCCTTCTTGAGCAACTTCCGAGGTACCTAGAAAAACAATTATTATTATTTTATAATCAATTATTATTTAATAATAGTTTATTTAGAAACATTTAAAAACTAACCAGTAATAGATGTTTTACTTTCATCTTTAGTAACATCTAAAAAAAAAACAATTAATTTACAATCGATTACACTGCTCAAAAATATTTGCGGTTCCGAAATCAGCGCATCAAATATAACCAGACGCAACTAAGAGGTTCCCGGCAAAAAAAATATATATTTTTTTGTAAAGCAGTGTCATTATTATTTTATGACCAATTACACAGGCCAGCAAGTACTTTGTGATAGGATATTTTGTTTTATTTTCTGGCTTAGTTAAGACTCAATGACTGCCAAAAAAGCATTTTTTTTTTGTTTTCATCACGTTCAATTTTTTTCAGCTATAAACCTTGCCAAAAATCTTATTCTTTAACATGAAGTGTAGAATTTTTAAGTTATGGACATTGGTCTACATCAACATAATCAAGAGAAAACATTTGACACATTTTTAGCAAGATCAAAACAAAAAATAAAATTTTGGACCACCCTTATAGCGCGGATTTTTTTATTATTTTTGTTATTTTATTCGAAATCAGCGGTATCAAAAATAGTCGTATCCAAAAGTTCAGAAATTTGTCCCTCGTTTTTTTTCTTGGTCCACTGTGCGGTTGTTCAAAACCCTTACATGACGGACAAAAATGGAAGTCTATTCGAAATCAAAATAACTAAATTACCCAAATCAGTTGTTGGTCTGTGTTATTAATTAACAATAGTTTATTCAAAATCCTATAGAAACTTACCAATTTCACTTTCATCTTCAGTATCATCTAGAAAAAAATAATAATTTATAGCAGTTTATATTTAGTTTAGTCAGTGATAGATGTTTTACTTTCATCTTTAGTAACAGAGATTTTTTCTTATTTTAACACACACACATGTGAGGTTTGTAAAAATAAAAAAAGTTTTAGATTGAATCCAGTAACGGAGACTTTACTGAGAGTTATTTATAGCAGAACAACAATATTTTGAATTACTTAATGTTTTAAAGCAATAGAAAAAGTTTATTTTTATTTTTCGTTTTGTTTTTTTCATAATAAACTTGTTTATTTAATATTATTTTAATGTTTTGAAGCAATAGATTTTTTTTTAATTTTTCGTTTCGTTTATTTCGTAATAAACCTAATTTATTGTATTGCTCTCCAAAAAATAAATTAAATATTTCAATTTTTTTGTTTTTTTTTTACAATAACCCCCTGTAAAATCTCCGTCACTGGATTAAGTCTAAAACTTTTTTTATTTTTATAAACCGCACATATGTGTTAGTATTGTTTATAAAAATTAGAGTCGTATCTTTAGTATTTATATAAAATTTTCATCAAAATATATCGAAAAAATGCGAAAAAAACTAATTTTTTGAATTTAGAACCTTATTAAAAACAACGAATAAAGAAATTTTAAATTCTCTTAAAGAACCAATCCACTGCAAAAAAAGAATTAGACATCTTTTTTACTACATCTATAGGAAAAAAAACACTGCACTATATCTCAAAAAAAACGAGCTGATCGAGAAAAACGGAAAAAGGTTCCGAAATCAGCGCATCAAATACACGGTGTCCCACGGTAGACAAATCAGTCAAACTGTGGCGTTATTAACAAAGATATCAACATGAAACTTTTACCAGTCAATATGGACCTAATTATCTTCAATTGACCCAAAACAAAAGTTTTCTACTTTTTTTTGGTTTTGAGCTAGAACTCCACACATGCACTTTTAAAAGCATAACAATACTTTCAAATGCCAAAATTAAAAAAAAATAACAATTTTTCTTTATCATATGATAGTTTTTTTCACTAAAAACAATAATTTTCGATTTAAATTCTTAATTTTATAAAACCTTAAAAAAGGGCAATTGCATAATGGAATGACCCCGCTATGGCAAAAGAGTAGGATGCCTTGAAGTTAATTTTTTTAAATAAGTCGTATATGATGACATAAATGTAAAATTTGATTTTACATTATAATTAAAAAATTAACAAAGCAAGATTTTTATAAAACCAAGTTTTGAATGCCAAAATGATAACTTTAGAAGTAAATAAAGAAATTATTTTAACTTATGGAGAATATGCTCGAAATTTAAGAGAAACAACGAGAAGAATAGTAGAAAAGTTCCCCGATGATAGTATTAGTTACTTTAGCGTACGAAGAATTGTTAATTTATTTTTGGATACTGGAGGAGTGAGGGACATAAAAAAAGTTTGCGAAAGTCCAGTAACCAAAGATCCTGAAACTATAACTATAATTCAATCAATTTGATATTTTAACTTATGAGAATTATTCTTAGTATCATTTAACTTTTAATTCCAACCAAAATGTACGTAATTAATTACATAACAATAAATTCATTGACTAAATTGCCTATAATATGACAGTTATTTTCCTTTGTTCTTCTGTAATTGGTCTAATTTTGGTCTGGTTTGGTTCAAAAAAACAAAACAAACGACTAAGAACAAAAGCACGAAGTAGGACTAGATGAAGTGACCCTAATATGCAGGGCCGGACAGAGCCAGTCCGGGCCCCGGTGCAACTTTTTACTCGGGCCCCCATTTTTTCAAAACATAATTGTCCCATGCAGGCCTGCAGCTAAGGCACTGAGGGCCGAAGCGGCGCCCCCATTCATTAACTAAGCGCCGCAGTCGAAAATTTTTCCAAATTATGTTAATTTCTGACTGTTTTATTTTCATAGTTCAGCAAGCTTAAGTATGTAAAAAATAATAAAGTCTTAGCGCCGCAGGCGAAATTTTTTTCAATTTTGATAGGACTGGCGCCGCAGGCAATTTTTTTACAAATTTTAAGCTTTTGCAAGCTTGAACTAAAAAAAATACGTAGGTAAATTAGCCCTAGCGCCGCGGGCGAATTTTTTTACAAATTTTAAAACACTAGTAACAGTGCACTATTATTTTTTACAAAAATCCAAAAAGGCTTAAGCGCTGCAGCGGCGAAATTTTTTCTATTGCCCATTTGGAACGAGATCTACTTATTTGTTCATTTTGACGCCTTATCGATCTGGGGGAGTATAAATAAATAAACTGTTTATTAAAAACTTCTGTCGCCGGGCCCCATTCGAGCCCGGACCCCGGGTAATCTGTACCCCCTGCACCCCCTGAATCCGGCCCTGCTAATATGAACCAGCTGCAACTTCATGCAACTGCGAGGGAAGGGGATTCTTTACAAGCTAATTAATTATGTTTTTTAAAATCTCATAATTATAAAACATGTTTTATCATAAGTTGTCCAATAGGTTTTATAATAACTTGGTTTACCAATACTTTCATTATGATATAGACTTGACTTTGTAAAAAAAACTGCTAAGATTAATCTAAGATTAATCCATTCATACCAATTAAAAAATTTGATTGAGCGCAAAAAATCAAAATTTATTAGTAATTAAGTAATACACTCTGTAGTATAAAATACCCTAGTCCACAAGGTCCTTACTAAGTCTAAGTAAAAATCTAATTTATAACATTAGATTTGACATTTATTTTTATCGTGAACGTCATATTTGCAAACATTTATTTTCATAGCATCCTCTCTTTTACATTAGCGGGGTCATTCCATAATGCACTTACCATTTTTTACCGTTTTCTAAAATTAAAAATTTAAATAGAAAACTATTGTTTTTAGTAAAAAAAACTATCATATGATAAAGAAATGATATTATTTTTTTAAATTTTGGCGTTAAAAAATGTTATTATGCTAAAAAAAAATTCTGTTTGTTGCTCTAGCCTAAAAACAGAAAAAAGTACAACACTTTTTTCTGGCGTAAATTGAAGGTAACTAGGTCTATATTGACTGGTAAAAAATATATTTTAATAGCTTTGATAATAACGCCACAATTTGACTGATTTGTCTACCGTGGGACACCGTGTATAACCAGACGCAACTAAAAGGTCCCCGGAAAAAAATATATATTTTTGTAAAGCAGTGTCATTATTATTTTATGACCAATTACACAGGCCAACAACTATTTTGTGATCGGACATTTTTTTATTTTCTGGCTTAGTTAAGACTTACTGACTTCCAAAAAAGCGTTTTTTTTTTGTTTTCATCACGTTTAATTTTTTTTAGCTATAAACCATGCAAAAAATCTCATTCTTTAACATGAAGTGTAGAACTTTTAAGTCATGGACATTGGTGTACATCTACATGATCAAGAGAAACCATTTGACACATTTTTAAAAAGATCAAAACAAAAATTTTGGTCCACACTTATGTCGCGGATTTATTTTTTTTTTAAGACCCGAGGGGATGTCCCGGGAAGATCCTTTCGGGATACCCCTGTTATATAGAGGCAGTATGTCCCCGGGAAATACCCCTCTGGACGTCCCTGGGATACACGAAGGATATTGGGGATGTACAAGGTATATCCATGGGATATATGCGGGTTCGGAAGTCGCTCGACTTCACGTTTAGTAACAAAAGTATATCCTGGGGAAGTCGCAAATTTCCGTTTAGTAATCCTGGGGATATCCATCGTAAAACGTGTGCTATATGGCTATGCGTTAGTACTGCATATAAAAATAGAGTAATATCTTTACAAGGGAGTAGATGTTTTTTTTATGGGGGGGGGGTAATACCAAGATCTTAGATATTTTTTCCGGGATAAAAAAGGCAAATTTATATTTTTTTATAGGATAATTCAATAAAAAAAAAATATTTTTATCCTATGGGGGGGTAGTTACCCCCATTACCCCCTCATCTACGCACTTGCATCTTTAGTATTAATATAAAAATATTATCAAAATAATTCAAAAAATGCAAAAAAAATCTCATTTATTAGATTAAAAAGCCAATAAAAAAAGAAATTTAAATTCGTTTTTTTTTTGCTTAAGGAACCAATCCACTGCAAAAAAATTGCTTGCCTGAACTCCGCTACGCAAAATGCAGTCTAGTGCGGAAAAGAGCCTCTTTCAATACTTGTTAGAAAAATAGCTATTTCAGCTATAAACTATGCCAAAAATCTCATTCTTTAACATGAAATGTAGAATTTTTAAGTTATGGACATTGGTTTACATCAACATAATCAAGAGAAACCATTTGACACATTTTTAGAAAGATCAAATATAAATAAAATTTTGGTTATGGCGGGGATTTTTTTTTAATTTTTTTGTTATTTTATTCGAAATCAGCGGTATCAGAATTTTGTCCCTCGTTTTTATTTTTTCTTGGTCCACTGTGCGGTTGTTCAAAACCCTTACGTGACGGACAAAAACGGAAGTTATATTCGAAATCAACATAACTAAATTACCCAAATCAGTTGTTGGTCTGTGTTATTAATTAACAAAAGTTTATCCAAAATCCTATAAAAACTTACCAATTTTACTTTCATCTTCAGTATCATCTAGAAAAAAAAATAATTTAGAACAGTTTATATTTAGTTTAGTCAGTAGTGCATGTTGTTATACCTTCTTCCGAGCCTTCTCCCGAGCCTTCCCCTTCTTCTTGAGCAACTTCCGAGGTAACTAGAAAAACAATTATTATTATTTTATAACCAATTATTATCTAATAATAGTTTATTTAGAAACATTTAAAAACTAACCAATAATAGATTTTTACTTTCATCTTTAGTAGCAGAGATTTTTTCTTATTTTTTTTTCGCTATATTTTTATGAAATTTTTATACTAAGAATATGGCTGTGATTTTTATAAGCAACACTAACACACATGTGAGGTTTGTAAAAATAAAAAAAGTTTTAGATTGAATCCAGTAACGGAGATTTTACTGAGAGTTATTTAAAGCAGAACAAAAATATTTTGAATTATTTAATGTTTATTTAATATTATTTTAATGTTTTAAAGCAATAGAAAAAGTTTATTTTTATTTTTCGTTATATTTTTTTCATAATAAACTTGTTTATTCAATATTATTTTAATGTTTTGAAGCAATAGAATTTTTTATTTTTATTTTTCGTTTCGTTTTTTTCATAATAAACTTAATTTATTGTGTTGCTCTCCAAAAAATAAATAAAATATTTCAATTTTTATGTTTTTCTTTTCGATAACCCCCGGTAAAATCTCCGTCACTGGATATAAATCTAAAACTTTTTTATTTTTATAAACCGCACATATGTGTTAGTATTGCTTATAAAAAATAGAGTCGTATCTTTAGTATTTATATAAAATTTTTATCGAAATATATCGAAAAAATGCGAAAAAAACTAATTTTTTGAATTTAGAAGCTTATTAAAAACAAACGAATAAAGATATTTTAAATTCGCTTAAAGAACCAATCCACTGCAAAAAAAAAAGAATTAGACATCTTTTTTTACTACATCTATAGGAAAAAACACTGTGCACTATGTCTCAAAAAAAAAACGAGCTGATCAAAAAAACGGAAAAAGGTTCCGAAATCAGCGCATCAAATATAACCAGACGCAACTAAAAGGTCCCCGGCAAAAAAAAATATATATTTTTGTAAAGCAGTGTCATTATTATTTTATGACCAATTACACAGGCCAACAAGTATTTTGTGATCGGATATTTTTTTTATTTTCTGGCTTAGTTAGGACTCACTGACTGCCAAACAAGCATTTTTTTGTTTTCATCACGTTTAATTTTTTTCAGCTATAAAGCATGCCAAAAATCTCATTCTTTAACATAAAGTGTAGAATGTTTAAGTTATGGACATTGGTCTACATCAACATAATCAAGAGAAACCATTTGACACATTTTTAGAAAGATCAAAACAAAAATAAAATTTTGGACCACCCTTATCGCGCGGATTTTTTTTTTATTTTTGTTATTTTATTAGAAACCAGCGGTATCAAAAATAGTCGTATCCAAAAATTCAGAATTTTTTTTTTTTCTTGGCCCACTGTGCGGTTGTTCAAAACCCTAACGTGACGGACAAAAACGGAAGTTATATTCAAAATCAACATAACTAAATTACCCAAATCAGTTGTTGGTCTGTGTTATTAATTAACAATAGTTTATTCAAAATCCTATAAAAACTTACCAATTTTACTTTCATCTTCAGTATCATCTAGAAAAAAAAATTATAACAGTTTATTGATTTAGTTTAGTCAGTAGTGGATGTTGTTATACCTTCTCTCGAGCCTTCCCCTTCTTGAGCAACTTCCGAGGTACCTAGAAAAACAATTATTATTATTTTATAACCAATTATTATCTAATAATAGTTTATTTAGAAACATTTAAAAACTAACCAGTAATAGATGTTTTACTTTCATCTTTAGTAACATCTAAAAAAAAACAATTAATTTACAATCGATTACACTGCTCAACTCTCAAAAATTTGCCGACACCATTTTAGTTGCATCTGGCTATATTTAATGCGCTGATTTCGGAACCTTTTTCCGTTTTATCGATCAGCTCGTTTTTTTTTTTTGAGATATAACGCACAGTGTTTTTTTGCTTATAGATGTGGTAAAAAAAAATTAAGGTCCAATTAATTTTTTTGTTTGCGGTGGATTGGTTCTCTATTAATAGGGCTCTAAACCAAAAAAAAAAACGGATTTTAAATATCTTTACTCTTTACAATGTTTGTTTTTTTATTGGTTTCTAAATTCAAAAAATGAGATTTTTTCGTATTTTTTCGCTATATTTTCATGAATTTTTTATATAAATACTAAGAATATGGCTCTGATTTTTATAAGCCATACTAACACACATGCGAGGTTTGTAAAAATATAAAAAATAGATTGGATCCAGTAACGGCGATTTTACGGAGAGTTATTTAAAGCAGAACAACAATATTTTGAATTATTTAATGTCTATTTAATATTATTTTAATGTTTTAAAGCAATAGAAAAAGTTTTTTTTTTTAATTTTTTTTTTTTTTTTTTTTTCATAATAAACTTAATTTATTGTGTTGCTCTCCAAAAAATAAATAAAATATTTCAATTTTTATGTTTTTCTTTTCGATAACCCCCGGTAAAATCTCCGTCACTGGATATAAATCTAAAATTTTTTTTATTTTTATAAACCGCACATATGTGTTAGTATTGCTTATAAAAAATAGAGTCGTATCTTTAGTATTTATATAAAATTTTCATCAAAATATATCGAAAAAATGCGAAAAAAACTAATTTTTTGAATTTAGAAGCTTATTAAAAACAAACGAATAAAGATATTTTAAATCCGCTTTTTTTTGCTTAGAGAATCAATCCACGGCAAAAAAAATAATTATACCTTTTTTTTACTACAATTATATGCAAAAAAACCCTGTGCGCTATATCTCAAAAAAACGAGCTGATCGAGAAAAATGGAAAAAGGTTCCGAAATGAGCGCATCAAATATAGCGAGAAGCAACTAAAAGCTCCCTGGCAAATAAAAAAAATCTTTTTTTGTAGAGCAGGGTTATTAATTTACAATAGTTTTGTCAAAAAGTTATAAAAACTTGCCAGTCTCGTTGCCAGTAGTGGATGTTGTTATACTTTTTCCTTCTCCTTGCGAACCTTTTAGAAAAAACGATTCTTATTATTTTATAACCAATAATTTATTTACAATAGTTTATTCTTGAACCTATAAAAACTTACCAGTAGTACCCAGACAGCACAAGGATGACTTACAGATATCTTAAAGATGTCGTAGCTCGTCATTCAAGACGTCTTAAGAACGTCGGTTTTCGCCGTATATGCATCTTAAGGACGTCTTAACGACGTCGTATGTTACAAACGGTAACATCTTTAAGACATATTTTTTAAGACGCCTTATTGACGCCTTGCACAGGCGACTTTACAACATAATACCCCCTCCCATTTACGTTGCCAGGTACGGCCGTATTGATATAAAAAGCGTAATAAGAATTAAATGAGAGGTAATTTGTTTGTCAAAAAAAGATCTTAAGAAAATGTGATTTTTTTAATTTTTTTTTTATTTTTTTTAATTTTCTTTTTTATTTTCTTTTTATTTTTGTCGTTTCTCGTAAAAAGAAAATTAAAAAAAATGATTTTTTTTTATTTTTCAAAAAAAGATCTTTAAAAAAAATTGTAATTTTTTTAATAGTTGATTGTGGTTAATTTATTTTTAGCGATGAGTATCGAAGTTAAGACGTCTTGTACCGATAATTAAAATACATCTTATAGACATCATAATCAGATATCTTTTAAACATCCCTAAAAAGAAGTCCACAAGATATTCTTTTTATGTCTTTAGGCGTCCAGACATAATTAAGATCTAAAAAAGATGTCTTTAAGATATCATGTGCTGTCTGGGTAGATTCTGTTTTAGTATCCCAGCTAACCACCGTACGATAATCGGCATAAATAATTATTGGCCCATTGCTGGCTTGCCGATTATCGGCTAGCCTGTAAAGGACCGATCTGTGGCCGACGATACAACGCCAATTTAAAATATGATCTTGCGTAGAAGGAGAAGAAGTCAAGACGCATGCGCAAGTTTTGCGCGGGTTGTGTTCTTAGGGCCGTTTGAGTTTGAGCTCTTTTAAAACAAGTAGTTAGAAAGGGATAGAACTATGCTCCGAGAGCTTCAACTCAAACTGGCCTCTTGTGTTGTGATTTTGCTGAGTGAGTGATAAAGTTCATTAATGAAAATTTTCTGTGGCATGTGTTTATTTACAATTCTTAATAATGATTTTTGAAGATAAAAAGTAAATAATTACATTTTTTTTATTAAATACTAAATTAACAATTAATTCACTTGTATTTAAGTCGCATTTAAGATCCCAGGGCGGGAAAGAAGCTCGTTAAGGTTCCGTAGGTACTAAAATATAAAAACTTATTCAGAATAATATTCTAAAACGATCGATATTATCGTTCTTTTTTATGCCATGGTAAAATACTGATCCAACCTCCAACAAAATAATACTTTTTATAGTTCATTACAAAGGTTTTTTCAAAAAATAAAAAAAAACATCGAACCATTTTTTTTAATACTTAATAAAAGATCTTAAGATCTTTTCGTGAAAAACAAAAAAAAATGAAAAAACAAAATTTTTCGAAAAAAGAAGCCGGCTAGCCATTACCGGCCCGTTATCGGCTAGCCATTACCGGCCCGTTATCGGCTTGCCATTACCGGCCAGTTATCGGCTTGTGCGACACTTCCATTACCGGGCCGGTAATGGCATGTCGTCAACGGACCGATGACTTTTTATGGGCTTACGGCATTGTGCCGTTGCCGGCCCATTGCTGGTGTGTTTGCTGGGATACTATAGCACATACAGTGCGATGAGTATCGAAGTTAAGACGTCTTGTACCGATACTTAAAATACATCTTATAGACATCATAATCAGATATCTTTTAAACATCCCTAAAAAGAAGTCCACAAGATATCCTTTTAATGTCTTTAGGCGTCCAGACATAATTAAGATCTAAAAAGGATGTCTTTAAGATATCATGTGCTGTCTGGGTAGATTCTGTTTTAGTATACTATAGTACATACATATATACATGTATATACATTCTTAACCTATCGATGTTTGCTTAGGTTTTTAGTCCTACTCAAAGACATCATCTTTTTCTTGTAGTAAGTTAAAAAAATATTCATACTTTATGACATGTTTACCTATTTTATGTTTACCTTTTTTGCGTCAACAGATGCGTTCCCCAGACAGCACATGATATCTTAAAGACGTATTTTTTAAATCTTAATTATGTCTGGACGCCTAAAGACATAAAAAAGATATATTATGGACTTCTTTTTAAAATCTGTCTAATTATAATGTCTCTAAGATGTTTTTTAATTATCGGTACAAGACGTCTTGACTTCGATACTCATCGCTAAAAATAAATTAACCACAATCAACTATATTACTTTTAAAATTGGTAGAATTGTCCCTTATAATAAAAGTAATTTTTTGTGAAAAAGTTACGTTAATCGGAATTTTCTTTCAGCTTTTTTCTATTTTTTAAAAAGTTTAACCCCTCAAAATTGGTAGAATTGATCCTTAAAATAAAAGTAATTTTTCCCAAAAAAAAATTTTTTTTTCAGCTTTTTTTGATTTTTTTTTTAAAGAGTAAAATAATTAGAATGCGAGGTAAGTTTTTGCGTATTATGGCATACATGTATATGGCAAAAATTACCTTATTCTAATTACGCTTTTTATATCAATACGACCGTATCTAGCAAACTAAATGGGAGGGGGTATTATGTTGTAAAGTCGGCTAGGCATCAGTAAGGCGTCTTTAAAAAGATGTGTTTAGTAAGGCGTCTTAAAGACGTTACCTTTTGTAACATACGACGTTCGTAAGACGTCTTTAAGATGCATATATGGCGAAAACCGACGTTCTTAAGAGGTCTTGAATGATGAGTTACGACATCTTCAAGATATCTTTAAGACATCTTTGTGCTATCTGGGTCAAAGCAAGAACAATTTAAGTATTTTTTTTTTAGAAGAGCAAGGCAATAAATTAAATTTATTATGATAAAAACAAAACGAAAAATTAAAAACTTTATCTCCTTGCTTCAAAACATTAAAATAACAATAAATAAACATTAAATAATTTAAAATATTGCTGTTCTGCTTTAAATAACTCCACGTAAAATCTCCGTTACTGGATTAAACTTAATTTTTTTTTATTTTTACAAACCTTTCATGTGTGTTAGTGTTGCTTTTAAAAATCAGAGCCATATCTTTAGTATTTATACAAAAAAATTATGAAAATATAGCGAAAAAATGTATTTTTTTGTTTTTAATGTATAAACCTATAAAAACCAAACGAAGAAAGATATTTTAAATTCGCTTTTTTTTGCTTAGAGCCAATCCAGCACAAAAAAATAATCAGACCTTAATTATTATTTTTTACTACAACTAGGTATAGGCAAAAAAACCTGTGCCCTATATCTCAAAAAACGAGCTGATCGAGAAAAACCAAAAACCGAAAACAGCGCATCAAACAGGTCTAGAATTAACTAAAATGGTGTGGGTAAATTTTTGAATATCGAGCAGTTTAATACTTACTGAGCATGTGTTCTTTAGTTGTACCTTTTTCATGGTTATAACGTTGATTCTAAAAAATAATTAATTAACTTAGGGGAGAAAGGGGTAATAAGAAACAGGGGTAATAAGAAACGATCAAGAAAAAAGCATAAAAAATTTCTTCTAAAAATTTGAAAAAAAAAGTACAAAGAACTCACATCCATAAGCTATTATTCCTAAAAATTGCAGGTTGCTACTTAAGCATTTTCATATTTTTTTTAAGTAAAAAGTTAACATGTATTCATGAACTTTAATGTTTAAAGTGGGACCATTTTATCTTTGACTATGAATAAAAATTTTGTTAAAAGTTTTAGCAGGCTTTGCAACATTGATATATTTGACTGACATTTAAAGGTTGTAAATGTCATTATAATAATTTATTAAAAGTGATTCTGGTGTTTGCAGAGTTGTTTTCTCTTATTACCCCAGGTATTGTATTTTGTTGGGGTAATAAGAAACACTTTTTAAAACTATTTATTTTTAGGATTTTCTTAGGAATAAGTGAAAATGCCGAGAAAGATAGAAGGAAAGGTGTTCGCGTTAAATACAGTGTAAACAATATGGAACTTGCGATCGAAGCTGTACGTACTGGCACTGGTTTGCGAGAAGCAGCACTATACTATGGCATTCCTCCTTCCACATTGAGTAAACATTGCCACAGAAACGCACCCGTCGGTGGAGGAAGAAAGCAAGAGCTTTCACCTGAAATCGAAAACCAACTTGCCGAGTATTTGCGGGTTTGTGCTATTCATGGTGAAGGTTTGACGAAAAATGAAACAATTTAAAATTACAATTACAATTTTAAATTCAATTGTTGGGAAATGGGCCATTCAAATTACGCAGAAGCGATAAATTAAACATCAACAATAGATTTAATTGTTTGTAAAAGTTAAAATTACCAGTTATTATTACTGCTTTTCATCATTTTTTAGTTTTTTATAAAAAAATTTAAATGCGTTTTTTAGTTTAACAGTTCACCTTTTCAAAATAAAATTTTGTTTATTGATAAGTTTTTTAATATTTATTAATTTTTGTTCAAATTTAGACGTGCTTTAGAGGTGTCTCTTGTGTATTCAGTTTATTTGTTTAAGCCTTTTTTATAGGGTATAATATTTTTGTTTCGTAATACCCCATAAGGGGTAATAAGAAACAAAATTTTTAAAAAAGTTTATTATTTTTTTACAACTAAACGTATTAGTATTAATTGAATTTTATACAAGAAACTTGATACATCGTATCAATACATAATACAAAAAAAATTGAAGCTTCTGCCTTAACGTTAAGTCCTAATTCTAACATGCTCTGTTTCTTAAAACCCCGAGTGTTTCTTATTACCCCTTTCTCCCCTAATTAAGTTTAAAATACCTTGTTATGGCTGGTTTGCCCAGTCATTAACACTTAACTAACTAAAAATTTGACTAATGTAATGACGGAATTATTTGACACATTTTTTATTGCAATGAAATGAAATGTGTCAAATCCCAGCAAAACTTTACCGACGGGCCAACACGGGGCCATCGCATTATGTTCCCAACTAGTAAAAAAGTGTTTTTTTTTTTCACTACCAGCCTAAAAGCACATCTTTATTACTGTTCTTTTCATTGGTAGAAATATTATTTCTCTACCTATGACGTCAGAGGTTCTAAAAATAATGAAATTGCACCATGTTTAATAATGAATTTTTATTCAGTTGTTTTGGCATCTGACGTTTCACTTAATTATTAAATCACATTGCTATTTGCAAGTGTCTTTAGGCACCAAATTTATTTATTGCATGATAAATTAAAAAATGTTAACTAAATTAGTACCTATAAAACATGTTTTACAAAAAACACTTCGAAAAGTAAAAATCATTGGTCCATTATATTCAACCATATATTATACAACCCACGTATTACCGTAAGGATCATAGATTACTAGAGGTACAACCCCCATATATTGATTTTTGAGGCAATAGATTCTCCCTCACAGTTTTCGCATGTCCCCTTATTTCTGGAGGAGTACCAGAATCATCACTTTGCATTTCACTTTCCATTTTTATATATTTATTTACACTTAACACAGAAACACTCTAACTTAATAATTTTAGCAGATCAACAGAAAATTTCTGCCAGAAATGTCAAGTTATTCATTTGTTTTTTTAATGGCCGCGAACGGCCAGCGTGATATTTTAAATTTATAAGCTTTTTCATTAAATTTTAGTAAAATAAATAAATAAATAGCTAATTAATTGTACTGGTAGTGAAAAAAATACTATATTTTTCACGTGAGTGAAGATTTAACATTTTAGACCGCGTCTTGCGGGCTTCGCGCTAGCGCGCTCATCCCGCAATTTGACGCAGGTCAAAAATGTTAAACTTCTCTCACTTGGTAAATAATATACTATTAAATGGTTATTTTTTTCTTTTATATACAGGGTTATTCTTTTAAGTGGTACAGTACTCTTTTTTGTGTGATTAGATAGAGATGTGCTTCTTTGAGCAAAGTTTGATCTAAAAACATATTCTATCTGTTGTAATTTTTTGACTACTGGCGCTTCCGGTTTCACCGGAATCAACCCTAGCTTTGTTTTTTTTTAATGGGGCATCCTGTATATTTTAGGATTGATTGATTAAGAGCACAATTTGGACAAAAAACTCAAATACAACTACTACTTTAAAATGAATAGTTTTGGATATATTTAAGAAAGTAATATAAATTTCTCCAACATGTGTTTTTGTCAATAATACCCAGCTAACTTTTATTTGAGGAGGGAAGCATATGATTCTTTGAGAAAAGTTTTATATTAAATTATGTTTTAAAAAACTATGTAATTTACCAAACTCTACCACTTCCGGTTATGCTGGAAAAAACCTTAAATAGAATGACCCATTTTTTTTTAGTACTATGTCGTAAATTGGCCGTTCTCAAACTCACTTGGTTATACAACATGGGGCTCCAGGTGGGCCCCAAAAAAATGATTTTCAGTTAAATTTAATTATTTTAGAATATAATATTTCCTTATCGTTTGTGTCCGTTTGTGCCATCAAAAAAATTTTTATACCTCCAAAGGTTAAGGCCCCAGGGGGTCTCAAAGTTTACATTTGACTACATAGTTTATAAAGATATTTCTATCTCTCATGAACTATAGTTGGCCAGCTTTTATGGGTTTCCTATATGAAAGTCACATTAAACGCCACGTTTAACGTCACTATCATTCAGAAACTCTAAATTTTTCTAACCTATTTACAATTTCAAATTCTACAAAAATGTACAAAAGGTCCAGCGCCGCAAGCTATATTTTTACAAATTTAAAGGTCTAACTATGGTCCACAATAAATACTTAAAAAAGGCTTGTTTTGGCGCCCCTTAATGCTAATCCTGGGGATAACCCTCTTTATTTATATACGACCCTAATTAAAAATTTGTCGCATGAATCCAAAGATTTTCCGAATGAAAAACTATTGGGGTGTCAAACCCCCACACCACCCCTTATGTCCGGCCCTGGTTTTAGAGTCCTTCTACAAAATTTAAAAACTTTCAAGGTGATTTTGTACCTTTTCTTAAAAAAAAAACTAGAAGCCTAAGAAAGAGATTTTTTTCTAAACCTTACATATATTTGCTTAAATTCTTTAATTTTATGTTGATGGTAAAAGTACAGACAAAATACGGACAAACGTTTGAATAAGAAATTTCTACGGACATAAATTTTAGTACAGACTCTGTCTGTCAGCTAGATGAAACGTTGCAAGCACCCTGTCAAAACATCGACACTATTGTACACTAGAGCCACCTAGTTTGCAAATTTCAAACTAGGTGTTTTGTTTGATTTTAAATTCTGTATCTTTAAAACATTATATTCTAGCAAAAAACTGTATATAACATTTTTTATAGGGCTTAAAAGGAGCTTTTATTTAAAATATAATTTTTTGAAATCGGGTTATAAATATGTGAGATATGCTAAAAAAACCTGTTACTGCTTTAAACGCCAATATCTCGAAAACAATGCGTTTTAGAAAAACGTTGTTTATAACATTTTTTGACCAATTTAAAATGATCTTTTATATAAGTGGTAAATTAACCAAATACAATAATAATTGCCTAATTAGACTAGGCAACAAATCGCAACTTTTTTTTTTGCCCCGATCGGAAAGTAAATTTGTCTTACTAATTCGAGGGCGTAGAATCCGAATCTGACCTTAGAAAAATTCCAGCACCTAAAATTTTTGAGATATAAGTTCAGATAATAATGACGTTTTTTTTCAAAATCTTTAAAAAAAAGAGTAGAATTTTGAAAATTTTAGTGTATATTAAAAAAAATACGAGGAACTCAAAAATCTATATGTCAAGAACCTAATGTCAGAGTAAGTACGCGAAAAAAAAATAAAAAGGTTAAAATGAAAGTGCAGAGTTTGCTCATTTGTGGCTAAACTATCAAATTTTTTTTAAAACTTTATAGAACTTAATTTGTAGATTATAAAATTCTCTACAAAAATATTTATACAAATATTTTTTTATTTTGCTTAGTTTGTTCCTAAAAAGTAAATAAATGAAAAAGATATAAAATTAAAGTACACAGTGTAAACTTTTTTCCCGAGCCCAAAAAATACATTTTTCTTATCAGTTTAAAGGCGCAGAATCCAAATTTGACCTTAAAAAAAATTCAGCACGTCTTATTTTTTAAATTTTAGTACATGCAATTATGCCAATTTAAAAATAATTTATAAAAAAAAATATTGTGTATTTTTTTTTTGTTTTTTTAATAGTTCTACATCATAAAAATGTTACTTTATTACATAAGAACCATAATACGTAACATTTTTTTAGTTCATTTTTGACCCCCTAGTAATGATTTTTGACAATTTTTAGCATGAGTACGTGGCGATAAGCTTGTCCCCTTATACACCCTTCTTCTTACCCTCCACCCCTACTTAGTTTTGTCACATTATCCATTTTTTTTAAAATATTTTTTTTTCATAATATCCCTATTTATTCTACCTATGAATTTAAAGTTTCTATGTTTTAAGTTGGGTATTTTTTAACTAATATTGAGTCGCCGAATCCAAATTTGTCCTTGGAATATTTTTGTGATTTTATGATTTTAGAACAAAAGAGGGATAAAATAATGATTTTTTAACATTTTAATCTTATTTTTCTCAGAAAACTTAGGTAATAGAAATATTCTGAGGCCAGATTCGGTTTCAGCGACCCAAAATTAGTTAAAAAAAATATGACTCCAATCGGGGCAAGAAACCGTGTTGCCTAGTGTTATAAACAAAAAACGCTAAAAATAGGAGTTTTACCCTATTTTTACCCCCTTACCCCAATCGTTTACCCCCAAAATCTAATCAGCTCTTCGGAATACGATAAGAAACAATATGCAAAAAACCGCAAGTCGATATCTCATGTAGAAATGGAGTTAGAGAGTTTACACCCAGACAGACAGACAGACGGACGCAAAAATTTTTTTTACTGATTTCGACTCAGACTCAGTCTAAAACGTCGAGAAATGTGAAAAAAAACGTGGTCAAAGATTTTGACTTTTCGGCGAAGATTTCAATACATCGGTACTCTTAGTAGCACTAAGTGCCGATGTAAAAATACGGACTGTCCGTACTAAATACGGACGTATGACAAGCCTAGATAAATACTATAAATAATATAAAACCTCGTATAAAAATAAAACTTTTTTTAAGTACCTGATTATTATTAATAATTAACGATATTGATGAAAGGGCTATAATTAATGCTAAAAAAAATATTACTGCACACACAAATGATTTTTGCATTTCTAACATCTTTCTAACTCAATTTTTAAATCACTAAACTACATTTTTAAGGTAATCAAATGTATAACTAGATTTTCAGCGGAATTGCTACCGGAAACACATTTGATAAAAAGTTGTATACGATCTCACTACAGGCCAGTTACGCCGGTTTAGAGGCCAAAAGTCTTCAAAATTGACTTTGAAATTTGAAAAAGGTGAAAAAATACACTGCCCAGTAAAAGAGCTTTACGATTTTTCACGTCCGCGCGTAAAATGGATTTTTTTATTATCAGATTCACTTCAGCGCATGGTATATTTGTATATGTTTACCAGAACACTTTTGCGCATTCGTATGTATCATTAAACACATCTGCGCATAAATATGTTCCATCAAACACTTCTGCGCATGGTATATTTGTATATGTTGGCCAGAACACTTTTGTGCATTCGTATGTATTATTAAACCCTTCTGCGCATAAATATGTTTCACCAAACACTTTTGCGCATGGTACATTTGTATATGTTTGCCAAAATACTTTTGTACAATTCGTATACATTATTAAACACATCTGCGCATATGTAGAATTTTTTTGTTATCAGATTCACTCAAAAACCTCAATATACCAATTTTTAGGAAAACTACCCCCCGTCCCATCAGGGGGGGGAAATTAAAAAAATATATTATCAGATTCATATTCGTCGACCCCAAAAATCCCTATATACCAATTTTGAAGAAAATATTAATAATATTAAAAAATATTTACCCCCTTACCCTCTCGGGGGTAAAATTAGAAAAGTTTTTTTATCAGATTCAATTTCAGCAACCTCAAAAACCCATATATAGCAATTTTCAAATTTGTATAAAAACAATGTAATTTTCCCCATTTGCCCCCCTTGCCGCACCCCAATGTTTACCAAAAACAATCCCGAGCGAGAACTTTTGGTAACATACCTGTATGCCAAATTTCAAGTCTCTTAAGTTATCGTGCCCACAAGATGCGAAAAGACCGATCGACCGACCGACCGACCGATTGACCGAGTGACATTTTTTTTTTGCTCGAAATTTATTTATATCGACATAAAACGTCATAAAACGCAAAAATACACAAAAAAAAATTTGAAAATTTTTGCACGAATACAAGGCTTTCCGAAATTTTGAAAATTTTCAAAATGGGAAAGCAATATGTAAATTAGGCTTGGGTACAGAGGACCCGATCCTCTTGGGGCCCGGCAAGCTTGGTAAAAAATAAATTTCTGAAAATTAGTCAAAAACTACATTTACGAGTTACTGTTAGATCTATTAAAATTTTTCGTATTAGGAGTGATAAATATGCCTAAAAATCCCCCTTAACACGTTAACTGCTTCATAACATAGGGGCGTATACGGATTTTTTTTGTCGAGATTTTAATAGTTTTCATCAAAATAAAAAAAAGAGCGTATACGCTAAAGCTAAATTATTTAGCCTAAATATAATCCTATTTGATTCTTAAAATATATCGCCTTCTAAATTCTGAAATATCGTATCTGAAAAATGCCTCCCATTAAAAAAAACACCAAACCAGCAAACTACCAAACTATTATTAACGTAAACCAATGCCTCCCATTAAAAAAAAACACCAAACCAGCAAACTACCAAACCAAACCATTGTTAACGTAAACCAACGGCCCCATTAAAAAAATTAAACAAAAATTCGTGAGTATTTTAACAATCTTTTGCTTTTAGGCAGTTGTAGTTTTATGAAATATTTTAAAGGTCCACAAAAATGAACTATATTTTTGCACTGATTTCTGGTTTTATTACTAAAACTTACTGTCTTGAATATAATTAGGTGTGGAAAATTAAGTTTTTTTGTTAGAATATATAGCAAAAGATTGTTAAAATACTCACGAGTTACTGTTTGATTTTTTTAATGGAGGCGTTAGTTTACGTTAACAATGGTTTGGTTTGGTAGTTTGCTGGTTTGGTGTTTTTTTTTCTAATGGGTGGCGTTGGTTTACGTTAACAATGGTTTGGTTTGGTAGTTTGCTGGTTTGGTGTTTTTTTTTTTAATGTGAGGCGTTTGTTTACGTTAATAATGGTTTGGTTTGGTAGTTTGCTGGTTTGGTGTTTTTTTTTAATGGGAGGCATTTTTCAGATACGATACCTCAGAATTTAGAAGGCACTATATTTTAAGAATCAAATAGGATTATATTTAGGCTAAATAATTTAGCTTTAGCTAATTAAAAAACAGTTAGCTCGCAAAGAAAAAAGTAAATATTTTTGCAAAAGAATGTTACATAACCTTAAAATAATTTTTGGCATACGTCGAAACTAAAATAAGATAATCAGTGCGCATACGCTGGATTCTCCTCATTACTGCGGTGAGTGAATCGTATATTTTTGTTAATTTTGTCAAAATTTAAAAAATAAATCGGCCATATTTATTCCACCATTTTTAATTTTAGGTTCTTGGGTATTGGTCTGAATTAAGATTAACAAAAGAAGCCTTTTTACCAAATTTTAGCATAATCGGACATTTTTGAAAAATTTTGAACCACCATTAGGGTGGTTTGGACTTTTACGCAAAAAAAATAATTTTCACTATTTTTTTCGCAATAATCGGTGCAAAAAATGGCCCTATGTAAAAAAGCAGACTTTTGTCACTTTTTTATTCTGGGACCACTGTGTACTGTGTACTGGTAGTAAACAATATTGAAAATTTCATCTATTAAAATTTTTCGTATTATGAGTGATAAATATGCTTAAAAATTCCCCTTAACACGTTAACTGCCGTGTGTATATATATCGAAGGCTTCATAACATAGGGGGGTATACGGATTTTTTTTGTCGAGATTTTGATAGTTTTCATCAAAATAAAAAAAAAGAGCGTATACGCCCCTGTTATGAAGCCCTCGATATTATACACAGTGGTTGGGTCACGGAAGCCGCGTAAATATTTTGTATATGCACGGGTAGTCTTTGCTTCCTCGCCGCACTATGTTCCCAAGTAGGAAAAAAGTGGTTTTTATGGTTATTTTTTTTTAATATATGGATAATTTAATATAATGATGTAAGTCTACAACAAAAAGAAGGGGAGGTCCAACTATTGCGTAAGAGACTATACAATTTACAAAATGAAAATTTAAATGAAATTTTTAAAATAATTTTTAAGTTTGAATAAGTATCAGGCATAAATCACTTAATTTTATATTTATGCTAAAAATAGTTTAACTATCCATAATTATAAAGACATAGTTTTTAAGTATTAGTTTTAACTCGAATTAGTGTCAAAAATGAGGGCTTTCCGGACCATAGTGCAGGTGTCCTCACGGGCCACTGTGGGCTTATGCGACACCTAAGCCTCATGCGGACGGTAAACGATCCGCTCTGTCCCGGGTGTGGATGGACGATGAGACGTCCTACCACTTCATAGGAGAGTGTGAGACAAGACATCTTCGGAGTGGTAACACTAGCGAAGGAAGAGTGGAGCCTCCTAGCCTGGTCAGATATCACGAACTTTATCCGAAGGTCTGACAGATTCAGGAAGAGGGAGGATCGGCATCAGGTTGAGTAGGTCTTCTTGGGGCAGACCAAAAGGGCCATTGGGACTATTTGTCAGGCTACCCACCTTTAACTACTACTACTCACCTTTTACTACTACTATTACTACCAAAGGGTGTGAAATAAATAAAAACAAACTTAATTTCAGAACTTTATTGAACAAAAATACTTAAAAAAAAAACAACAAAAACTACAGACTATACGCTCATTAGTCCTTTAACAAAACAGTTCTCAGTTTTCTCCAAATCATGTTTCATTTTATCAATGTACTCCAAAAGATCTTTATCACTCATTTCCTCAATATGCAATGACTTTAATTTTTTCAACGAATCTTCCACAATTCCATCTCCTTCCTGTAAAAATAAAATAATAAAAAACTAAACTCACGTTTTTGATGTACAGGGTGATCAGTAACATGCATGCCAATCCAGAGCGATAACTTTTGATAAGATACCTGTATACCAAATGTCAAGTCTATAACTTAAATCGTTTTTAAGTTATCGTGTTGACAAGATTTCCCGGACAGACCGACCGATCGACCGACAATTTTTGTTTTGCTCGAAATTGATTTATATCGACATGAAACGTCATAAAACGCAAAAAAAAGCAAAAAAAATTGAAAATATTTGCATGAATACAAGGCTTTGGGAACGTTCAAGTATTACGTAACGCAACATAATTGTGCCAAAATTCATACACTTCATACCCCGGTTCTCGCGTTATTATAGATTATAGAGATTTCATATGTTGGCTACCCCCCTAATAGGAGGGAGTTGTCCAAACCAAAATATGATATCTCTACAGCCTTGAATAACGCGAGAACCGAGGTATGAAGTGTATGAATTTTTGTACATTTTGCGTTACGTAATACTTGATCGTTTCCTTTCTCGAAATTTTAAAAGTTTTCAAAATGGGAAAGCAAAAATAGTTCACTTACCTCAACAATGCGCCTTTTTGTTGCAGGGTCTTCTGCTGTGAAAAACTTTTTTCCCGACTGGTGTTCTAGCGCTTCTAGATGTTCAGTCGCCCACTGAAAAAAAAAACAAGGACTGCATGGAAAATTTCTAAAAGTTTTATTGGAATTTGTACTTTAAATTTGAAACTTGCATACTGACGAATTCAAACTTCAAACTTTCAATAAATAAAGTTATTTATTGAAAGTTCTATTTAAACTTGAAGTCTAATAGCTCGTAAAAAGTGTATTTAAAGAAACTGAAAATTTTTCTTTTATTTTAATATTTAGTCATTATAAAATATAACATTTTTAAACATATTTTTTATTTATTAATGTTTTTTTTTTCAATTTTACGCAAGATAAAATTTTATCTTTTAAAAGAGTACTCAAAAAAATAATAACCACCCTGTATTTCGAAATACAGGGTGGTTCAGAACTGACGAAAAATATTTTGAGAGGTGATCAAAAAATATAATCCGAAACAAAATTCCCTGACTTTTTCCGGTTTTCCGGGCAATTTTTTATATTTTTTCCTAACCAATAAGCAGTACGAAAAATATCTCGAAAAAGAAATCTTGTATAGAGCCAGCTGAAAAGAAAGGCTTAGATATCTTAGCTTAGCTTAGTAATAGCGCCGGCGAAAATTTTTACAATAATATGCAAACAGTGCGGAAAGTGTACTTTATTTAAATAAATTAAGCCGTCACAAATCGAAAAAAAATATATATGAATTTGTAAAGCAAACACAATAGCGCCGCAGGCGAAAATTTTTAAAATAATATGCAAAAAAGTAATTTTTAAACAAACTAAGTCTTTGCAAATAAGAAATAATACATTCATAAAAGAAAAACAAGAAATAAGAACCGCAGGCAATTTTTTTTTGTAATAAGAATTAAATTAAAATTTCTTTTCCAAAACCTATAGTTCTATAAAGTTTTAATAAGATCAAATCAAACAAAAATTTTAATGAGAATTAACCAGAACGTTTTTAGAGGGTATTAGGTTTTTTCAACTTAAAATTTTTAAACACGCTGTAACTTTGAACGAAGAAAGACAGGACCTATGTTTATATGAACATTTCTTCATGAAATTAGATCTACTTTTCGTTGCCAAAATTTGTAAACAGGCCAATAAATCAGCCTGTATATTATGATAAATGTGTTATTGTTTCTATGTAGGTATATAAAAATTACCTGGATAACATCTTCAGGGAATTCGACCATACGGGCGCAATGTATCCCATAACTTTTGTCGCATTCTCCCTGGCTGACTTGATAAAGTGGGGTTATGCTGTCGTTGGTAGTAACAGCCGACACGTGCAAGTTGTTCACACTGGGAAACATGTCGGCCAAACGCGTTATTTCGTGAAAATGAGTCGCAAATAGACCGAAACATTTCACTTCGTTGCTCAAATATCTGAAAATAAGAATAAATAATTTTACTTCTTTGCTTAAATTTCTAAAAATAATAAACAAGCTGTGAAGATATGTTATGCTTCGAATTTCATAGTATACTCTTCATAGTATACTCTTCATAGTGAATAGTATAATATATTATAATATACAGGGTTATTTTTTTAAATGGTACACTCCCCGTAACTTTTGAACGGGATGATACAGCCTGTTCCAGAACTCGCGCACAGAAATTTGAGGGTATATTTTAAAACTCTCTGGAAAATATGAAAAAAATGTCAAAAAAAATCCATCTTCGTTCAATTCAAAAATAAGAACGCTTTTAGTGCACCAATACTATTGCTGATGTTAAATTACCTTTAAAAGTTGAATTTGTAGCTATGGAAGCAAATTTAATTATTGCAGGTACATATTCTGTTGACGTGGTGATTAATGTGACATAAATATTTAATAATGTCAAAAAACCACCGCCGGATGGAGTGACCCTATAAAAATAGAATATTTGATAGCCTCTGTCGGTTTTGTCAAAATATAATAACCTAAAAAGATTCTAAAGTTGAAAGTCTGAAACAATGCACGCGTCAACAATTGTCCAAACCATAGTTACTAATAAGTAGGGAAAAACTAATTTGTAGGTAATTTAACATCAGCAACAGGGTTGGTCAGATTAAATAGCTTCCTTTTTAATTAGTATTGAAGATGGATTTTTTTTGAAATTTTTTTCATAGTTCCAGAGGGTTTTTAATATAACTTCAAATTTCTGTACGCGAGTTCTGGAACAGGCTGTATATAAACTTTAAATTTTTAATTGAAACTACACAGGCACAGACACAAAAAAATAAATGTGCGAAGCCAAAAAAGCGACATACAGTGCGGTCCAAAAGTCACCCCCCCCCCCCTTTTAACTTTTGAACGAGTTATCGACTTCAAATTTAGAACTCTTAAATAAGACAACTTAAACTATCTTTTAGCATATATTTGATATTTTCAGCTCTTAAAATGTGGGCAGGGGGGCATGGGGGGGCATTTTTTTAAAGGGAAAGGGGGGTTGTGTGATACATCATTTTTAAGAGCTTAAAATTGTCTATTTAACCATGTAACTCGGAAAACTCGGCGAAATTCGGCAAAAACACTATGTAGCAAAGACAAAATTTGTAGTTTGCATAAAACGTGATTTCAGAGGTATTTTAAAACTGTTTTTAAATTTACCACTAAACATTGTGTTAAGGTTTTCTTGTACGATTTTAAAGAGTAAGAGCCCCGCTCTAATTGAAGCGTGGATAAAAGCTTCCAGGTACTATGATAATTTTTCTACAACCACTTGAAAAACGGAAAAAAATATTTTCAAGAGCATTTTTCTCGAAAACGGAAAAATATAGAGATTTACTTTAAAGATATTCGGAATCAGCTAAAAAAATAATAACGGAATAGTTCAACAAAATATGCAATTTACTGTCAGAAGATTATTTACCAAAAACAAGTTTTCTGGATTTAGCTGAAAATAGTTCTGTAATGTGTAGACCTTCTGCTACCATGATCCATAATCAGATTTTTCTGTATAGCTACTTCATCTCATTAATCCTTCAGGAATTCCGTGAGGGGACATCACTTTTTAAATTCATAATTTAAAACAACTGTAAGAATATATTTTAGTTATAGTTTAGTTATATCATCATTATGCGCTTAAGGGATCCCGGGATTAAAGTTCAACGTAATTCTAACATATTAAAATTCAAAACAAGCCGCTGAGTTGCTTCACTTTCTATACTATACTTTTCCAAGTTAAAATAGAATGTGTCCCTTATATCGACTTGTAATTTTTGAAATCTCGTATCTCAAAAAATCAACTTTGGTTCCTTGTAATAATCAACTCTGCACATGATAACTTGTAACTTATACAAAGTCCAATTTATTATTCGAATATAACGTTACTTATGAACTAACTGTGGTTTGTATATAACCATATCCAGGGTTGATTATTACACTTGTACTAATCAACTCTGGAAATTTTTCGGTTACTTAACCGAAAATTGTTTTTTTTTTTACGATCTAATAGAAAAGTTAACATTTCTACAAAAACAAATAAAGTTTTCAGACTTCAAAATAACCTATTTCTTACTATTTTACTTTTCTGCTCGTTACCATGATACCAAGCAGAAAAGTGATTTTTTTCGCGCGCACAGTGTAGGCAATCGGCATATCAATCGTAAAACAACTGTCAGTTATATGCGACAAAATGTTGGTCCGCCATTTTTTTAATATGAAATTATTATTTATTTTGAATCAAATCTCAATTTCTTGTGCTAAATATTTGTGTGCTATATATTTGTTTTTACGAAGGAATTATGGAGAGTTATTGTGATTAGGATTTTACTTTTACACCAACAGATTTACAGAAAATTGTACTCAAGCGCTGCGACCTTGTAAGGTAACTTACTGTGTGAAATTTATTTATTAATTTATTTTAGCTCATAGAAAAAATGTTGTCTGTATTACGAGCGCAAAATGTGATTTCTGCTATCGCGTGATTACAAAAATAACTATTTTGAGATACGAGGTCGATATGTAGTCTTAGCACTTACATCGCTAGATACAGCGACTATAGACATTTTTGAATGACCCTTTTTTATAATATAAATTATATTCTTTAAAATGTGGCTCCCCTATAAAAATTATATTTTTATATACTTTTATTCATGAAAACTCTTTCATTAAAAGGCATTTTTTTTTTCTTAAAATGTGCAGTTTATCAATCGCGTAATATTTTTTTAAGCGGTTTTTTATTGTTGTTTGTTAAAATCGGTATGAATAATTTTATTATTAAAAATAAAGTTCTCTGAATATTAATAATATCTTTACGTTTTCTTCTATTTTTATAATAATTATAATGGTTCACCACCAGAAATTGAAGAAGTCTCGGAAGAAATAGAGATATCTGTAATGGCGTTTGTCGAACTGAAAAAAAAACATGACCAAGGCCCTAACTATATGGAGAGCTTTCCCCACCTATCTTGAAATTCGAAAAAGTTGTAAATTTCATGGGCTAACCATATAAAAGTTTTGTCAAGGGGATAAAGTTTAGACTAAAAAAGTTGTGATTTTCGACCTTTCCCTTCAATAAATCTTCTTCGCTACTGACTATTTTGTGGACAAATGAATATTTTGTTTTTTTTTGCAAGTAGAAAACATGATTTTAATAAGTGACGCGAAAAAAATGTATCCTTTAAGTAATAATAAATACCTACGTATCACTTTTAAACTTTATAATTTCTTGCATTGTGCAATAATAATCCGAAATTCTGTATCATAAAGTATATTGGGAAAAATATACTAATTTTGAATATTGATACGTGACCCCCTAGGGGCCCCTCTCCTAGGGTTGTTATTAAATGTGACAGCTTGTGATACAGGGGGGAGGTGGTCAAAAATTTAAAAAAGGGTCACGTAATATATGGACAGCCCCTTATAAGAATTACCATTTTATAGCCATAGAAGTTAGATCAAAAATATCCTATTTCTATTTGCTAACAGCTTAAAGAGGCCAACATGCACACTTTATAGCTACTTCGTGCACCCTGTATGAATAATTAATTTTTTAAATCTTTATCATTGTAAAATAAAGCCAAAAGACCAGCCTTTTAGGTAAAATAAAAATTCAAAACGGACCAGAGGTCACTGAAATATAGTATTTAAAAATGTGTATTTTTTAATGATCCACTTCATTTGCTGAGCAGTTTATATTGAAAAACCTTCAATTTATATTATATCTATTATACTTTTGACAGAGATAATGCGCTAGAAATTCTAGCCTAGAATAGTATATTGTTAATACGGTAGTTTCGAATTTTCTAAAATCGTCAAAAAACGACCTAGAAAAAAAAAATCTTGGAGGTAAATGTGTTTTATGAAAAAATAATTAAAAAAAAATAATACATGTATTTATATTAGCTTATATAGGGGGAAGTGGGGGCCATTGATACGATTTTTTTCATTGGTCTAAAAAAAATATTTGTAAACATAAAAAAAAAATAATATAAAAAAATGCACCCCCTTTGATTAAAAAACACGCCTCTGTCTTCTAACGTCATGAATACTAAATCTGCGATCTCTGCTAATAACCGAGATATTGGTAACACTATAGTGTTATAGTGCACTAACTTTTTTATAATTGTTTCATCTGAAAAACTTTGCTTGCATACCAAATTTCAGGTTACTTGAACATTTTTTGACCCCCGTAAAACTCAGTTGTAGTAGAGGAAAGTCGCCTAATTTCGGATACCATTTACAATGTATTCAATATTTAATACTCGGTATTACTTTTTGATATTTTTTTTATATAACCAGATACAACTTATTATAGCGAACCATGATTTATTATAAAAGCAATTTTATTACAGTTTATTTTTTCCAAAAAACACGGTTAAAAAAAATCAGCGCATTTTTGTGCATTTGAAAAAGGGCTCCTAATTTCGGACATATCCGAAAAAAATTTTTGAAGAGTAGATCTGGATACCATTGCTTATGTTTCTTGTTATTCCTTCACATTTAAGACATAATTTAATCATTAAGCGATTTTCTACGAAATACTATAGGAACTATAATTTTAGATTCCCAATTTCGAATATCTTAGTATCTTAGGTAATTTTCGTTTTTTCAAAATTGTTTATCTTAGTTTGTTGTATCATTATAAAAATAATAATTAATGGTTGGTTATCCTGAATAATAATTACCTTGCGGATATCCGAAATTGGGAATCAAATGCACAAAAATGGTCTATCCGAAATTAGGCAATTTTCTGCTTTTTAGATTAGAAATTTGTAGAATGTTTACGTTTTCAAATTGCTTAATTATGAATAGTGGATCAACTTAACTAACATCATAACTTACCAAAGACAGAATCACGAACTTTTATAACGATTATTTATAAAATAAACAAGCATAATAATGCAACTGAGCACAAAACTGCCATTTGCAATATAAACGATTTGTGCTGCCATTTAAAGGGGAGATGCTCTACCGTTATCATATTACAGGACGGATTTAGTTTGACTTTTGGCTTCACATAAAAGTAGGTTTCTGTTTACCTTTGCAGACAGTATTTTAAATACACTACTATCCGAAATTTGGAAACCATCCGAAATTAGGCGCATTTCCTCTAATAAAGTATTTAAATTGTTTAATTTCTTACACTGTTACAGATTTAAAGACAAAACAAGCCGTGAAGATATGTAATGCTACGCATTTCATTATATACTATTCACAGTGGATGGTATATTGCATTTTGTTGTTTTGCAATGCCCTATAATAATAATAATTATACTCTTCTAGATCCAGGGCTGTGAAGAATATAATAAGGCCATGTCGCGTCGTCTAAAAACATCAACCGTGAAATTAAACCCAACTAGATTTCTCCAAAGTAGTATTTCATTTATTTAATGTCCATAGAGGTATGAAAATAACAAGCTATAAATGCAAACAAGATAGTAGGTGCCTATATTAAACAACTAGTTTCAAAGATCCGTTTTATAAAATAAACAAATGAAGAAACAAATAAATAAATTAAATTAAATTAAAACCAGCCGTCTCGAAGGAGCGAGAATACTTTCCATAAAAAAAGTTATGCTAAAAACATTTCAGGGAGGGGAGTTGTCATGAAAAAAAAATTATAATAATATTTTTTGTATAATTTTATTTTACCTTTTAGATAGTTTTTAAATTTTTCTTCTTGGGAATACTAAAAAAGTTATGTCCATTATATATTTTTGGGGTGGAGGGTCATGGAAAAAAATGATAATAATTTTTTTTTTGTAATTTTATTTTACGTAATAATTATAATAAAGAAGTTATGTCCAGAAACATTTTTTTCATTTTTGTGGAGGGGGGGGGGGGGTGGTAAAAAGCTAATAACTTTTTGTATGTAATTTTATTTTACCTTTTTCTGTGTTTTTTTTTTAATTTTTCTTCGGTCTAGAAACAACTTTTTACATTTTGGGGGAGAGGTGGGCTGCGCGGGAAAAAAATGATTATTAACCTTTTTTATATAATCTTATTCAAAGTTTTATGTGGTTCATAATTTTTTTTTTCTATTCTAAATAATTAAAAAATTACGACCAAAACAAAATTTTTATCCACCTTTACCCCCCTTTCCCCCAAACGATTTTGCTCAAATACGAACTTTAATTTGTCAGTTACAAAATAATAATAAAATATAAGTTATAATATTATAATGTATAATATGAGAGTTCAAATTAGTTTTGTTTAAAAAATTTAGTTTACTTTTCTTTTTATATATTTTATAAGTATATTATATATTTTATTATAGGCTACGTTTACACCGTAGAGACTTTATTTTAAGTTCGCGTACCAAATTACGTCATAGGACTTAAACTTAACAATGGACTAAATTTTAAGTACTCATTTTTGGTCCGCAAAATGTTGTTGGATTAAACGCGAATAAATGCGGTATAAATCGGAACTTAACTTATTCATGGTCAAATCATTCGGCTCAAATGTTTTGTAATTTGTAGGTTATTTTCAGAAGTTTTAAATTGTTTGATTATGTATAATAACTTATCATTATTATTATTAATAAGGTATAATAAGGTAAGTTAATTTTTGAAAGTGACTATTTAGACGTCAAAAAGTTCCACAGGACTATTTAAGATGGCGCCAACTTTGAAAAAGTACACAAGCTTGCTGGTGTAAACAGTCAGAACTAAATATAGTTTTGCAGTATTTTAGTACCAGTAAAAGTCCTTCCGGTATAAACTAAGCCATAGATACTATTTTTTATTGTTTTTTTTTTATAAAAAATAGTTTGTTGAAGGCATAAATTATAAAATAGAAAAAACAAGGTAAAACAATAAAAAAACATCGGTAAGTAAAAAATCACAATCTCGCGGGATGAAAGCCAACCCCGCAAAAATCCTGCGGGATTGAAACTCGTGCGGGATTGCAATCCGTAGGATCACCCTATAGAATAAATGAAATAAATTAAAAAAGGAAATCTTTCAAATGATGAAAACTTACTCTGCGATAGCCCATGCTAAGCCGCACCCATCGTAGGTTGATGTACCTCTTCCCAGTTCATCAATAACGACTAACGAGTTTTCTGTGGCCGTCTGAAAAGTAAAAAAAAAAGAAAACATTAGCACCTGCTGGATTTTCCGATAAAGTAAAAAAGAAAAACAGTTAATACGAGAAACTTTAAGTGCACACGGCATTCCTGAAGGATTAATGAGATGAAGTAGCTCTACAGAAAAATCTGATAGTAGCAGAAGGTCTACACATTACAGATCCATTTTCAGCTAAATCCAGAAAACTTGTTTTTGGTAAATAATGGTAAATAATCTTCTGCAGAATAATTCTGATAATAAACATTAATCGGAATAAATTCAGTTATGACTCATCAACGTTGAAAATAAACACAGAAACATAGGCTTACGAAATAATTTTGCCGAATTATGAGGGAAATTTTTATAAAGGTCACTAAAACGAAACATTTAACGACTAATTTGTTACACACAACAATATTGAATATACATATTAACTATAAATATGTAAATATATCGATGTTTTTCGAAGAAAATAAAAATGTAAATATTTAAAACCTTGCGTCAACGATAGAATCGACGCGGCGCCTATGCGAGCACTGGAAATTCGCCGATGAGTGATAATAAATTTCATATTTTGTTGAACTATTCCGTTATTATTTTTTTAGCTGATTCCGAATATCTTTAAAGTAAATCACTATATTTGTCCGTTTTCGAGAAAAATGCTCTTGAAAATAATTTTTTCTGTTTTTCAAGTGCTTGTAGAAAAATTATCATATTACCTGAAAGCTTTTATCCAGGCTTAAATTAGAGCGGGGTTCTTACTCTTTAAAATCGTACAAGAAAACCTTAACACAATGTTTAGTGGTAAATTTAAAAACAGTTTTAAAATACCGCTGATAACACATTTTACGCAAACTATATTTTTCTTTGTTACATACCCCTAAAAATCTAAAATACAGAACGTCTATGATACTACAATAATTCGCAATTACTGTCAAAAATGAAAGCTATACAAAAACCGAGCAAACTCGGAAAAATTCGGCAAAAACAAAAGCAAATACATATCTAGTTTGCATAAAACGTGGTTTCAGAGGTAATAATAATAATAATAGTAATATTTTTATTTCAGTGCCCAAGAATCCAACCAACCCTATTTTAAACGAAATAACAAAGAAAATCTTTTTCAATCTTTAAGCGTTAAGTAATAATTAAAAATTGCCTTAAAACATTAAAAAAACAAACAAACACACAAACAAACAAACAAACAAAGTCACACGTTGAATTGATAACCTCCTCCTTTTTTGGAAGTCGGTTAAAAATGTAATAAAATGTTTGAATATAAATGAGTTAAGGATTATGATTTAACTTTATTGATAAAAGTGTAATTATTTCTAAGATAAATATAAAAAGTTCTAAAATTTAATTTTATGAGAAAACTTCGTTAATAAATAGTATATCAGATAGAGGCGCTTTTAATTTATTGTATAGTACACGGTAGTTTGGAAACATAGAATGTAATTTAATCATTTACAATATTCTTGTTGACACAGCTGACCTTTCTTTTGTGTCGCCACAGAAAAAAAGGCCAAAAATTTTTTGGTCCATTATTATTCTTAGAATATATACCAGAGTATCCACCCTTGGATATATATTTATAGGAAGGGGCTATTTCCAGATTACTTTAAGCCCAAACTTATGCATTTATGATAAAAATTTAAATAACTTTAGACAAAATTTACAAGAAATAGCTTTTTTTTTGCTTGTAGCGACCTTTAGGAATGGTTCGATTTTTGCAAAATTTTGCCAGAAGCTTTTTTTATAAGGCAAAATGAAATGAGGGGGTAGCCCGTTAACATTTTGAGTTTGCGCATTTTAGGAAGCACCCAACGAACTAATCAATCTCTTTCTAGAATACGCATACCGTTAAAATAAAGTATCGCCAACATCTCGGTTTGTTTGTAAACAACTGCCGTGCTAAGGTGAAAGGTCCTATCTACATAGGTTTAACATATACAGATAGGACCTTTCAGCTTAGCAAGGCAGACAAATAGTAGGTATATTCAGGCCTGAACAATAACAATTACCAGTAACTGCTATTGTTGTCTCTGTTAAAACAAAGATGTGAGAGTAAGACAGACGAATGTTTATGTTGCCGACATTTTTGTCAGTTTTTACGAATGAAATGCCTATTCTAGAGAGAAGAGTTATTAGTTCGTTGAAAGCACCCTATAGGATGGTTATAATGTTCAACTGTTATTAACAAAGAGTATACAAATTGCTTCTGTACTGGAAACTGTCACTAACAATGGTAATGAATCATAATTTATGATTTTCCGCTTGGTCCTCGTCACTTTCAGGAAAATCCTTATAACGTCAAATCTACGTTAAATCAAATACACCAGCTAAATGAAATTTTCATTGTTGTTTTAAATAATAAAAATTTTATTCGACTGTGTCTAAAAGCTATAACTATATTCTATACACGAACATATACTATTCAAACCTGTTGTAAAAATTTTCGCTGTGCGATTTTTAATTTACTATCTTGCTTGATGAAACAGACCATAGCTCGAAAAGAAAAATAGTAGACGTTATTGGTTCGTTGATTGATATTGAAACTATAGTTTTTTTTGAGTATTTTTGGGTTTTATGACGTTTTATGTCGATATAGATCAATTTCGAGCCAAAAAAAAAAAAATTTTCAGACGATCATTACAATTTCGGTTTTCGACATTTTAGTATTTAAATTTTCGTCCTCGAACCGTGAAATTTCACCTTCAAATGAACTTTTCTCGAAAACGGTTAATCCTACAGTATTACAACAAGAGTACCTTTTTTATGTATTTTGACCTGAGGAATCATATTTCAAAAATTAAATTGCAAAAAAGTTACACAGAAAAAAGTTTGGGACAAAAAACTGATAAGCCCCCCCCCCCCCGTTTCGCACACCCCTGGTTTAAATAAGTACGTGAAAATGAAATACAAAGATGGGCCTTATTAGGATTAATTCACGTGCAAAACCTCGTTAATATATCTCAAAGGGTTCCTGAGTTATTAAATAAAAACCGATTTTTTTAGCCAATTTCAAAGGGGCGTAGCTCCCTTATGACGCATTTTTAGACATATGTTTATAGGAACTTTTTGTCATATTTTATTTTATTTTAAATAATTTAATACAATTTAAAGTTTTGCGTTAAAATTACATAAAGTTTATTAGTTTTTCTTAATATTTGACCAGTTTTTTATCAATTTAGTTCAAAAAATTAAAACTGCTCCATCTATTGTTAAATATTTAAACCTGATATATGTCACAACAATCTGACGTAACCTTCAATTTTTACATTATAATTTGTAAATATGTGCACCGTCAATTAGGCCATAGCAGCGAAAAACGACGTTAAACAGTAAAACAAACATAAATATGTGCTAAAATTAAATAAAAATCTTTTTTAACTACTGATTTGATAAAATTATTAAATAACATTAATTGCTTTATTTAAAAATATGTATTTTGTTGCATTTACAATGTCGAGTTACAAAAAACATTGTTTTTAACCTTGTCCGCAGTTTAAAGCCGTGTTTCATATTTGCAGTCGAAGAAAAAGTATAGTCTACAACACGTATGGAATACTCATTCCGCGCTCGCGAGACCGTCATACTCGCCTACCGGCTCGTATGACAAACTTTCCGCTCGAACGGAATATTGTCTATTCCATACTAGTTATAGAATATACTATTCTGCCGCAAGTCTATTTTAAATTTTAATATCTTACCTTAATGATAGTCGAAGTCTCTATCATCTCCAGCATAAAAGTTGACAAGCCCTTCAGTTGACAATCGTCGGCTCCGACCCTAGCCAATATTGCGTCCACCAGGGATATCTCCGCCTCCTCGCAGGGAACAAACGATCCAATATGAGCCATTAGAACACAAACACCGACAGATCTGATATACGTACTCTTTCCGCACATGTTGGGCCCAGTTATAATGTGAAACACCTGCAAAGAAGAAAACACTGCTGACAAAAAGACTTTACTTTCTGGAATCTCGTTTTTACAACAACAAAAACTACACAGTAAATTTTTACCTCCGCGCTTAAAATGGATTTTTTGTTATCAGATTTACTGTCAACAACCTAAATAACCCCAATAAACCAATTTTCACGAAAACTACCCCCGCCCCTCAGGGGGTGGATTTAGAAATATTGTATTCTAAGATTTAGTTTTAGCGACCTCAAATACCCCAATATACCATTTAAAAAGAAATACTCGCTCCTCAGAATTTTTTATTATTAGATTCAGTTTTACCTACCTCAAAAAACCCTACCAATTTTCACGAAATATTGTTAGACCTAAGGCCCCTAGTTAAGTTTACGTAACATACCCAATTGGACTTAAGGCAAATGTATTGGGTTTTGGGTTTTATATTGTTTTCTATATCCTTTATGCATCTACCTACAGCTTTAATACATTTTTTTATGCCAAAGTCTAATATATTTTTTTAAAAGGTATTTTAATGAAATGCTGTCAAAACTATGGTCCAATCCAACCCTGGCATTAGGTTTTTGACAGTGAACTATTGCGCGATTGGATTTAAACTGCTTTAGACGAATTATAACAGGACATGTCACAATTACCCTGAGTGTCACATTTACCCCAACCTACTGTAGTAAAATTTCAATCATAGATAAAATTTATTTCAATTAATTTTTCTTTTAATATATTTCTGACAAAGGCGTAGATGTTTTTCTTCTATGGGGGGGTAATACCCAGGGCCGGCCTTTCGGCGCCCTGAAGCAAGCCTTAAATTTGGCACCCCTAGAAAAAGAAAAAAACAACCTCAAAAAAAAAGCTTTGTCCCTGACGGTTTCAAGCAAAACTTGGCGCCTTGGCAAAAAAAATGGCGCTCAGAAAAATGCCCTCAAGAAAAAAACTTTGTCCCTTGCGGTTTCTTCCAAACTTGGCGCCCTTGCAGAAAAAAAAATTGGCGCCTAAGCCTATGGGGGGGGGTAATTACCCCCCATTACCCCCCCCCCTTATCTACGCACTTGATTTCTGATAAAGCTACAAAGAGAAAACATAAGGAACTGGTCCAAAAATACAGCAAAAGTGAAGTCAATTTGATATCTTATTTTATAAACTTCCTCATTTTACCACTCGCCTAGAAAAGGTACCCGTTTCATATTTTTTAAGTTTAGCCGCCATAATTTTCATATTTTTTAGGGGATTCTTTTAAATTTGAATAGACTTTGTGCACTGAGTTAGAGAGGGGAAAGTGCCATTCGCCCAGGATGCGCGTGAAAAAACTGTGCCGACAAGCGGGCTTTGTTTTGGAAGTGTGAGTTTGCGCAGTTACTCCGACTTTTTTAAAACTAACCTAAAATTTTGTTAACATGTGTTTTTCAATGAATTGAAGTGGGGGGAGGGGACAGGAATTCTGTCTGACCGAGTGGCTATCTTTGTGTATTTCGAAGTGCGCAAGACCGTTTTTCCAGGTTTAGAGAAAGATAGAGATAGACGCGCGAAGTAAAATCGGCACAAGAAATTTCAACGGCTCTGGTACTCTCCCCTCTCCAACTCAATGGCTTTGTGTCCTTAAAAAAAATTCGCAGAAAGGACAACGTGACATACGGACAGACAGAGGGACAGACAGAAATTTTTAAAAGGTTTTTAGATTTGCATAAAACGAACATTGGTGCAAAAAAAAATTTTTGAAGCTGCGAGGAGTATAATAAATGCATAGGCGCTGACTCCGAGACCACCGGGGGCCATGTAATTTTAGTTACGTCAAAAAAAGCCGGCGCCTATGAATAAATGGACAGCATGTCATTAAAAAAACAAAAATATTCGTTCCAAATACTTTCAAAACGTTATTTTTTGTAATCATTGTACTAGAAATAATTTAAAAAAAAACTAAATTTAGCTTTTTATGTATTGCCAATTTTTGAATACTATATTGACAGATCTTCTATAGAAGCTTTAGCTATAGCTACACAAAACACTGCTATGTACTGATTAGCAATTGTTCCGAGGTATAATTGTTATAGTACACGTGTCTCTTAGGAACTCTGACAATTATCGATAGCATACGTCCGTAGTTGCCTAGTCCCCAGACAGTTTTGTTACAAAACAAGACAATAGGAGAGTAATTTCAAAACATTCCACATATATGTATAGTAAAGATTTCATATTTTATACACTGCTCCAAAAAAAGTCCAAACCAAATACTCCCCACGGGGCCAGTATTTTAAATGCCGCCCTAGATCTTGTGATACGTCATTTTAAAAAGATTAAAATTTTCTGTTTAACCATTATTCATTTATTAAAAAAAAAATGAAGATTTTTTTTCCTCAAAATGGACTGCTGTCTATTTAGATTAGATAAAGAGACAAGTTCTACAGAAAAAGATAAAAGTATAATTATTATTGTTTTAAAATAAAATTATGCATATTTTAGGTAAAAATAACATTTTTGATCATATTTTAAATTACATTAAGGTAAGATATTTGTTTTTTTTAAGTACAAAACTATTTTTTTTTAATTTTTACACAGCTATGTGTACAGTAGGTCTAAATTTCCTAGGGAACTTATGTCCTACTCCTTAATTTGACAGACAGTGATAATAAATACCCCGTTTTGTGTAAAGATTTTGTACTTGTTTTTGTGTTTAATAAGCTGTTTTATGTATTCTTTAATAATTTTGCATATAATGCACATTTTTTGTGATAAAATCCAAATATAATATTATTAGCGAATTTTCTTTTTGGGTTGGTATTGAAGACCTAAATTTATGTTGCCTTGCTGTCCATTGATAAAATTTTCAATATTTTTAAAAAAATGATCATAATTTGCGTTACGTAATACTTGAACGTTCCCCTATGCTAAATCAATACTACAATGCTAAATGTACAGCTCGGTTTTTTGGTACCTCACACTTTTTTTTTTAATACATTTTTTTATGCCAAAGTCTAATATATTTTTTTAAAAGGTATTTTAATGAAATGCTGTCAAAACTATGGTCCAATCCAACCCTGGCATTAGGTTTTTGACAGTGAACTATTGCGCGATTGGATTTAAACTGCTTTAGACGAATTATAACAGGACATGTCACAATTACCCTGAGTGTCACATTTACCCCAACCTACTGTAGTAAAATTTCAATCATAGATAAAATTTATTTCAATTAATTTTTCTTTTAATATATTTCTGACAAAGGCGTAGATGTTTTTCTTCTATGGGGGGGTAATACCCAGGGCCGGCCTTTCGGCGCCCTGAAGCAAGCCTTAAATTTGGCACCCCTAGAAAAAGAAAAAAACAACCTCAAAAAAAAAGCTTTGTCCCTGACGGTTTCAAGCAAAACTTGGCGCCTTGGCAAAAAAAATGGCGCTCAGAAAAATGCCCTCAAGAAAAAAACTTTGTCCCTTGCGGTTTCTTCCAAACTTGGCGCCCTTGCAGAAAAAAAAATTGGCGCCTAAGCCTATGGGGGGGGGTAATTACCCCCCATTACCCCCCCCCCCCTTATCTACGCACTTGATTTCTGATAAAGCTACAAAGAGAAAACATAAGGAACTGGTCCAAAAATACAGCAAAAGTGAAGTCAATTTGATATCTTATTTTATAAACTTCCTCATTTTACCACTCGCCTAGAAAAGGTACCCGTTTCATATTTTTTAAGTTTAGCCGCCATAATTTTCATATTTTTTAGGGGATTCTTTTAAATTTGAATAGACTTTGTGCACTGAGTTAGAGAGGGGAAAGTGCCATTCGCCCAGGATGCGCGTGAAAAAACTGTGCCGACAAGCGGGCTTTGTTTTGGAAGTGTGAGTTTGCGCAGTTACTCCGACTTTTTTAAAACTAACCTAAAATTTTGTTAACATGTGTTTTTCAATGAATTGAAGTGGGGGGAGGGGACAGGAATTCTGTCTGACCGAGTGGCTATCTTTGTGTATTTCGAAGTGCGCAAGACCGTTTTTCCAGGTTTAGAGAAAGATAGAGATAGACGCGCGAAGTAAAATCGGCACAAGAAATTTCAACGGCTCTGGTACTCTCCCCTCTCCAACTCAATGGCTTTGTGTCCTTAAAAAAAATTCGCAGAAAGGACAACGTGACATACGGACAGACAGAGGGACAGACAGAAATTTTTAAAAGGTTTTTAGATTTGCATAAAACGAACATTGGTGCAAAAAAAAATTTTTGAAGCTGCGAGGAGTATAATAAATGCATAGGCGCTGACTCCGAGACCACCGGGGGCCATGTAATTTTAGTTACGTCAAAAAAAGCCGGCGCCTATGAATAAATGGACAGCATGTCATTAAAAAAACAAAAATATTCGTTCCAAATACTTTCAAAACGTTATTTTTTGTAATCATTGTACTAGAAATAATTAAAAAAAAAACTAAATTTAGCTTTTTATGTATTGCCAATTTTTGAATACTATATTGACAGATCTTCTATAGAAGCTTTAGCTATAGCTACACAAAACACTGCTATGTACTGATTAGCAATTGTTCCGAGGTATAATTGTTATAGTACACGTGTCTCTTAGGAACTCTGACAATTATCGATAGCATACGTCCGTAGTTGCCTAGTCCCCAGACAGTTTTGTTACAAAACAAGACAATAGGAGAGTAATTTCAAAACATTCCACATATATGTATAGTAAAGATTTCATATTTTATACACTGCTCCAAAAAAAGTCCAAACCAAATACTCCCCACGGGGCCAGTATTTTAAATGCCGCCCTAGATCTTGTAATACGTCATTTTAAAAAGATTAAAATTTTCTGTTTAACCATTATTCATTTATTAAAAAAAAAAATGAAGATTTTTTTTCCTCAAAATGGACTGCTGTCTATTTAGATTAGATAAAGAGACAAGTTCTACAGAAAAAGATAAAAGTATAATTATTATTGTTTTAAAATAAAATTATGCATATTTTAGGTAAAAATAACATTTTTGATCATATTTTAAATTACATTAAGGTAAGATATTTGGTTTTTTTAAGTACAAAACTATTTTTTTTAAATTTTTACACAGCTATGTGTACAGTAGGTCTAAAGTTTCCTAGGGAACTTATGTCCTACTCCTTAATTTGACAGACAGTGATAATAAATACCCCGTTTTGTGTAAAGATTTTGTACTTGTTTTTGTGTTTAATAAGCTGTTTTATGTATTCTTTAATAATTTTGCATATAATGCACATTTTTTGTGATAAAATCCAAATATAATATTATTAGCGAATTTTCTTTTTGGGTTGGTATTGAAGACCTAAATTTATGTTGCCTTGCTGTCCATTGATAAAATTTTCAATATTTTTAAAAAAATGATCATAATTTGCGTTACGTAATACTTGAACGTTCCCCTATGCTAAATCAATACTACAATGCTAAATGTACAGCTCGGTTTTTTGGTACCTCACACTTTTTTTTGTGTGTTATTGGTGGTGTTCGATATCAATTTGATTAGGTTTTTAAAACTATTTTTAATATATCATTTAACCACTTCCTCTTAAAAGATTAATTTATCACTTCACTAAAATATTAATTAAGATTAAATTATAGCCTTACTTTAGATATCCTAAACACGTAGGCAGTTCTCAGATACGAGAAAATTCCGTTTTACTAAAACTGTCTATGTTTTATTAAGCTGTTCCAATAATTTTTTTTCTTCTTTTTTGTTAGGCCATGCAGTCCCGGGATAGGGATTTCTCGGGACTGGAGCAATTTTTTTGGTCCCGAAACCTAACGCCCCAATCCCAAAAGTGGTCCCTAAGTCCTAAAATTTTAAATTTTACTGCTCGTCGCACAGTGGAGCAAGGAGCCTTGAAAGTTGGAATCAATTCATAGGGGCTACTTATTGGGTTAAAATAGGGATTTTTAAGGTTGCTGAAATTGAATCTGATAATAAAATTTTTCTAACTCCACCCCCACGGGGGTGAGGGGCTAAATATTTTTAAATATTTTTAATATTTTCGTCAAAATTGGTATATAGGGGTTTTTATGGTCGACGAATATGAATCTTCTGCCAGATATTATATAATAAAATTTTCTAATTTCACCCCCTGAGGCGCAGGGGGTAGCTGTTTTCGTAAAAATTTGTATATTGATGTTTTTAAGGTTGCTAAAAGTGAATCTGATATGAAAAAATCAATTTTACGCCCGGGGGTGAAAAATGGGAAAGCTTTTTTTACTTGGCAGTGTATTTAATACCTATTACCTATATAAATTAAAAGCAATGAATTTCTAATCAATTTACATCATTTCAGTTATCAATTTTAGCATCCTTGAATACCCATTTTCATCCAAATTCAATAAAATTTAACTGATTTGGCGCCAATTTGAACCTGCCATTTTGAATTACGAATTTTTGAAAACATATTCTGTTTTAGCATCCTCGAAAACCCTTAATACCAATTTTTATCAGAACCCAATAAAATCTAACAAATTTGGCAGCCATATTGGATCCGCCATTTTGAATTTTGAATTTTTATTTTTTTTTAACAGATTCGGCTTCAGCATCCTCGAAAACCCCTTGTTACTAATTTTAACGATATTACGGCCAAAAGCCTATTTTTGGCCAAAACTAAGGTATTCTGGCACATAGTACACTTTCAAGAATATAGGGGTTGATGCCGTGCAGGGCTGTTAGCCTTATAGAACAAAGGTTTTATAAAAGCTTTCCGACTACTAGTTACCCTCTGTTGCATAGTAAAATAAAAATAATATTTAAAAAAAAAATATTTGTTCTGTTGTCAACCCAAAAGTAAAAAAATAAGTACTAACCTAAAATGCGTGTGATTATGAGCCAAAGAACTTTTACCTCAAGAAGTAATTTCAAACCAATTTTTATGAAGGTGTCATCTTTTTGTTTGTTTATTTACTAACAGAAACGCGATACAGCTTTGTGGTGTAAAATGTAGATGTCGCTAGTCGACTTTCAGGACTTTCTTATCATGAATTCAAATCATTATACTTAAATTAAAAATGTAAAAAACTTTATTGTGTATACTATAATTATGTTTAATAATATAGTATATTTAAATCTATTAAAATTAAACTACTAGTTCATATAAAACTCATACAGAACTAATGTTTCTTAAAATTTACAATAAAATATCCTAAGTATATGTTTCCAATCGGCAACACTGTACCCCTGTCAGTCATTTTACGACATTAGACTGTGAGTTTACACATTCTTTCTCTCTCTTTACGCGTTCTAAATGTAAACAATAGTCACTCCCCACCAGCCCCTCAACATA
>OY294048.1:38572938-38631734 GCA_958510825.1 Brachypterus glaber
TGCTAAAAGATAGTTTAAGTTGTCTTATTTAAAAGTTCCAAATTTGAAGTCGATATCTCAACTGGTTCAAAAGTTAAGAGGGGGGGGGGTGACTTTTGGACCGCTCTGTATAATGGAATGCGTAGCATTATATATCTTCACGGCTTGTTTACTAACAACGCGTTAATGAGATAGACCTCTAAGTACTCACCCTTTGGATCACCCTGTACATATTCTTTTTAACCGATGTCAAAAAAAGGAGGTTATCAATTCGACGTGTGACTTTTTTTTTAATGTTTGGTTCCGCATAACTTTGGAAGGTGGTCCCTTTTTAATTTGATACTCGGATAATTCCGGGTAACTCGGATAATTAAGATAAATCTAATAATATTAACGCTATTTCACTTAAAAATGGCTTAATTTGGTCCTAATATCAACCAAATTTTTAGAGAAATATAGGATAACTTGGATAGCCGGATAACTTTATTAAGGGGCCACTCAAATATTACGGCAGGTATACCATAAGGCGTTATTTGATTATTACTTAACGCTTAAAGTTTAACAAAGATTTTCTTTAGTATTTCTTTTAAAATAAAGTTGGTTGGACTCTTGGGCGCTGAAATAAAAATATTACTAAATTAATTTTTTAGAAATTTAACTTAGTGCGTTGTGACGTCAGCAGCTTGCTGATATGAAAGGACCAAAAAAAAAGAACCGACTTCTATGTCGTAAGTAAAAAATAATCGGTGCCAATTTCACGCAAACAACAATAGTTATTTATGGTACTAGTGGGTAAAGTAAGATATTTCCCATGAGAAAATTTACCTGCTTGGCTGACACCTCGAGGCGTCAGCCAAGCAGGTTAATTTTCGAGAGGGCAATATCGGTTTACCCTAGAGTGCCATACAAGGTTTTATCCAATAAATAGCTTAGGAATTCATATTTTTATTAAAAATTTTAATGACATTTACAAGAAAATAATTTGACAAGTGACAGTTGAGTGGGTAAAATAAATAATTATCCACTCAATAAAGTAAAAGCCCCGCGGGGGTTATTATTGAGTTTATCTATTTAAAATAAAGCTGGTAATTGTCTTATTATCTGTATGTATTGGATAAAAGTAATTTTTAGTTTAATTTGGGCAATGGTAAAATTGGCACCGACTTATTTTTTGCTTTTTAGAGACAGAAGTCGGATCATTTTTTTTTTGATACAAGTTTTTTTTTTCAGGTTTTATAAAAAAGAACATTGGCTACTTCATAATCGCGTTCATACAAAAGAAAGGCCGTACAGCTGTACACATTGCGAAAAAACGTTTACTCGCAAGCAATGTTTGAACCAACACATAAAGCTGTTACATAATTGTGGCGAACCTACTTATATATGTGGACATTGCGAGAAAAATTTCAAGTCTAAAACAGTTTTAATTAGCCATATCTGCTTACACACCAAGGAAAAGTATACGGCTAACGGTAAGAAAGCATTTTCTGAAAAATTATCCCGAACAATTGCAAAACAGAAATTATTTTGCAAATATTGTGACAAACATATTTCCCGTTTAAATTATTTTAAAAACCATGTTAAAAAACACATTGGGAATGAACCATATATCTGTAAATACTGCGATAGAAAATTTGTTGAAATAGAACAGTTACAGAGCCATGCCAGCTGGCATGACGGATTCAACTGTTTGTATTGCGGAAAAAAGTTTTCTCAAAAATGTTATTTAGTCGTGCATATGCGCTGGCATACAGGAGAAAGGCCTTATGTTTGTGATCATTGCGGCAAAAAGTTTTATTGTAAAGGTCATTTAAATCGCCACATACGCACCCACACTGGCGAAAATTACTTTGAGTGTCACTACTGTAGCAAAAAAGTAATCACAAAAGAAAATTTGATTCGGCATATCAGAATACACACGGGAGAAAGACCATTTAGCTGCATTCATTGTGAAAAGCAATTTGGTGATAAAACTAGTTTAACCGGGCACTTGAGATCACAACACGGAAAAATGAACATTTGCGATATTTGTAGCAACCAATTTTCTGAAAGGGCAAGCCTTAAAAGGCACATGCATACGCACTCTTCTCTAAAATTTGTTTGTTTTTATTGCGAGAAAACTTATTCCCGTAAAAACAGTTTGAGAAATCACATAGTTGCAATGCACAGTGGAGACACGAGCAAAACATTTAGTTGTAATATGTGCGAGAAACGATATAAATACAACAGCAGTTTAAATAAGCATATTTCGATTAAGCATTCTGAAGCTGTCAACAACAATAACAATGAATTAATTGAGATTGAATATATAAATATTTCAGTATTGGGTTCTGAAATTGATGTAATTGGTTGGAAATAATTAAAATATAAAATTTTATATATATCTTATAATTGTGAGCGCTGCAGCGCTTATTTTTTTTGTACTCGTACTAGTTATTTTAAATTTTAGCTGCTTGCAGCATGTTATAAAACAAGTGTAACTGCTCACAACGGGTAGAAATAAGCACGTGGTACAGTAAATCATCGCTCCAAAATCATTTTTTGCACGATCAAAACTAAAACCTAATTTTACGCTTTCATTTTCAGGGCTAAACTTGCCTTTTTTCTCGCAAGGGAATAAAAATCACGGCAACCTTGATAATATTAAAATATTATACTTACTACTAATTAGGTTTGGTGATGTTTTGTAATAAATTAGCGATTCAAACCAATTTTTTTTTTATTTTAAAGCAAACCTTTAAAAATAACATTGTTATAACATTTTAGATTTTAAGCTTTCACGGCCATTAAGATATAAAGAACTTTCACTTTCGGGTTTAGACCGTGTTAATGGATTTTCACTTTCCGACGTTTCGTCTCTTACTACTAGAGACATCTTCAGGGATTAATCTGAAACAGTTTCAGATTAATCCCTGAAGATGTCTCTAGTAGTAAGAGACGAAACGTCGGAAAGTGAAAATCCATTAACACGGTCTAAACCCGAAAGTGAAAGTTCTTTATATTGTTATAACAATTTATACATAACTTAAAATTTATCATCCTCGTCAATTTTTTTGGCGTTTGTGTCAACGATATTAAAAAACAATTGAAATCGCGATAGCTGTGAAACTGACTTTTCGCAATTTACAGGCATCTTGATTAAATTACGAAAATAAAACAACCGATTTTAGACGCATGGTTTTTAATTTTATCTACCTACCTAAATTATGTTTGGTCTTCAAAACAATCATGCAGCGGGACTAAAACAGCCAGTTTAGTCCCTTGGTATATAAATAACTATTATTTTATCTTTAATTTTGGTTGGCAACTTATTTTCAGCATATGTTTTGCAAATTTCCCTGTCATGAAAACGTGATTGGTTAAAAATTTAAGTTATTATTTAAATTAAAATGCGTTATATCAAGGCGTCCTTCACTTGAAGGAAGTAAAGGACGCTTAACCAAATTTGGTTATATTCTCTAATAAAGTACAAGAAAAAAAAAACGGAGATTAAATATGATTTTGGAACGAAGAAATGTCTCCTATTAAAAATGTAATTGCTGAGACTGAATCAGCTAAAATTAAATAGACTTAAAACTATATACAGTTTTAAGTCTCTTCAATTTTATAACAATAACCTATGCGCTGGCGCTTAGGTATTTCGTACTTATGGTTAAATAAAACTTGTTAAGTTGTTACTGTTAACACAGTTAAAAACAGTTTTTAAAGGTCCAACCAGGATTCCAAAAACTTTTGGTTATTGTACCATATTTACAAAGACTGAGACCGCATCTGCTGCTTTGCTACATGTTTTTTGGTAGAAAAATAATTTTTGATTTTTTTTTTAATTAGCCAATATACATTATATGATAAATGTTTTGTTCCTTTTCCACAAAAATTTTTTTTTTAAGTCACAAATATGTAAAAAAAAACAACACATACTGGTATGTTTACAAGCGAATAAAAAATAGCGTATGATACACGGACGAGAAATAAATCTCGGTCTTACGCGGTTGTGAATCTCGGCTCACGCCTCGATTCACAATCTCCGCTCACGCCTCGATTCACAATCTCCGCATGCGAGAAACATTTCTCGTCCTTGGATCATGACCAACGAACTAACAACTCTTCTCTCTAGAATACGCATACCGTTAATATAAAGTATCGCCAACATCTCGGTTTGTTTGTAAACAAATAGTAGGTATATTCAGGCCTGAACAATAACAATTACCAGTAACTGTTATTGTTGTCTCTGTTAGAACAAAGCTGTGCGAGTAAGACAAACAAATGTATATGTTGGCTACGTTTTTGTCAGTTTTTACAAATGAAATGCCTATTCTAGAGAGAAGAGTTATTAGTTCGTTGATCATAATATACTATTATTCTTACATTTTATACAATTTTAATTCGACTTGGCAACCGCGGTGAGTTTTTAAATTAGACACTTACTTGTACAATAACCAAACCGTTTCAGTATTCATGTTGTGAATAACGTTAACAAGGGCTTTTTAGACCCTGTCTACTGCAGAAATTTGGTAGTTTCTTATAAAATTATAATTTAGTTTCTATTAAAAGTTTATTTCACTTTACATTATATTTCTAAACAAGTTTAATGCAATGCGATTTGTGGTGACCAATCAGAACACTGAAATTTAAAATTCTAATGATTCAATTGGTCAGTACAAATAAACTGCATTGAAGTTGTCTAAAAATATCATAATGTATTGCTGGCTTTAGTTTGGATCTTCTTTTTCCTAAGTTAATTAAAAATTGTAAGAAAATTTAATTTCTTTTATATTAACCTCAACTTTGTACTCCGTTTAACATAATAAAATTTGTGATGAAAAATAATAAACAATATAAAAACTAAAATTTATTTTGAAATTTACCTACAGAAACGGCTTACAATTCATACCCTTATTCGTATGTTAAAAAACTGGATTTCTTATAATCAAAATCTACAATTTCAGTTTAAATTAATAAATATACAATTATTTAAGTAGAAATTCTACCGTAGATTCTATTCTACAGTGTAGAATAGCTTAGCTTAGATTTAAATTACTGTACCAGGTGTTTCAAAGACCAAACACACGTTTTTTGGTAAGAAATAAATTTTAAATTTTAACTAAATATCTAAAATACATACAAAAACAACTACACTGCCGCATATTAAATTCTCACCACCTAAAAAATTGACATTTTTTAAATTCAAATATTTCGAAAACTAATTAATGATTTTGACTGATTCTTTTTTAGTTTTAAAGCTTAAACATTCTCTACTTTTGATTGTTTTAAGAATGATTAATTTTTTTTTTCGTATTAACAACAACAAATAATGTACAACTACATGTCTTTTACTTCTTCTGCGCTCATGTCGTTTACTTCTTCTTTTACAATTTCTTCATCCCGGGGCAACTTTTTATTGCCGTCTGACGGATTTCGCAGAACTGCCGCCGGACGGAGTGACCCTATTTTTTCTTCTACTCAAGTTTTTCAAACCCAATTTATGTTTTTGATAAACTTGATTAGAAGAAATACGTAACTCGATTAATCTTCAAATTTAAAGCACAGCATCAATCAAATTCATGTAGTACTTTTTAGTTAACTGAAAAAATGACAACTTTCAGGAAAATCCTAATATCTCCTAAACCAGAAGTAAAAAAGTAACAAAATAAAAAAGAAAATATTCATTAAAACTGCGGAAATAAGAAAGATTTTAATAATTTGATAAACAGTTGCAGTGGCGTACCATGCAAGTCCTAGAAGATGGGGTAAGAAACATAGTTGTATATTATTTGTTGCTGTTAATACGAAAAAAAAAATTAATCATTCTTAAAACAAACAAAAGTAGGGAATGTTTAAGCTTTAAAACTAAAAAAGAATTAGTCAAATCCATTAATTAGTTTCCGAAATATTGAATTTAAAACATGTCAATTTTTTAGGTGTCCGGAATTTAATGTGCGGCAGTGTATTTCAACGAAAAATTTAAATGCCATTATACACTTTATTTGTTATGGGTAAATAAAAATGTTTCATAATTTTAATTAAAATTAATAAAACTATAGATTTTCGGTTTCCTCTAGATGGGATGATTTTATATATTTTTTTTTAATCTGGTATCACTAATTAATGACCATTTATGGTTAATTTAATTACATTGTGCTTTAACACGTTGGCTCGGTCTACAAGACCAAAATTTTTTTTTTCAATTTAACACCTTATCTATGGCTATTGTTGCATATTCTAGTTATTGGCTTGGCAGCCAACGTGTTAATTTGACAATTTAAAAATATCCAAATTTAATACTTATCATTTGGTCCAAACCCACTGCAAAAAAAATTATTTTATCAATTAATTTATTAAAATCTACAATATTTGTTTTATTAGAATTAAATAACATTTAATTTAAATTAACATGTAATAAAATGCAGTGTTTTTGGTGATTATTCTTTCTTTTCTTTTAATTAATCAGCTCAAAAAACGGTTAATTGTTTTTAGGTGAAACACCTGGTACTGCGGGATTTGGAATAAAGTACTTCCATTATCATTCTTTTAAATTACACAGGCCCACAAAAAATGAAAGTGGTCTGCGCCATGGATAGGACCATGATATTCCTATGTATTTTCGCCCGCTGAAACCGAATCTGGACTCAGTAACCCATACACGTCTGGATTTTTGTCTAGAGCCGCACTATGCTACGGGAAAAAAGTGACCAAAATTTTTTTATTGTGTATTTCAACTTTAAATAATTGGTAAGACATAAAAATATGTTTTTTTTTAATTTTTAATTTTTTCCATTAAAGAATTTAGAGCAAAAAAATACCAAACAATTATTTTATGTATTTCAACTTTAAATCATTAGTAAGACATAAAAAATGTGTTTTTTAATATTTTAATAATAAAAAACATTTTTTCAATGAAAAATATTAAACTTTGAAAACATATTTATTATGTCTTATCATGTATATTTTGTACACAATAAAATATTTTGTTGGTATTTTTTCCCGTTTTTTTTTTTTTTCCTTTTTGCTCTAAATTCTTCAATGGAAAATATTAAAAAATAAAAAAACATATTTTTATGTCTTACCAATCATTTAAAGTTAAAATACACAATAAAATAATTTTGGTCACTTTTTTCCCGTTTGGTAGCATAGTGCGGCTGTAGAGACGTGTATGGGCTAAAGTAAGTTCAGATTCGGTTTCAGCGGGCGAAAATACATATGGATATCATGGTGCTATCCATGTCGCACACGACTTTTATTTTTTTGTAGGCCTGTGTTATTGTCTATTTAAATATTATAAAAGGTTTTGATTCGCATATCTGGTATTAGAGGTAAAATTTTATAAAAGAAATAGACAAGTTTCTCAGTGCGCAGTACGTGGCTTGAAAGCCAGCCTATCTGAACGCGTTCTAAAAACATTTACTTCGCCGCTTTACCAAAGCAATAGTCGATATTTTCAGAATGTTAGAAATCCCAATAATTTATCAGAGCAAAATAAAGTCTGGTGCACATTGGTCCCTCCCCTTTTTTCTATAAAATGTTACCTCTAACAGGCTTTATACAATGCGTTTAAATATATAATCGCCACTATGATTATAAATTCCATTTAATGTTACATGATTTTATCTTGAGCCCAGATGTAACCTACCAGGGTATCTATTCTGGTTTCGAGCAGATTTTTTCCGCCTGATATTTCGATGAATATGGGCGGAGCTACAAGGTATAGGCCAATCAATTCATCAGAAGAACTACCAGGAAGTTGGCTTAACGGTAAATAAAAATCACCGAGGAGAGCCAACTTCATAGTAGTTCTGATGAAGTGATTGGCTAAATGGTCTAGGTTTAGCTTCGCCCATATTCACGGAAATATCAAGCGTAATAAATCTGCTCGAAACCAGAATTATAGACCCCCTTTATTTTTTATTTAAATCGACGATCATATTGCCAATATTGTTACATAATATTGGCATGTCAATAAAATATAACATGATTCACTTTTTACATAATATGTACCTTTTAAATCGATTATCACTTCATTTACAAAGGATATAGAATATTTCAGTATTTTTTTTTTTACCGGAAAGTATTTTCCTTTTCATACTTTTCAATGCAGAATACAGCCGCATACAGACTAACTTAGTAACGCCACAGCGTTACTTTTTGACAACTTTAACCAATACAAACTGAAGCTTGCATATCTGGTGTTAGAGGTTTAATCGAAGATAATTTAATATGCAAGGTCTAAATCATAACAAGGTCTAGAAACTACACCAGCCAAATTTTTATCAGATATTTAATTTTATCAGGAAAAGCTATACAATAAACTTGTTACTTGTATACTCATTTATATTAATCCTGAAAGTTTTTTAGCATACATTTAAATATTTTAAGAGATATTTCTACAAATATACGCTTGGCAACGTCGCAAACCATGAAATATATTTTACACCAATAAACACAAAAAAGTCCCTAAGAAGTAACCAATGGTTAATTATTAACCGCCTGTTAATAACCGGGGCATTTTTATTCCATGTTTTTAAAGCTGGTAATTAAAAATGTCTCCAATAAATGGATTTTTGCTTAAACAGTGACTACGTTTTTTGTGCATAAATAATAAGTAACGCCAAGATAAGCTTGCAAAATTTTATTAATTTTTGACAAAAAGTAAAGAAATTGAAGCAGGTTTTTTTAAAAATGCATTTTTTCTTAAAAAAAATTATATCTCAAAAACTATAAACAAAAGACCCATATAATATAATATTTAAATAAAGGTATTTTTATGACAAGTAAGATGACATAATAATAGTATATTATTTACCAAGTGAGAGAAGATGAGCGCGCTAGCGCGAAGCCCGCAAGACGCGGTCTAAAATGTTAAATCTTCACTCACGTGGAAAATATAGTATTTTTTTCACTACCAGTACAATTAATTAGCTATTTATTTATTTATTTTACTAAAATTTAATGAAAAAGCTTATAAATTTAAAATATCACGCTGGCCGTTCGCGGCCATTAAAAAAACAAATGAATAACTTGACATTTCTGGCAGAAATTTTCTGGTGATCTGCTAAAATTATTAAGTTAGAAAGTGTTTCCGTGTTAATTGTAATAAAATATATAAAAATGGAAAGTGAAATGCAAAGTGATGATTCTGGTACTCCCCCAGAAATAAGGGCAGGCGAAAACTGTGAGGGAGAATCTGTTGCCTCAAAAATCAATATATGGGGGTTGTTCTAGTAATCTATGATCCTACGGTAATATATGGGTTGTATATTCTATGGTTGAATATGATGGACCAATGATTTTCACTTTTTGAAGTGTTTTTTTTTGTAAAACATTTTTTATAGGTGCTAATTTAGTTAATATTTTTTAATTTATCATGCAATAAATAAATTTGGTGCCTAAAGACACTTGTAAATAGCAATGTGATTTAATAACTAAGTGAAACGTCAGATGCCAAAACAGCTGAATAAAAATTAATTATTAACCATGGTGCGATTTCATTATTTTTAGAACCTCTGACGTCATAGGTAGAGAAATAATATTTCTACCAATGAAAAGAACAGTAATAAAGATGTGCTTTTAGGCTGGTAGTGAAAAAAAAATATACCATCATTAAAAAAAAATTAAAACAGATGTTACCCTAGGAGGACCATCCTGTATATTTCAAAATAATTTTAGAATGTGCCTTTTTTAAAACCATACAACTTTTCCCTATAAAGTTTTTCTCTAAAGTGGATACTTTACTATATATCGACCGAGTCGGCTTCGTTGGGACACCCTGTATAATCAAGTGTATGGAGTAATTTGTTTTTTCGCTCAAGGTTGGCAATAAAGGTATTTATACATCTTCACCTATTACATTGCCTTTCATCACAAGTAAATCCCGATTATTAACACTAACCCTGTTGTTTAAGAGGATAAGATTTATAACTCCCGATTAATACTCGTAAATACCGCAAAAATGTGCGTTTACAGGGGAGATAAATACTGTAATAAAAATGTTACTAATAACTAAGGTAGTTAGGTCCCTTGTAAACATAGTTAAGCTTTTAGAATGAGTAAAAAAAAATAAAATCACCCATTTAAAATACGCAGGACAATGGTAAGTATAACATCTCAAGCAAGCCTTTGGATTTTCGAGATGGTAAGTTAGATATTTCTTAAATATTTCGACAGGAACCCGTTATAAAAATTCTTTCAAAGAATAAAAGATTCCAAAATGTGTTCTTTTACATTTTCCTATATAAGAGAATACAAAAAAGTTTCAAAATACTAGTATCAAAGACGTTCCCTTCCCTCAAGTATTACGTAACGCAAATTTTGATTATTTTGGACTCCTCCCCTGTAACGCTAGGTTATACCATTAACATGGGCGTAACACTCCAAAATGACCCCCCCTAGGAGCGTTACGTAATACTTGAAGTTTCCAAATGGGTAATTCATTTTTGAACTAGTACAAAAAAGTTGATTCTTGCCGTGGTACACTTTAAACTAACCCTACAAACACAGAGTGCCAGGCCAAGAAAGGGCCATTATAGGCCCAAAACTCTGTTTGTAGAGAAGAGCCTAGTTTGTCTAGTTCCGTCACTATTTAAATTTTTATTCAGCAAATGTCCGATCTTTTTAACGATTTATGAAATTTTACATTTAAATTTCCTTGTAGAAGAAAAATCAGGAGGTTTTAGTCGGAGTAAAAGTGAAATTTTGTAGATTGTAATTGCTTGCAGACAACCATACAGATTCGACACAAAAGACATAATTTTTTCCAGATAAAATAAATATATTAAATGTTTATGCTAGAAACGACGTGGTAACTTTTTATATTTTTATATACTAAACAACATTTTCATAGTCTTCTGTCAATTACCCAAGTAATTAGTTTTTTTTTTATAGTATAATTATTATACCTACTATAGAAAAGTATTATATGATACAAAAACGTTAAAACCCTATTTTTAAAAAAATCACTTTAAAATCAGAAATTTTTTAGGGGGCGCCACTTTTCAAAAAAAAATTAAAAATGGAAGGATAAGTCCTATAAACTTTTTAAAAATAGAAATATTCATACAAATTTAAAAAAAAATCCATTTATAAACAAAAAAGTTTAAGGGGGAGCCACTTTTTAAAAAAATATTGAAAATAGAGGGAAAAATCCTAGAAACTCGAAATTTTCAGAAAACATTACTTTGATTACGTGTATAAACTTAAGGAAATTATACTTTAAGAAGTATATCTAGAGAAAACGCAATATACTATTTACTGTGAAAAATATACAGGGTTATTCAGAAATAGGGTCATTTAAAAAAACAGGAACTCCTGTATTTCGCTTAAAGCGAGCCGCTTTTCAGGTTGCCAAATTTACTACGGTTGAAAAAAAATTTATTTTTAGTGATTTTAGAGCTGATGATTGTTTTATTATAACAAATACAAAAAAAAAATCGCTTTCACTTTAATACTCAATTCACAACACACCCCTGAACAAACCAAAACAAATAATCAATACAATTTAACTCAAAAATGACCCAAATAGTTCATTGATTAAAATTCCCCACTTAAAAAATAAAATATTAATTGCAAAAACACAATTCAATTCATTTATTTACACCGAACACTTCATTTATAAATAATTTATTACAAACATGTCGCGGCCATGTAGCTATTTACGGCTGTGTTTGTTCAGAACAGCTTCAATAGTTCGCGCCTGCGCGATATGTATTCGATTATCTACCGTTAAGAGGTGTTTATACGACACAATGTCGTGAGTAGATATGTTACCATTGTTATTTAAATGACAATCACACGCTGAATATTAACAAAATCACGGCATAATAGTTATTTATGGTACTAGTGGGTAAAGTAAGAGAGAGAGAGCAATATCGGTTTACCCATGAGTGCCATACAAGGTTTTATCCAATAAATAGCTTAGAAATTCATATTTTTATTAAAAATTTTAATTACATTTACAAGAAAATAATTTGACAAGTGACAGTTGAGTGGGTAAAATAAATAATTATCCACTCAATAAAGTAAAAGCCACGCGGGGGTTATTATTGAGTTTATCTATTTAAAATAAAGCTGGTAATTGTCTTATTATCTGTATGTATTGGATAAAGGTTTTTGTTTGTAAAAATGTAATGTAATCGGGTTATTAACGGTATTGTAATAAAAGGTGATGTGAGGATTAACAGTTTTTAAGTGAGTTAAATAGCTAATATCTTAAAAATGTAGCTTTTTGGATATCTAAACGTACAATCATAGATAAATAAATGTATCGTTATTTTAACCAAATATTTTTTAGTGAGATGGTGAGTAGGTACCTAGTAACATTTTTGAAAAAAATATGTTATATCAGAATTATCATTTAATTTATTTTTTTTTTGTGAAAAAGACGCGATTTCTAAAAAACCCTTTGTTTCTTTTATAACTAAATAACCAGCCAATATTAATAGCAGAATAATTCTGGAAGAATATTTCTTTAGTTTTTGAATTAGAAATAAATCTTTATAAACGAATTAATCAACCTGGCAACAGCGCTGTTTATTAATTTCTAGCAAGCGGCGTACCCATTTTAGGAGTGTTTACTTGAAAAAAAATCTACTTCTAAACGACTGCGTATATTTTTTGTTTTAGTTTGGGAAAATGAAACTCTAACATGGACCTATATTTTTTTAATGACCCTATTAATATTTCTTAATAACCCTGTATTATGGAATGTGGTGCATTACTTCTTTGCGGCTTATTTTCTTCTGTCTTCGTTACAAATATTATTTCAACACAGTTGAAAAAAAAATGTACTTTTATTAGAGGGCCCATTACATGCAACATTTTCAATTTTTTATTATACTAAATTTTGTACTATTTTGTCCAAATAGTGGTTTAAAGGTTTTTTTTCTTAATTGAAGTTCTGAATTTAGGGTTTATTCAACGAACTAATAACTCTTCTCTCTAGAATAGGCATTTCATTTGTAAAAACTGAAAAAAACGTAGCCAACATATACATTTGTCTCTTACTCGCACAGCTTTGTTCTAACAGAGACAACAATAACATTTACTGGTAATTGTTATTGTTCAGGCCTGAATATACCTACTATTTGTTTACAAACAAACCGAGATGTTGGCGATACTTTATATTAACGGTATGCGTATTCTAGAGAGAGTTGTTAGTTCGTTGTGTTTATTATTTAATGTTTAGTGAATAATAATAAATAAGTAACTGACAGCGTTTGGAATAATATTTTAGAATAGCTCAAAATAATGGAATCTTTTCTTATTTAATCATTCAGGTTAAATTATCTTCAAACTCAATTTAAATTATTTAATTTAAATAATTAAAAATTAATAAATTACAGCCAAGACTCAAACAATCACGACTCATAAATAAATAATTACACCTACCTTTGACAATTAAAACAAATGGTAAAATTCTAGAAATATTTAAGTGTAAAAAATGTTAGAAATTACACTCGCGGTAAATATATCTAAATGTGAAATAGTCAATGAAACTTTAAAATTACTTTTTACAACTTTCTTAAAGTCATTTACTAGAATTTTATAACCTATAAGTGTACAAATGAAGGAAGTACTTATGAAAATGTAAACAAGGTTTCATCGAGATAAACTTCTGTCTCTTTTGCTATCTCCCGCTCCATGTTCTCCTACTCTTTGATGGTGTGGTATTTTCTCAAATAAGGGATGCATCATGGCCTCCTTGAGGGATATTCTCTCTGACGGTTCGTATTCTAGCATTTTGACGATTAAATCAAACAGCAGATTGTGATCCGAATCATCGTATTGCTTATATCTCTGCAAAAAGAAAAAACTGATGCCAACAAAGTAATACTTTCCCCTATAGGCATAGGTTCAATAAAATAAAAAATAAACTTAATTTTTTTTTTCCAAAAAAAGTTTCTTTTTTCGTAAAACGAAAAATAAATTGAAAAAAAAATTTTTTTTTGAAAAAAATTGTTTTTACCCCATTTCACCCCCTTACCCCAATCCGATTTCACCCCCTTACCCAAATCCTATTTTTACCAAAAACAATCACATCCTAGAACTTAAGATAATAATTTTGACGGAAATCATATTTTTTGGATATAAAACATCCAGAAACGTAAAAAGAAACAAACAATTTTCGAAATTTTTTACTAACGCAAGACTTTCTTGGGTAAAGTAAAACAAGAGGTCAAGCACTTAAATTCTACTGAAAAAATTAATTCATATTTCCGATGGTGCTCGCAAAAATTAGAATCTCAAAAAACTTTTTCGTCGGATTCTTTTGTAAAAATGTTTTTTACATAAGAATCCGAAACTTTTATTTTTTTTTAATTTGACATACTAACTGGGTTTGTTTGTGCAGGGTCACATAATATTTTATATTGGGACAAACATATCCCACTCATTTTTTGTAAAAGAACATTAAAAAAAATACTTGTTTTGTACTTTTGATAGCATTTTATTTTATATACACAAAAAAAAGTTTCCGAAATTCAAAGAAAACAAATCCGGAGCGAAAGGGTTAAGTAAGTAAAAACAAGATAAATTTTGTGTATCTCGTTTTTATATGATAAAAACGAAAACGAAAAAAAAAAGTAAAAAACAATCATACATAGAATTTTCGGCTGAATTCAAAAACGTAAAAATTTATAGGGTGTTCATTAAAGAAAAAAAAAACATATTTATGCCACTTGTGGCGAAACCGGAAGTGAAACAAAAAAATTAAATCCGCCAATGTAAAATTATAAAATACCGAATGAAGATTAATCTTAATTTTGAGGGTGGACATAAATAAAACTTACCTGTTATAACAATATATGCCAAAAGATATATCTATATAAATTATAGTTTAAGTTGTCTTATTTATAAATTAAATTTAAGTATTAACAAAACGAACAGGATTTATTTTGTATTTTTAATGAAAATAACTTAAAATCTAGCTTTATGATTGGTTTTTACCTAAAAAAATGGATAAAGGATCTATAACATATCCAAATTTTACGCAATTTGACCGTTTATCTAAAATATGAACTTACCATTATAGGTTTGCAGTTATCTCTTACATATCGTCCAGCAGAGCTTTTTTCATCCCACTCTAGTTTTCCTCTATAGAAGTATTTTGTTTTCGTCTTTCTTGCCATTCTGTAAAAAGATTGATAATAATTGCAATGGCATAACGGCCATGAGTAATAACTACTTATTTCTGTTTCTGTGATTATTAGGTACATGAAAGATCCGAAATTAAAACAAGACAATTTTTTTCTTTTTTCCGTGTCCAAAGTAAATACTCATTTGCTGTGAATTGAATTAAATAATCGGGGCGCGGTTTAAATAACAGACTCTTATAAGTTAATTTTAAATTGAAGTTAAAATTTCTATTATGACGACACAGCATTTAAAACTTGTAATTAGTGAATAGATTTAACTTAAAAATAAGCGTAAAATAACACAGCCACACGATTTTTTTTCGCATCCAGAGACTAGATTTTTATATTTTTGGGGTCGCTAAAACCGAATCTGACCTCAGAATTGCTTAATCAGATCACAGTTTTTTATACCCATAAAAACATCTGAACTTAATGAATTTTCGCACCCTTTTTTGAGTGTATAAATTTTTTTTGATCTGATGGAGGAATTTTGAGTTCAGATTGGGTTTCAGCGACCCCGAAAATATATAAATGAGTTGGTCTAGTCTCTGGATACGATTTTTTTTATGTGGCTGTGTAATAAGACCAAACGTAATGAATAATGTTATTAAATTTAATTAGTAATTAAAATTAATTATTAATCTTAAAAGCACTACCGTTATTCGAATTCGCTCCCTTATAATTATTATTTATGAATCGTCTTGTAAGAAAACTACCAAAGGTTGAGCAATTGACTTAATCTTGTTAATATAAACACAGACGGCCGAGTTAACTAACTAACAACCTAAAAGACCATTTGGAAAGAAATAATGAAACTTAAATAATAATAATAATAATAATAATAATAAATCGACTTTATTCAGACCATTAACAAAATACAATTTAATTGGATTATAAACTTAAAATTAAATATATAAATGGGCGAAGTCTAGCTGAAAGCTAATCAACTTAACCCAGAAAAATAATAATACAAAAATCTTAGTAATTTGAGCATAAATTAAGAATTAATATAATACTTAAAATATATTTTAAGTACAGGAAAGGAAACAGCCATATTTTTTTATAACAAACATGTAGAATCTTTATTGCTTATTTAATAAATGTTTTTTATATTTAGTCTTAAAAGTATTTGACTTTAAATTTTTTAATTCAGCAGGAATACTATTGTATGTAGTGACGGCACAATAGGTAAAACTTTTTTTAAAGAGAGCAGTGGTGTGTCTAGGCACAGTTAACAAGCCTTTGTCTCTAATATTTCTATTATGTGTAGAGGTGCGCAAAATAAAAATGTTTCTAATGGAAGTAATGTTTTCTGAATTAATTATGTTATGAACAAAAGTACCCAACTGAAGTTTTCTTCGAGTAGACATGTTAAGCCACCCTATTTCTTTAATTTTGTTAGAAACATGATCATATTTTCTGAGTCCGAAAATTAATCGAATGCAAGAATTTTGGACTTTTTGTATACGAACAGACTGCTGTATGTCAATATAATTACCATATACTACATTGCAATAATTATAATGAGACAATACTAGCGATTCAGATAATTTTTCTTTAAGGTTAAAATTTAAAAAATGCCTGTTAGAATATAGTAGTTTAAGGGATGCGTAACTTTTTCGTATAAGACACTAACATGCTCAATAAATTTTAAATCACTATCAAATATGACTCCAAGGTTTTTTGCTGTTTTTACTACAGATACAGGTTTTCCATCTATATTGATATTTATGTGAGGAAGTATATGCTCCACTTGTTTATTGTTTCCAAAAATCATAATGTTAGTTTTAGTAGGATTTAAAGACAAATTAAATTCTTTAGACAAACAGTAAATTCTATTTAAATCCTCATTAATTTTCTGAAATGCATTATGAAATTCTGCATGATTAAAAGAAAAATAGAGCTGTGTATCATCAGCATAAGCTTGGACACTGCAGTGTGCAACAGAACGAAGCAATTCTGCAGTATATATTATAAAAAGCAGCGGTCCAAGTATTGAGCCCTGTGGCACGCCATTGGTAATATTTATCGTATTCGAGAAATTATTATTACTTTTGATTTTTTGACATCTGTCAGAAAGATATGAATGAATCAACTTAACAGCTAGTTCATCAAAACCATAGTAACCCAGTAAAGCACATAAAAGTTTGTGATTGATAGTGTCAAATGCCTTTGAGAAATCTAATAAGAGCAGAACAGTCACTAATCTTTTATCGCGAGCTTTGGCAATATCATCTGAGACTTTACAAAGAGTGGTAGCGGTACTAAACCCTTTCCTAAATAATTATTCAAATATAATATTTGGTAGTAAGGCGCTTCGTAACATATGTTGGCACCGCCGAAACGGTCTTTTCGCGGCACCTTCCAAGAACTGAGAATAAAAGTTGCAGAGTTAAATTCGTTTCCAAACCTTTCTCAAGATATTCACATTCCTATTGAAAATGACGGGTCTGCGCGGGTATAAATGGTGCACAAGCGGGTAAATTTCATACGCTCATGTCCGGTTTACGCACCATTTATACCCGCGCAGACCCGTCATTTCCAATAGGAATAACCTTAAATATCTGCCGAAATTTTTTAAAAAGGAATTAATAGGTTTTAACAAGGGAGGCATTGAAATCGTAAATTTTACATCATATCATTTTGACGAGAGTTTTTAAAAGTTGGGTTAAGCTTTTGACAAAAACCGTCCAGGATAAAATACAGTAAGTACTGGATTTTTCGTTAGTTTTTTGTATTGTACTATTTAAATTATTCTTATAATGCTTTATAATTAGAAAAGTTATGTAAATAAGGTTGTGTTGTGATGTGGATTTTTTACTAATAAATATTTTTCTACTAATGTAGTGATGTCGAAATTCTATCACTAATTTAGTGAAGTGGTATATAATTCGGTTATAGCCGTGCGGTTAATTATAACTTTTATTATAACTTACTCAGTTAGGTTGGCCATACAATCTTCTATCGTATTTAAAGTATACCCGAGCGGAGAATATACTTAACCACTTATCACTTTATTCGGGAGCGGGTATTCTAGGAGACGGCGCTTTGGAAACAGAGTAAAACAATTTCTTCTTAACTTAAGAATAATATATTAAATAAATGTGAATAAATTCTTCAAGAACATGAAAGATCAATTCTTACTTCTAAGTCCTATTTCTATGCAAAGCCCTTAAATTCTAATTTCCATTATATATTAGTTTTCCATTAAATACTTCTAAATTAAAACATTCTATGTTTAAAATCCCAACTATTCGCAATCATTTTTAATTCCCAATTTATTGTCCACATTTTTCTTAGTGTATATTAAAACTGGTTCGTATAAGTCATTTAAATTATTTTACAAAATATTTTTCAAAGTTAATTAATATTCGTCAAAATTTCTATCAGTGTTCATACTATCAATATTTATAAGTGTCCAAAATTATTTTTATGTCTAATAAAACGAGTCTCAAAATTTTTCTAAGTTTAAAAACTATTTTTAATTCAAGAATAAATCTCAAAATTAATTCTCACAGAAACTACATTTTCACTTTTGAAATTGACATAGCGACACTCTGAATACAACTGAATAAATATGAATTTTTTCATGAGTTTATATATCTAATAAGAAGGTCACTAGTTACATTTATTTGACAATGCTATTAGCGCAAAATATCTACAAAGATACCGCGCATATTTAATTACCCCGACAAAAGAGTTTCAGTCTCATCAATTTGCAAACTAATTGCTATTTCTGACATCTGAAACGATCATTTCGCTCACAAATTAGATTTGTTTAAACAAATAAGATTACTAGACAACTTTTAAGTTATACCGACAAGAATAACCGAGGAGGGGTCCGAACAAATGTAGAACAAACCGGACTTTCCCGAAGCCGAATCTCGTGAAGCCAGATTGTATCATAGCGCAATATTAAAGAAATATTATTTTAAAATTTTAACAACATATAAAATTTTCAGATCATAACAGTTGTTTAATTTTTCCGATAAATTTGATTCTACTAATTTTAATTTTTATAAAAAAAAATCAAAGCGGATTCTGTGTTTTTGCTTTGATATGTTTTGAATTTGACAAATAAGTAACCTTACTTCAAAAATTAATTCTTACCTGTCAAACTAAATCAAACTATGTTGTAAAATGTACGATTTAAATGCCCACCTTGATAAAACCAATTAATGCTTTTTAAAAAATTTCGGCAGATTCGGGAAATTCAAAAAAACTTACCTAGCTGGAATTTCTCCAAGAATTCGTTGCATCATTGCCAGATGTTCTCTGTTGTCATGTGTTTGGAATAGGGTAATTCCAAGATACAATTCAAACAAAATACATCCTATTGACCATACGTCACAAGGTTGCGACCATCCTAATTCTGAAAAAAAATGTTTTGTTTTAACTTCATACTTTATTATTTAACTATGACAATTATTGTTCTCTTGTAAAAAATGCCATTATTGTACAGTTGTGGCATTAAATATTGGGAAAACATCGAAAAAAATCGTGTCGCTTTTATATTTTTTTCATGGATTAACATGGGATTATTTTTAAAAAACTAGGTTACTTCGTTTAAACATAACTGAATTATTTAGTTTTAAAAGTTTACTGTAAATAAATATTAAATTATATTATATGTTTATTATATTAGCTGCTGCAGGCGTATTTATACGTTTCGCACAAATAAGTATTAACTGCGGCAAACTTTTTATACGTGTATGTACGTTTTTAATATATACGTATTTATTATATACGTATTTATGAGCGTATTTATACATTGCGCTCAAACTATTTACAGCCTGAAACTGCTGCAAATGTTCTTATACTATATGTACGTTTTACGCAGAAAAATGCCGCAGCTATAGTATATTCAACTTCAAGATGAACTAGAAGTAAATAAAAGAATCGCGCACGCGGCAGCTGGAGCGTGGTTTCATTGTTTAAAACAGTTTAATGTTGCGAGAGTAGGGATGTAGAAAATTAAACAGGGTAGTACGTGAGAACTTGCGATGAAGCGTACAATGCATTGCAATGGACCGTTACGTAGAAATATTTTGTTTTGAGTCCTACCCTGTCACTAAATCCGTTGTTGTCACCTGCGTTTGTTTTCACTTATTTCATTTTGAAGTTAAATATACTAAAGAGCCCCTTTTAAGGGTTAATAATATATAATATATATTATTCAATAAATTTTACATAAATGTTGTAATTATATAAAAGTAATAATTGACCTCCTGCTAAAGCAGTCGTTACATTTTCGTCATTGGGATTAATATTCGTAATATTCGTATAAAAATCCACCGATACATAACGTAGTATTACTTATGATATTACCCCTGAAAATACAACGTATTACTAAGCACGCCCATGTTATGTAATACATATGTATTGCTGTAAATGCACAGCAAATTATATTTAAAAATAGGTATTTTCATTTGGATGTGTAGGTAAATTACCGAGATTACACACTAACTAACCTATCTACATTCTAAGAATATTCTTAAAAGTTTCTAACAATATTATTTCCTTCTTAGAATGTTCTAAGAATATTCGTAGAACATAGTGTGCTATTAGGGTATCTATGTTAAATAATTAACTTACCTAAAATAACCTCTGGAGCTCGGTAGTGACGTGTTGAAACTATTGTGCTGTGGTGCTCATGGTCAAAAGTTGCACTCCCAAAGTCAATTAACCTAACATCAGTTCTTTTTACTCTTTTAACATCTCTCCTCTGGAAAAAAGATTAATATAATATACAAAAAATACAAAAACATGTGGTAGAATTATATAAAATTTATTTTCCCTGGTGGAAAATAACGATATAACGACTAAAGTTAGATGAATGCCGTTTGATAGGTTCTAATGTTAGAATAACGTTAGACAAACTTTAGGCTTTTAACGTTAGATCAAATCAAGATGCAATGCAAACCAGCTAAAGGCGAAAAAATAAAGTATAAAGTTAGGGTGTCAAAGCAGAACCAACTTTGTCCACAACCGTGCCTGGCGCAAAGTCAACATTCTGCCACTCCATTACCGCTTTCGTTTGAGTTATGAATCTTATAAGATTTATAAGAAGTATACTTGTTTCGTGTAATTGTGATTCTAAAACATTTAATTGCACTGTGCTACAAAAAATTTAGGCAGGAGATCGGTCAACGTCAGTCGTTATTCAAACTAGAAAACAGCAAAAAAGTAACACTGAAAAAATAATTTCATGTAAGGTAACATTGATCAAGTCTAGCTGAATGGTGGTGCAAAAAAAAACTTTTATCCAATACATACAGATAATAAGACAATTACCAGCTTTATTTTAAATAGATAAACTCAATAATAACCCCCGCGTGTCTTTTACTTTATTGAATGAATAATTATTTATTTTACCCACTCAACTGTCACTTGTCAAATTATTTTCTTGTAAATGTCATTAAAATTTTTAATAAAAATATGAATTCCTAAGCTATTTATTGGATAAAACCTTGTATGGCACTCATGGGCAATATCTTACTTTACCCACTAGTACCATAAATAACTATTTCCAGTCAAAGTATATGCAAAACTTAACCAGCTAAATTCGTGCAAAACCAACTTTCTTTAGCAAAATTCGTGCAAAACCAACTTTCTCCAGCAAAATTCGTGCAAAACCAACTTGGTCCAAACAAAAATAAGGAATTAGTTAAAAAACGGTAAGGATTTTGATCTTTATTTTTTAGAATTATTCCAAAAATTAGGGTATTTATGCAAAAGAAATTATTGATTTATACAGTACTACTTGGTGATTTCTTAATTTAACTTAATTTGTAAAACGTTTATACCCAAAATTTTGATCCGTGTGATTAAGTTAGTTTTGCGTTGCACCCCTTATTTATGTATTAAAAACACATTAGTAAAATGATCTTCCAACGTTAAATTTCTGCTATAGTGATCATTTTCTCGCAAACAAGTCACGTTACTATCGCGCGCTCTCTCCCACTCTATGATTATGAACGGCGAAGTGGGAAGGACATATGGTCACGTGACTTGGTTCGGAGAAAATGTTCACTATAGGTTTGTATTGGTTTCGGTTTTGGAAACAGTTCTAGGATTTTTATAGAATTGTGCAAAACTCATGCGTAGCAAAATACCAGTTCGAGAACGAGTCAAGGATTTTCAGAACCAAAACGTTTTTTTATTTACACTACTTCCATCTAGCGGAATATTTCGGTATGCTAGACGAAAGAAGAACCTAACCTTACTCAAGGAGCCGACGCCAATAGTTAGAAAAAAGATTATGAAAAAAAAAAACAGGAGCAAATACGAAAACTGTAAAAATGGCTAATAGACGTATTATCAATATAAATAAAATTTTAAAAAGTTTTATAATATGACTTTTTAGATTATCAAGAATCCAGTTCCTCTATAGATGGTTTTGATTCCATAACTTCAGAAAACTTTTTTAATACTCAAAAAACAAAGCATCTCATTGAGTTGTATAAAAAATATAAACCCAAAGTGGGTACAGGTGACGTGAAGTCAATGAAAATATAAACGGCTAAAATGCTCGCAGGTTAAAATAAGTATCGGTAAAGTAGATATCATACAGACATTTTTAATTTGTGCAAGCGTGGAACTAGAGAGTTCAGAACCGGTACCTGCCTTCTAGCTAGAACCGCAATAATAGTTCCAGAACAATTCCGAACTGGTTTTACGTGATAACCAAAACACACTAGTGGAGATCCTGAACTAGTTATAACTAAACCAAAAAAACACAAAAGTTATTGCGCATGCGTAATAGTTCTAAAACCGTTCTTAAATAGAAACCAAAACAAACCTTATATATTTTTTATTTTATTTTGCATAAAACGGTACATACCTTTTTACTATTATAAACTAAATCGAAGTCTGAATCTAGGAATAATATATTTTCCGGTTTAAGATCAGTATGTGTTAACTTATTATCGTGCAAAAATTTCACAGAGTAACACAACTGGTACCCAATATGTCGCACCTGCTCCAGGGGGTAAGGCTGATAGTTGTTGTCTTTCTGAAATACAAATGCAATATTTATTGAAAGTTAAAGAATAATTTCTTGCATTACACAGCCACACAAAAAGAAAAAAGGTCCGGATTTTTTTAGGAGACCATTGCATTTCTATGTATTTTAAGGTGCTGAATCCGAATTTGAGGTCAAAATATCACCTTTTCCGATTAGTTTTGGAGATACCCCCAAAAAACCTTATTTTCGAGTATGAAAATAAGTTTTTTTGAGGTTATTATTAAAACTAATTGAATAAGGTGCTATTTAGACCTCAAATTCGGATTTAGCGCCTTAAAATACATAAAAACACAATGGTATCCGAAAAAAATCTTGACTTTTTTTATTTCTGTGGCCACACAAAATATAAGGTCAAGATTTTTTTGAGACACTTGTATTTTTATGTATTTTGAGGTGCTGAATCCGAATTTCACCTCTTCAGGGACGAATTTTTTGTTTAAATTAATTTAGTAGCAAAAGTGAAAAATGGTTTTTATTGTAAACAAGTAAACAACTGAAGATGTATGACTCTTGTCCATTGGATGTCACTTGTGGTTGGAAACAAAGCAAATGGCAACAGCTATGGCCACTGAGCAATAAGGAATTTGGTGATTTTCATTTGGCGGAGTTTATTTTTAAACGTACACATATATGTGCCTATGTCCCTGAAGAGGTTAAGGTCAAAATAGCATCACGTTTTTCGAGGTTATCTCCAAAACTGATGATTACTTCTCGTCTTTTAATTGGGAAAATCTTTTCGCTAATACCGAAATTGACAATATTTGTGAAATATTCTATGAAATACTTAATACTGGAATTTCTAGTTATGTACCTGTTAAGAGACGAAAGTCATCTAATTATCCTAAATGGTTTAATTCTCAATTAAGAACTCTAACTTATAGAAAAAAAATAGCGCATAAACAATATAAATTATCTAATAGTTATAACGATTATTTGGTTTTTAGTAATTTAAGATTACAATGTAAAAACTTATCAACTAAATTATATAATAATTACGTAAGGGATGTCGATTCAAAATTAAATACAAATCCTAAGTATTTTTGGAGGTTTATAAACGATCTTAAGTCTACAAATTCTGTTCCAAATTCAATGTTTTTAAACAATCAGTCAGCTGACAACGGCCAGGACATTTCTAATCTGTTTGCGGACTATTTCTCGTCAGTTTACTCAAATAATAATACTGTACTTCCCTCCAGTGATGTTTTTTGTAACGTTAATATTGATTCCCCTAGATTTTCCACCACAGAAGTATTTGAAAAAATTTTTGCTCTCCCCAATACTCTTACATCTGGACCAGATGGTATACCTAACTTTTTCTTGAAGAAATGTATCTGCACGATAAGTAACCCTTTACGTATTATCTTTGAGGAGTCTCTAAGACAAGAGAGCTTTCCAACTTCATGGAAGCATAGTTTCATAATGCCCGTATTTAAGTCTGGTAATAAAGAAAATATTTCTAATTATAGGAGTGTCTGCATCCAATCTAATATTCCCAAACTTTTCGATAGTCTTATCTCAGATTACCTTCAATGGTCATGTAGTAAATTATTAATTAATCAGCAGCATGGTTTTTGTCGGAATCGTTCCACAGTTTCAAACCTCTTGGTCTACGAATCCAAAATTTTAGATGTTATAGAGCGTAAATTTGGTCAGGTAGATTCAATTTACACTGACTTTTTTAAAGCTTTTGATAGTGTTGACCATCAAGTTCTTTTATTTAAATTAAAACAGTTTGGTTTTAGCGATCATTTTGTCAATTGGATAGCCAGTTTTATTTCAGACCGAACACAATCAGTTAAAATAGGTTCATTTATATCTTATATTATTTTAGTAACCTCTGGTGTTACTCAAGGTTCGCATAGTGCTCCTACATTATTCCTTATTTTTATAAATGATATATATTCAGTCTTTAAATATAGCGAAGTCATACTTTTTGCGGACGATTTGAAATTTTTCAAACATGTATCTTGTAGCGCTGATGCTTATCTTCTTCAAAGCGATTTAAATCGGTGGGTTGAATGGTGTGTCAATAATTATCACTAAATGTTAACAAGTGTAAACATATGTCTTTTTATAGGGGCATTCGCAAAGTTGAATTTTCATACTTCATTAATGATTCTATCTTAGAGTCCGTTAATTCTATTAAAGATCTTGGTGTTACTTTTGATCGTGAGCTTAACTTTATAATGCACATTAATAATATAACATCTAAAGCATCTAAGATGTTGGGTTTTGTTTTAAGGAACTGTGGTGAGTTTTCTGTTAGATCTTCAGTTAGAGTTTTCAATTCTTTAGTTAGATCCAATCTAGAATATGCCTCAATTATTTGGTCTCCTCAATATAATAATCATATTGATGGGTTGGAAAGTATCCAAAGAAAAATGCTTAGGTTTTGTGCTTTTAAATTAAACACTCCTATTCCTGATCATAACTACTCCCACATTTATTCATTTTTAGATGTAGATTTATTGGAAAGTAGGAGAAAAAAGTCAGATTTATGTTACCTTTTCAAAATATTTAATGGGCTTATTGATTGCCCAGACTTACTAAGTCAAATACATTTAAATGTTCCGGCAAGGGTCATGCGCAACATTTCTCCGCTTTTTAAAATCCCATATCACCGTACAAATTACGGTTGTAATTCTCCCATGGATAGAGTCATGACTTTAGCCAATAGTTTGGATAATTGTGACTTTACTTTTTCCACTTTAGCATCGTTTAAGACCTCTTTAAAAAGCATTAACTTCACTGATGTTTAAATTTCTTATTAATGTTTAATTTTTTTAATTTTAGTATTGTATAGTTTTTTGTTATCTGCAAGGTTATTTTTTCTATTTTTTTTTGTTATAATTATTTTTTTTTTTACATTATATTAGGTTTCTATTATCATGTTATCTTATGTACATTTAATTTTTGTAGTGGGGTTTTCCCGTTAATAAATAAATAAATAAATAAATAAAACTAATCGGATGAGGTCCTATTTTGACCTTAAATGATCTAATAAAAAATTCCGGACCTTTTTTCTTTTTGTAAGGTTGTTTTATTAGAAGATATCCTGACAGATTGTCTAAAAAATAACGTTATTATTCAAGGTAACCGGGTGAGGGTGCACTAACATCTTCCCGGTTAGCACACCAACCTTCCAGGAAGGTTTCTGTAACATAACATCGGTTATATTCCATAGTTTTAGGAACGCTGCATATACCGGGTGTCACAAGAAGTATTGCCTACAAATTATTTTCATAACTATTAGAGGTAATTCTATGAAATTTTCAGTAATTGTAAGCGTCATGAAAACTCCTATTATGGGATATGCCAAAATGCTATGTGGTCATTTAAAAAATTATCCCTTCCAGTCTGACCGGAAGTTAAAGTTTTGATTTTTAAATGGAACCCTATATATTTGTTTACATTTTTAGATAATCTTTTTATTGATGTACTGCAAGTCAACATTTGCATTAAGGAAGGCGGCATAGGAGACACTTTTTAAAAATCAAACATGGCGGTGCTGTGATGACCATATTGAAATATTTTAGAAACTTTCTAACCGATTTTCTTTTGCTTTTTTTTATGGGAACTGCTTTATTATCTATTTTTTTTTTCAAAAATCTACAACTTTAACGCCATTTTGTGCTAAGATATAAACAATAAGTACATTTTTTTTACTTACCAAAAAGTCAAACACACTTAAGCCCAACATTTCAAAAGCGATGCACATGTGTCCATGGTAATCAAACCAATCTAACATTTTTACACATAAACTAAAAAACAGACAAAAATTAAATAAATTTTAAAACCAGTCTAAATCATCGAAAAACTAAAGGGACGCGTCTGGACAGTTTTTTATTATGGAGAAAATTAAGGCCTATTCAGAAGCTTGCATAAGAACATAAAACATAAGAATGCGATGCCGTGATTGGCTTGCAAGAAACATGGCGGCACATCAAACCAATCACGGCATCGCATTCTTATGTATTACGTTCTTATGCGAGGCTGTGGATATGCCCTTATTAAGGTTTATTTGAAGAATTCAGTAAATTTTTAAAAATTACCAAGCATTTTTCTATATGCTAAGTAAACAAACATTCAAGCTCCAAGTCAATCTACTGGTCCCTTAGGTTTTTTACTGGCAAAATAGTAGTTTATGATACAAGGCGAAAAATACTGTCAAATGTAATCGTCCTAAATCAATTTTCGTCCGTGTATTGGGCACTATTTTTTATTTGATTCTAATATCTTAATTTGAGTTTAAATATCATCAGTTTTAATATCAATCAACAAATCAGCGTCCACTATTTTACTTTTTAGTGTGAAAAATCCAACAGATTTATCATACAAAAAGTGACGCTTGTAGAAACAATAGACTAGGTTTTTTTTTAATTTCACTTCCAAACAATCCAACCGGTAAAGATTTTTATTTATTTAGTTGTTTGATAAAGTTTATTAAAAAAAAAACTGTAAATGAAATGGAATAAAAAATACTGTTTTGACGAAAAATATATTTCGGACTGTATTAAGGTTTTCCTAAATTTAGTAAACTTACTGTACACATTCTGGATCTTTGTCAGCCAATTTTTCTAAGACGTTAATTTCTAGCTTTGCTGCCTCGCGATACTTCTCCACGTTCTTAATAATTTTCAGTGCCATGGAATGGTCCCTAGAATTTTAAATATTATTTGTTTAATAAAATAATATAAATTATTTAATAATAGTTGAAATTTGAAAGGAAAATCTATCTATTATTTTAATAATATTTAAATAATGATAGCTAAGAGAAAAAGATGCAAGTCGCTTGTAAAACAAGTTTCCACTACGATATTTCAAAAACGCTTTTCTAAGTAGTAAACAAAATTTGTTCCAAATTTCAAGTCTCTATGTCAAAGATTTCTTGAAATATCGTAGTGTAAAGTTATTTTGAAGCGACTTGCATCTTTTTCTCTACACTTGTTAGGGTAGTTTGGTAGTTTAAGTGTTTCCGCAGGGAACTTTTTTGTATTGTCCAAACTACCTACCTACCCCAACAAACCTGCCTATCCACTGTTCTAGCTAATAGGATATATCTACCGCGATGGTCGAAGGGGTATTTTCTAAAGAAAAAATTAAACAATCACTTTTATGATAACCAGTGATCGATATTAAGTTGCGATTTTGAGTAAAGTAGATTTTCTGCAATTTCACAGCCACATAAAACAGTCATGAATTTTTCAGATACCATTATATTCCTATGCATTTTGAGGCGCTGGATTCAAACCAAGCAAAATAGCACATCCGATTAGTTTTGGACATAACCACAAAAAAAATAATCCATTGTTTTTAATAAACAATGGCGCGCTGAAGTCGGAAATTGTATCCATATTTGTAAAAAATATGATATGAGGATGTATTAATCATTTTTGTGTTCAACACAACAAAGTTGATTAAAAAGAATTGATTTTGTCAGGACTATTATTATTTTTGTTTGTCATTTAAAATCATTTTTTATATTAAATTTTTGGCTTTTTCAGAAATAAACAATAGTTTAACCTGCGAGGCGTCAGCCAAATTTTAATGACATTTACAAGAAAATAATTTGACAAGTGACAGTTGAGTGGGTAAAATAAATAATTATCCACTCAATAAAGTAAAAGCCACGCGGGGGTTATTATTGAGTTTATCTATTCAAAATAAAGCTGGTAATTGTCTTATTATCTGTATGTATTGGATAAAAGTTTTTTCCCCATTGACAACCCCGATTTTCCAAAAAACAATATATAACATATCAAAAAACAATTATTTTGTCAAAAATGTTTTGTAGTCTTTTAAAATATGTGTTCTAATTTTTTTCTTAATTATTTTTGTTGGTTTTTCTTTTTTTTTATTTATTTTTAATTAAGGTTTTCCAAACTATTTTTTATAAAAATGAACTGGGAAAAGTATTCTTTTGGTGGCAGCGATATTTTTTAATAAGACTTAGCGTTGGTGGTCAATAAAATAGTTCTTTATGGTACTAGTGGGTAAAGTAAGATATTGCCCATGAGGAAATTAACCTAGCGAGGCGTCAGCCAAGCAGGTTAATTGACGAGAGGGCAATATCAGTTTACCCATGAGTGCCATACAAGGTTTTATCCAATAAATAGCTTAGGAATTCATATTTTTATTAAAAATTTTAATGACATTTACAAGAAAATAATTTGAAAAGTGACAGTTGAGTGGGTAAAATAAATAATTATCCACTCAATAAAGTAAAAGCCACGCGGGGGTTATTATTGAGTTTATCTATTTAAAATAAAGCTGGTAATTGTCTTATTATCTGTATGTATTGGATAAAAGTTTTTTCCACATTGACAACCCCGATTTTCCAAAAAAAAATATATAACATATTAAAAAACAATTATTTTGTCAAAAAAGTTTTGTAGTCTTTTAAAATATGTGTTCTAATTTTTTTTCTTAATTATTTTTGTTGGTTTTTCTTTTTTTTTTAATTAAGGTTTTCCAAACTATTTTTTATAAAAATGAACTGGGAAAAGTATTCTTTTTGTGGCAGCGATATTTTTTAATAAGACTTAGTGTTGGTGGTCAATAAAAAAGTAATTAGTAATATAGATACTTACATTTCTAAATCCTTGACTTTTACTACTTTGCCAAAAGTTCCTTCACCAAGTGTGCCAAGAATTTTATCTGCAACGTAACATCAAACTTATTAGAATTTATTTGTAGTAAGACTCTCGCAAAGTGAATAGTTAGTTTAAAAAAAGTTTAATACTGCAGCCCGAGGATGAAAGGCAGAATTTTCTTAGGGTTCTAATTCAATTTTTAACATAAATCAATATACATGGTCTTTCTTAAGTGCGGTACGTAACTTCAGGGTGTAATTCCTTACTCAAAAATATGAAAAAAAGTTCCTATAAACATATGTCCTAAAACGACTCTTAAAGGAGCTGGGCCCCTTCAAAAGGGGTTCCAAAAATAAGGTCATTCCATTCGGTGGCCGTTCTGGAAAACCACCGTTAGAGAATTTTTAGAAGAAAAAGTAAAAGACTTAAACTTCAAATAATAGTAATTATATACCAAGGTAGAGAAGAATGCAAGGCTATAATAATTATTATTATAGTCTTCTCTACCATAGTTTATATATTAGTTTTCTTCACTACTAGCACTATTTAACTATTTTTATTCAAATAATAAAATAAATTATTAACCGAAATTATATTTCATGAAATTTTCATACAAATCAAGTAGCCTTGATCAATGACATTTGCTCAAATAAATACTTTGAAATGAAGTTTAAAAATTTAGTTTTTTTTTAATTTTTTTTTATAATATTTAGCTAATTATTGCTTGTATTAATTGGTAATAACTATAATTAATTATATTTAATAAATAAAAAGTTATTTAAAGCTATTTTCTTGGGTTTAATTAGTCAAAATTGCACAAAAAACTGAAACATCTAAAGTGACAGAAATCAATTGTTGATAAAATTTACTCCTACTAGGAGAGAAAAAAATGGTATGTTCTAAAGCCAGTAGAGAAAAAAAGAACTGATTTAGTAGTTTGGAGTTATTTGAAAAAATTACCATTTTCAGAAAAAACCTGTTATGTTCTAAACCAGAAGTGTTAATACAAAAAAATAAAAAAGAAAATATTCGCAATAACTTTTTTAATTTGCCGAGTTAATTAATTACATTTATTACATTCAGATATGGCTATTTTCACAGTTGTACACAATTATTCTGCAGGCCAAGGGGCATAAACACTTTTTAAAAAGTTCATTTGACATCTGTCAGTTTTAAAAGTTTTCATTTAATCAAAAAGTCATTTTATAAATATGAATAAATTATCATAAATAAATCTTAACATAACATATGTCAAAAGCACTTTTTAAAGACTGTTTTTACTTATTAGCCACAAAACTGTGTATGACCATCAAAACAGCTTAATTTGAATGTAATAAATGTAATTTATATGACTCTGAAAGTTAAAAATAGATTTTTAGGGTACTCCATTTCAAAAAAAAAATCGAGCTAGAATTCAAAGGAACCGGGCCCAGAACCTATTAATTTGATTGTGCTTTAAGACATATATAAAATACAGCCGGGAGAAAACAATGAATTACAAATTCGACTATTTCCGCCTTTCCATATTCGGGGCTATACAACGATTCACTTGCTCTAGTCTTAAACTTGAATGAATATGGATGACATGCAAAAATACCTTGCAAAAAACTAAGGTAAATGAAAAAATTATGTTTAAACTTTTAGATCATCATTATTTAAACTTTAAGCTAACGGTTAATTACCAAATTTTTACTTTTCTTTTAAATCGTTTAGCGAGTAATTACAAAAGATGCCTTTTAGGATGCTAATAAAAAGTTTTCAAAGAAAAAAGATCTTGGGGTTCCCTTTAATAATTTTTAATTTTATTTTAAATTAAAAGAGTAATCAAAATTTTAACTTTAACTCAGTCAAGTCTATTCACAAAGAAAAAGACGTGACGGATAGTTTACAATGCGATTCATAAATTCAGCATAAAAAAACTGAAATCAACTTTTTTTCTTATAAATTTATAAGAAAAAAAGTCGAATTTAGTTTTTTTTTATGCTGAATTTATATCTATTTTCAAAATGTCACATTTTCATGGTGAGACGGAAATTTAAAAATATCGAATTTTGGACCTTATTTTCCCATCACGGTTCACCTGGGCGATTTTAAATAAAAATTTCGTGGACCCCTACATTTTTTGGACTAAAACGTACCTGATGACATAAATCAATTTCCATGTGAAAGATACACTTTTTTAGGCAGATAAAAAACATTTTTTTGAGTTATAGAGTGTGACAAAAAATCCCGAATTTTGAAATCGAAAACGCTCTCTGGCTCAAAAGTTGCTCCTCAGTATTGTTTCTAAATATTACCAAAGAAACCCTCTAAAATTTTCTCAATTTTATATACAATCACTTTTTATCCGAAAAACAGGTACCGATTTTTTTCAAAGTTTGAGTGCTTTAAGCTGCCTCTAAACATTAATCGATTTGGCTCATTTTTGAGTGGCCACCGTTTCTTACTAAGGAATCACTTTTAAGCGTTTTCATTTCGAAATTCAGGATTTTTTGACACCCTATTACTCAAAAAACCGTTTTTTATATGTCTAAAAAAGTGTATGTTTTCATTTCAAATGAAATTAGTTTCTTATGTCATCAGGTATCAGGTATAGTCCAAAAAATGTAGAGGTCCACGAATTTTTTATTTAAAATCGCCCAGGAAAACCGTGACTTGTTCTACAAAATCATCAGCAATAAATTTGAGGGGTAAACCACTATGTACTTTTCAGAAGTCAAAAATATTCACAAAAATCTCGAAAATTTCGTTCATTCTCAACAAGATTTCAAAGATTTATCATAAATATCAGATATCTTATAGAAAAGCTGAAGATAGACTTTTTAAGTCGATGTACAAATGAGGAGGCGCCTTTGTCAAAAACTGCGGTTTGATTTTCAACTTCTCAAATATTTCATAGTGGTTTACCTCGCTAGTGTTATTAAACCTAAATACAGCCTGTTCCAGAACTCGCGTACAGAAATTTGAGGGTATATTAAAAACCCTCTGGAAAATATGAAAAAAATTTCAAAAAATATCCATCTTTAATACTAATTAAAAAAGAAGCGATTTAATCTGACCAATTCTGTTGCTGATGTTAAATTACCTACAAATTAGTGTTTCCCTACTTATTAGTAACTATGGTTGCATTTTAATTGTTGACGCGTGCATTGTTTGAGACTTTCAACTTTAGAATCTTTTTATGTTATTATATTTTGACAAAACCGACAGAGGCTATCAAATATTCTTTATCCAATACATGCAGATAATAAGACAATTACCAGCTTTATTTTAAATAGATAAACTCAATAATAACCCCCGCGTGGCTTTTACATTATTGAGTGGATAATTATTTATTTTACCCACTGAATTGTCACTTGTCAAATTATTTTCTTGCAAATGTCATTAAAATGTTTAATAAAAATATGAATTCCTAAGCTATTTATTGGATAAAACCTTGTATGGCACTCATGGGTAAACCGATATTGCCCTCTCGAAAATTAACCTGCTTGGCTGACGCCTCGCAGGTTAATTTTCTCATGGGCAATATCTTACTTTACCCACTAGTACCATAAATAACTAATTTTTATAGGGTCACTCCATTCAGCGACATTAATAAATATTTATGTCACATTAATCACCATGTCAACCTACAGAAGACGTACTTGCAATAATTAAATTTGCTTCCATAGCTACAAATTCAACTTTTAAAGGTAATTTAATATCAGCAACTGAATTGGTCCATTTAAAGCGTTCTTATTTTTGAATTGAACGAAGATGGATTTTTTTGACATATTTTTCATATTTTCCAGAGGGGTTTTAATATACCCTAAAATTTCTGTACGCGAGTTCTGGAACAGGCTGTATCTCTCTGGTTTGAGATATTTAATTAAACCAACAAACGCCATTATATAGAAATACATTTTGATTACTTTTTAATAAAATAAAATCATTAAAAAAGGTCACTGATTAGTAGAAAAACCTACGCACTTTATTTTGGTGAATTTTCCTGACGAAATACAATAAAAATTTTCCAGGTTCAGTGCCAAATGTTTCATTTTATTTTAGTTCAGTCTTGATTTATTTTTAATACAAAATTCTATAAATATATTTTTTTCATTTACCTTTTCAATTTTGCACGGTTTTCACTATTAAATTTAATGTCCAGTAGATATCTATCTAAACCGAAAATACCCTTACTTGGGTGAATATTGATTATTTTCGAATCATTGAAATATACTGTTATTAAAAAATATGTTTTTGGGAGGGTTAACAGTATATTTAGTTATGATCAATTTTGAGAGGAAAGTAAAATTTAAAAAATCTCTCCCCTTTGACAAAAACAACTAAAGGCAAAGTAACTAAAAATGAATGTTACTGGACAACGAGCCAAGCGTCAAACAATAATAAAAATTGCACAATTTTATTATAATTATTATTATTAAAATATTGAGAATTGAGGTTAAAGAATACTAATAAAATATTTTTGATTTTGATTTCAACTTAAATTTAACAGAAAAATAATAACTATTTTCTCGAAATAAAATTATTACTCATAATGTATTATTGTATTTGACGCTTAGTTTTTCAATAACATTGGGCATGAATTAGGATACGTTGCCCTTCAGTTTAGTTTATACAGACCTTGTGTGTACATTTATAATAATGAAGAAAATAAAACATATGTGGATGATTATTTTTTAGATAATAATTTTTAGATTTTTTTTAAGGAATACCTTTATTATAAATTTACTAGTAAAGTATTATACGAACGCTTATCTATAAAAATAACGGGTTTGTGCACCAACAAAGCTCAGAGAGCGAGGTTGGCAACCGTAATCAGTCCAAAAACAATTTTTGGCCGTGTGTCAATATATTGATACACGGATATTGATATACGGATATTTTATAAAAAAATTGTATTTTTTGACAAAAAAATTGACGTTTGAATTCCAATCTCATCAGTTTCATAAATTATGAATGTATCATAATACAGCCACACAAAAAGAAAAAAAAATACGGAAGAGACTTTTCTTATGTATTTTGAGGAACTGAATCCAAATTTGAGGTCAAAATAGCACCTCATCTAATTAGCTTTGGAGATAACCTCAAAAAACCTTATTTTCGAATATGAAAATAATGTTTTTTAAGGTTATCTCCAAAACTAATCGCATAAGGTGCTATTTTAACATCAAATTCGGATTCAGCGCCTCAAAATACATAGGATTTCAATGATGAAAAAAAAAAATACGTTTGAATTCAAATCTCATCAGTTTTATAAAACAGCCACACAAAAAGAAAAAAAAAGTCCGCAACTTTTTAAGAAACCATTGTATTTCTTTGTATTTTGAGGTGCTGAATCCGAATATGTGCTCAATCCGATTAGTTTTGCAAATAACCTCAAAAAACGTAATTTTCCAGTATATGAAAGGAACGTTTTTCGAGGTTATCTCCAAAACATTTCAGACATTTTACTATTCGCACTATTTTATTATACAAAATGTGGCGCTTTTAGATACAATCGAATAAAAAAATATGATTTTAGAATTATGTATTATTTTTTGAGATACATTGTGTACAAATGCACTTAAGTATATGTGTATAATTAGATTTTATTACGTTTGATTTAAATTTACGATAGTTAAGATATATATTTTATAAGCTTCATGAATTTTCCATGAATTGTACTAATAAAAAACATTATAGTTCGTGTAAAGATGCAAGTCGCTTGCAAAACAACTTTACACTTATACACTGCCGCGCATTAAATTCCGGACACCTAAAAAATTGACATTTTTTAAATTCATATATTTCGAAAACTAATTAATGGATTTCACTGATTCTTTTTTTTGTTTTGATGCTTAAACATTCTCTACTTTTGTTTTTTTAAGAATGATTCAATTTTTTTTTTGTATTAACAAATAATGTACAACTATGTTTTTTACCCCATCTTCTAGGACTTGCATGGTACGCCACTGCAACTGTTTATCAAATTATTAAAGTCTTTCCTATTGCCGCAGTTTTAATGAATATTTTCTTTTTTATTTTTTTAAATTTTTACTTCTGGTTTAGGAGATATCAGGATTTTCCTGAAAGTTGTCATTTTTTCAGTTAACTTAAAAAGTACTACATGAATTTGATTGATGCTGTGCTTTAAAGTTGAAGCTTAACCGAGTTACGTTTTTCTTCTAATCAAGTTTATCAAAAACATAAATTGGGTTTGAAAAACTTGAGTAGAAGAAAAAATAGGGTCACTCCGTCCGGCGGCAGTTCTGCGAAAGCCTCCGTCAGACGGCAATAAAAAGTTTCCCCGGGATGAAGAAACTGTAGAAGAAGAAGTAAAAGACATGAGCGTAGAAGAAGTAATAATTTGATAAACAGTTGCAGTGGCGTACCATGCAAGTCCTTGATGATGGGGTAAAAAATATGTACATAATTTGTTGCTGTTAATACGAAAAAAATTTTAATCATTCTTAAAACAAACAAAAGTAGATAATGTTTAAGCTTCAAAACAAAAAAAAGAATGAGTCAAATCCATTAATTAGTTTTCGAAATATTTGAATTTAAAAAATGTCAATTTTTTAGGTGTCCGGAATTTAATGCGCGGCAGTGTATTTTAAGAAAGCTTTAAAACAGAGACTTGAAATTTGAAACAATTTTTTTCTACTACTTATAAAAATTTTTATATCAAATTTCAAGTTCTCTGGTCCAAAGCGTTTTTGAAATTTCGTAGTGTAAAGTTGTTTTGCAAGCAGCTTGAATCTTTACAGGAACTATATGGCTTTTAAATTCTAATGTAATTATAATGGTTAGATCTGAAACCGATTTTGATCTTTAGGGCATGAAAAGCACAACATTAACAAAAAAATTACCCAAGTACGGGTACCGTACTGTGGTAACATTACTAGTTTTCATTCTATTACTTTCATCATATAAAAAAGTATTAAATTGTCCAGTATTTAGCAAAACTTTTGTTAGGGTAATAATGTACGTTTTTTTAGTGTAGAAAGGTTTTTTCCTCTAGAAACCAAATTTAAAAATAAGTATACCAGGGTCTTGTATAAACCAACTTTTAGTTGCATGTCATGTTGCTGAAATAAAAATTAATTACGAAAACTGGATGGGACATGTGTTTTGGGAGTATTTTTTTGAGAGAGATTAAGACTTATCCGAGTATTATTGCTAAGGTTATCATATAGTATTCACGAACATCTGTCTTGTAGAATATCTCCCGATCGGTATATGAGATGACCTTCTTCATCGTCTTCCACAGAGGGCGCTCGTGAGCTCTAAATACGTGGAATCATCGTCATTATCATTCATCATCATCATTAGCGCCATTGTCATCAAGACATCACACAAGGATGGTAGAAAGAATCCGTCCATCAAAGTGATCAAGGTCAGCAAGTAGATCAAGGTCAGCAAGTAGATCAAGGTCGGCAAGGTAAGACAGGTCGGGGTTGGATCCGCAGTTCGAATAGAGATGGCGCCATAACAGGTGTAGCCCAATAAGCAGACAGAGGAAAAGGCAAACGGATTGCCAAATCAACAATCGTTCTCTTTACAGGTACAAAATATGCACCATAACATTTATAACATATGAAGGTATATATAGATATGAGGGAATATAGACGATAGGCGATAAATTGCGTTAACAGGGTTGGTTTTGATTTAAATGGTTTAAAACTACTACCAACTCACTTTAATATACCTTCTTGTTTGTGCAATGCATATTTTTATCGTATTTTGTATTTTAACAAAATAATTTTTGTACGTATCTCCAAAACGCGTCTCTTATCTTATATAGAATAACCAAATTGATGAGTCCTTTGGAAAAAAAGGTAATAGCCCACATTTTAGAAGCTTTATGTATAATACTAAGCTGCCACATTCTTTACTACGTATAATAATATATTATTATTATTAATATATTATACGTATTGCAGAGAAGATAAACATTTTTCTTGTTTTCTGCACTGGACTAAATAAATTTGCTATAAGTATCGGCAATCCGGGACCTAGATTCAGCAAATGTGTGCGCAAAATAAGTATGGACTATAAGTCCGTATTATAAATTGTATTAGTTGTTGATTAAATATATCACTCAAATAGTCTAAATTAGATCGTGTAAAAAAAATTAATGATATATTTTTTTTAAATACTTGCTTTGATTTTAGCCTTTACAATCATGCCCGGGTACAGGAAGTACGAAGTTGCTGGGCCCGGTCCTATGGGGGGCCCGGCAAGCTTGTTAAAAATTAAAAAAAAAATCGAAAAATGTCAAATACTACATTTCTGTGGCTTGGTTTTAAAAGGGCCAATGTCACTTTGTCAGTAGCAGCGTTTTCAAAATATTTCATCAGAGTTGAAAACGTTGCATTTGACAAAGTGACATTGGCCCTTTTAGAACCAAGCAACAGATTTAATCAGTTAAAACTTTGTATAGAAAATCTGACAGGAATGTCCCCGCCCAAATATTGTCATGTTACCATGTTATTGTAATATTGTTGCAAAACCAAAATGCTTTAAAGAATATCTTAGGAAAACTTTGTTATTGTGGAAAGCAAAAAAAGTATGATTAAAATTTTTTTAAATGATCTATTTTTATTTGTTCTGGATTATTTAAGTAATACATGTGAACCAAAGTCATTAAAAAATTCTATACATAAGACAGGTAGCATCCTTGTCTAACTAATAGAATTCCATACGGATAGTCCGAACTTGATTTATATACATAACTGCCGACTTTTTTTTTTATGTGACCCTGCACAAAACACCCAGTTAGCGTCAAAAAAATATATATTTTTTTTCGGATTCCAAACTTTTCTACGTAAGAATCCGACAAAAAAAGAAATACGTTAATTTTTCATACTAACTGGGTTTCTTTGTGCGGGGTCACATATTTAAATGTATAAAAACTGATCCATCGAAAAATGAAACAAGGCAACTCCCGTGTAACATTTATGTTTAACAGACTGTAAAATTATATTTTTATTACATTTATTAATGGATCAACATAAAAAGTCGGTACCATCACAGAATAAACATTCTATATTGATTCATGTCGTAAATTCAATGAAAATACAATTCTAAAGCCCAGTAAAGTCAAAAATTGAAAATGGATGTTACTACCTTTCATCTTCTGGTAGACTGCAGGTGGAATCAGGGCTCATTTTTGAATTTTGGCAGCTTTGTAAATTTTTAATTAAAATTGGAAACCTTATTTCCATTAAAATACTTTTAATTATAATAAGATAAATGACGGAGGAGATATGCAATTCTTTACCCAAAGTATTTTTATTAAAATATAGTATGCAATAATAATTACTGAGGTACTTTCCAAAATTTAAAACAATTATTTAAATTAAACCCCGGACTGGTTAACTACTTTACATTTTAATCAATAGATCCAGAAAAATGTACGAAGGAAACGCACAGAATTTATTTCGTATTAATATACCGGGTGTTTATTATTATAATTGAGTCTTTTTGTTTTCTGCAAAATAGAAAAGCATAGATTTGATTGTTGAATGTTTAAAATAAAAGAGATAGTAATTAATATACCGGGTGTTTTTTTTAACCTGAAACTTTCAAATATCTCGAATACTATGCATTTAAGAAAAAAAAACGTCGGACAAAATTTGTTTATTTTAATGGTGGAAACAAAATGGCGTATTTATTTTTTACGGATATTTACGTTTTCAAGGTCATTTCAAGGTCAACTTTGTTTTTTTAAGTATAAACATATTTTTTTACTGTTATTTAATTCCCCTCAAAAAAATAAAAATCTTTTGTAAAAAACTTTTTTTGATCGGACTTTTAGTTGCCACACAAAATTAAAAAAGTTGCATCTCCGACGGACTTGACTAGTCAATTCCTATGTATTTTGAGCCGCTGAATCCGAATCTGTCGAAATTTAAAAGTTAGCTCTCATTTTTACCATAACCTCAAAAAACATATCATATCATTGCGAGTATGTTTTTGAGGTTATGTTGAAAATGGTAGCTAACTTTCAAATTTCGACCTCAGATTCGGATTCAGCGGCTCAAAATACAGAGGGATTGACTAGTCAAGTTCGTCGGAGATGCAACTTTTTTAATTTTGTGTGGCTGTGTTATCTCTGCAACTAAAAGTCCGATCAAAAAAAGTTTTTTACAAAAGAATTTTATTTTTTTGAGGGGAATTAAATAATAGTAAAAAAATATATGTTTGTACATAAAAAACAAAGTTGACCTTGAAATGACCTTGAAAACGTAAATATCCGTAAAAAATAAATACGCCATTTTGTTTCAATCATTAAAATAAACAAATTTTGTCCGATATTTTTTTTCTAAAATGCATAGTATTCGAGATATTTGAAAGTTTCAGGTTAAAAAAAACACCCGGTATATTAATTACTATCTCTTTTATTTTAAACATTCAACAATCAAATCTATGCTTTTCTATTTTGCAGAAAACAAAAAGACTCAATTATAATAATAAAGTGACAAGGTTTCTTTGAAAAAAACAAAGCAAATAGAAAATATCTGCCAATAATTAAGATTCAAAGTTGGAATCGAAAATAATCTTGCTCTGATATTTTTCTTTTAGGTTTTAATAGGTTTTAAAATTTCAACATTAAAATTAGCACAGTTAACTCCATCTAAATGTTTAAAACACTTTAGCATACAAAAAGAAATACTTTAAAGTACAGATATTATTTTGTTTGGAAGAATATTTCAGTAATGAAAAACAAATTCAGAAGCGCATCAAGGATCTCATGATCTATCCGCAAGAAAACATGGAAAGATAAACTTGATAAAGCGATAATTGGATTTTTTGTCCATATATCCGGTGAGTTTTATTTATGTCCACCCCGAAAATCAAGATTAATCTTCATTCGATAAAAAACGAAACTTTGGGGATTTATATAATTTTACATTGGCATTTAGTGCCGGATCAATTTTTTTGTTTTCGGTTTCGCCGAAAGTGGCATGTATTTTTTTTTTAATGGAACAGCCTGTAATTTTTTACATTTTTGAATTCAGCCAAAAATTTTATGTTTAAAAAACTGATATTTTTTTTTTCGTTTTTATCGTATAAAAACGAGATACAAATAATTTACCTTCTTTTTACTTAATTTTCTAAGTACATCATAAATTTGGCATGAGAAAAATAGCGGAAAAATATTCTACAAATAAACTTTTCATGGACATAAAAAAATAGGAGTTCAGTAGAAAAACCGTTTTTTAGCTCTAATGGAGATTTCTCCCATTAGATTAGACAGGGACAAAAGTTCTACCCAAAAAGGATAGAAGACATACATACACTCCCACTTCCACCCAACCAAACAAATTCTGTATTTGTTCTTTGTTGAATAAATACAATATTTACTTGGCCGGGCGAAAAGTGTAACTATATTTATTTTATTAAAGAAATTACTGGCGCCATCTAAATTTTAGTAGAATTATCTTATTCTACAGATTCACATTAGCTATGTTCGTTCGTGCCGCTCACCAAATAAATACTGTATTTGTTGTATGAAAAACAAATACAGTATTTATTTCGTTGGCTGGAAAGTGTAGCACAAATGAGATAGAGATAGGGTAGACGTATTTTGTTTCATAATTCTAGTTGTAGAGAGCTCCATTCGCTGTCACTTATCAAATTTGTATTTTAATATTAGTGTTATATTTTTTTAAGCTTAAGTAAGTAAAAACAAGATTAATTATGTAAATCTCGTTTTTATACGATACATAGAATTTTCGGCTGATTTCAAAAATGTAAAAAATTACAGAGTGTTCCATTAAAAAAAAACATATTTATGCCACTTCCGGCGAAACCGGAAGCGAAACAAAAAAAGAAATCCGCCATTTTATAGCCAATGTAAAATTATATAAATCACCAATGTTTCGTTTTTATCGATTGAAGATTAATCTTAATTTGGGGGTGGACATAAATAAATCTCCCGGTATTCATAGAAAACTATTGGATGGTTTAAAAACTTGACCAATGAAATGTCAGAATTATTTGAAACATTTCATTTAATTGGTTAAATTCAAAATTGGTTTTGTGTTAATGATTGGAAAGTTTCCAATGGAAACTAACCTTATATCTGTATATCTGAATTACAAAATATCAAAACTTTCTATAGAATCATAAGGCAGACTCTGCCTTACTATAGTAACGCAGAGCTAAGCCTTTACTCTGCTTGACAGAGAATTTTTTGCTTTTTAAAAATATGGGTGTAAAATGTATTGATACCCATTTATTTTTTAAATAGTTTGGTATTTATCGTCTTGTTTCTTAAAAATATAATCTGAAATGATGAATTTAAAAGTCAACAACAGTTTAAATACTACTTATAAATAGTTCTGATATTTTGGAATGTAAAATAAAAACGAATTTAGATCTCTTAGGGGACTTTGAAGCTAGAAGAAGCTAAGAGTGAACCTTCAGGATAGGTGCGATTCTGGAAACATTTAGTGTCCAACCAAAGTTTAAAAATTAAAAAAAAATAAATACCTTTACTTTTTTATTAAAAATTAACAAACGTCCAACGTTCTCTTATTTTTCAATCTAAACAGGAAAAGCCCGGTATATTTGTTTTAAAGATATCCAAAAGTCTCCTAGAATGGATTTAACGAGTATATTAATACAAGAAGACCGGAAAACTTGAAAATATTCTACCAAATTTAATGTGAAGGGGATATACCGTTCTAATTTTTTTATAAATAAATAAATATGTAACTCTTTCAAACGACCGAAAGGGAACGTTCAAGTATTACGTAACGCAAATTTTGATCATTTTGGACCTCCCCCTGTAACGCTATTTTCCTATACCATTAACATGGGCGTAACACTCCAAAATTGACCCCTCCCGGCAGCGTTACGTAATACTTGAACGTTCCCAAAGGGGGAAAATTAAACAGATCTCAAACAAATTAAAAAATTTTTATATTTTTTACTGTTTGTTTAGTTTTTTTTTTAATTTTTTGTTTTTTTTTTTAAATACAACCCAGACACCATTTTTCAGAAAAATACGAAAAAAAAAACAAATTCACAATGTTAAATCCCTCAAAATACCCTAGTGGCCCCTATATGTACATGCATACAATCTTAGCCGATATTTATATATGAACAAGCTCTGAACCTTCAAAAGATCAAACTTTATACAAATACTTACAGATGGACAAAATAAGACCATTAAAGAAAAAAAAAATAGGCATATCTTTAAAACTTCGGTGGCACTTAATTGTTCCAGAATCGTATTTTGTTATACCTACATATATCATACGTTTCACTGTGCATATTTATATTTACAAAATTAAAACCTCAATGGTTTTTAGGTCACGATATGGTCTTCCAAAATCCTAGAAGCGCTTATATAAAAACACGCCGAGCCGGAACATTTTTTTTTTCGACTTTCGGAGACTCCAATGTTTTATTTTAGATTGTTAGGTGAATGTATGATGTTAGGACATGATTTTTACAAAAATTAAAAAATATATCGGGCCGTTCGTGAGAGACGATTTTTGTTTGTTTCAACAAAAATATAAGATATATTATAAAAATATTTTAAATAATTTTTTAATAAAAAATGAGAAAACAGTTTATATAAACTTTTGTGCTAAATTGCTTCCTAAGAGAGCTAACGCCTTTTAAGGGGCATTTTTAGAATATTTATCAGTTTATAGCTTAGAAATGCTTAGAATATTTTTCACATAACTTAGAAACGATTTAACTCATTGACATAAAATTTTTTGACATTGTCCGATAAATTATAAAATTTTCTATGGATATAAATGACTAACCATTAATTATTTTTATTAATTATTATTATTATTTCACTGTAGTATAGAACTAATAGGTTTGTTTTGGTTCGGAAAAATAACAGTTCTGAACTGGTTCGGAACGTGCGCAGTTACGATTGATCCATTGACCAGTTGCAACCGGTTCCGAATCAGTTCAGAACTGAGATTTTCGAGACCCAAAACAAACCTAATACATGTAAACTTTTACTTCTATTCTACAGTGAAAATGCATGTCATTAAGTTTAACCGTTCTTAAGTTATTTGGAGTCATAAAAATGTAACTTAAAAGGTCCTTAGCTTCCGATTTAGCACAAACGTTCATAGACACTTTTTTTTGTCATTTTTTAACGTAAAATCTAGTAATTAAATATTTTTCAATAACTCGTATTTTGTTAAATCAAATTAAAATAGATGTTTTTAATTTTGTAAAAATCATGACCAAAGATCATATAATAAATTTATAAAATAAAAATTGCGGTATTCGAAAGTCCAAAAAAGATCATGTTCCGGCACACTGTAAAACACGATTAAAAAAGCATCAACGTGCATGTTATATCATTCATTTATGTAAACTTCAAAACTAGCTAGGAACAAACGAATCAAATAATAGTTATTTTCTTAACTAGTGTATTAAGTGGATAAAATCACTTAATACTCGAGTTGAGAATTTAATTTTATCCAACACCTTTTATTTTTAAATAAAAATCTATAATTTTGCGAAAAATTATGTCAAAAATATTAAGATTAAGTTTTCTTAATACTAAAATAATAGGTAGCCATGGCCTAAGTATGTCTATTAAAAATAAACAATTGCTAGTTTTACATTTCTTACAAACGTCAAAATGGACGCGGTGATGACAGAATTTTTAATAAAAACAGTATTTTATTCAAAAACTAAAAAATAATTTTGGGGTTTTCTTTAATTTTTATGGTTTAGTTAACGTGCTTCTATTTATAGAATATTTATTTAATACTTAATTAATAGGGTATGTAACTAATTTTGGGTGAGATCAAAAGCTGTACGTAAAAGGGTGGATGAAAAAATTTTTAGTAACTAGTGGAAAAAAACTCACTTTTGAAATTTAAAATAGTGCTCAAAACAAGTGTTTATGTGAAGGTGTTGGATAAAAATATTTATAACTGAAGAGTGCAACTAACATAAGGGCCTAACCCACAAAATTATTATTTTACAGGAGAAGCAAAAATGTGATTATTTTTTTTCCAATGATTTTTATTCTTAATAAAATTATATTTTAATAGTGTTTGATTATTTACATCGTTTTATGTAAATTTCAACAAAAAAAAGTTGAAATAAGGGCCTAAACAATGCCCTTAATAATCAAAAGGGCCTAACCCGCACATTTCTTATAAGGTTGTTTTTGAATAAAATCTTCTCTTTGCTAGTCTTAAATAGGTTAATAAGCCTTTTTCAATCAAGAATAGTTAATATTTGGGGAGGAAAAAAAGCAAATTTCTAAAAATGCCTTACCAGTTTATTATAAGATTGTTTTTTTTTATAAAATATTGTCTTTTCTAGTTTAAAATAGGTTCATAACCGTTTTTTAAATAAGAATAGTTAACGGTAAATATTTGGGTGGGGCAAAAAACAAATTATTAAAATTTTCCAATTTTTTTGCCACTTCTAGTAACATATGAATTATTATTAACTAGAGCGACAAACCCATTTCAAGCAAAAACTGTATTTGGGAAAAAAAATGAGGGTTAGGCCATTATGTTACCTAGATGTACTCTTCAATTGTCAAAAGCTAAAAGTGGATATACCGCATTTAGGCGATATTATTATTAAATTAAATTTTAATAATAAACTAAGAATTCAAAAATTGGAATTGGAATTTAAAATCTGAAGAACTATGGTCGATGGCCAATTGTATGCAATAACGAACTATTATTATATTATTAATGTTAAAAATTATTATACTTATTAAACTTTTTTTTTTAATTTAAGATCAAATAAAAGCGTCGTTTTTCGAATAAAATATTTTATATTTTTAGCCTTTCTTTTAGGTCAACCTAAAATAACATAGAAAAAAACAATCGAAGTTAAACGCTGGAAAATACAGATTTCAATTGTAAACAAGAAGTAATTTGGATCAAAGTCTAACATTTTGTTTCTTGGGCAAGGTCAGGCCCATAACCTAATTAACTATGCATTCTAGACACATTTTTCTCGAGCTTAAAAAAATGATCAAGAAATATTGTTTTCTATTTATCAAAAAAATGTGCTAAGCGTATATTTTTTCACTTAATAAGTAGTCAATAATACTTTTCGTAAAATATTCGTTCCTACTGCATGCTAGTAAAAGGTTAGAAATATAAAAATGTTAACATACATTATAAATTTTCTGGGGATATATCCACTTTTCAACTCATATTTAAGAAACAAGACCCAAAATACCAAACTTACTATACTTACAAAACTTTTGAACGTTTCATTAGTTGAAGTTAACTAACATGCCAATATTGGTGCAAAAATATTTATATTGAACCGATTTAGAAAAGCTTTGGTGGAACGATACAAATTTTTCAGTTTAGACCTAAAAATCTTAAGAATTTAAGCTTTACAAAATGAGAAATATTTGTCACGGTTCCCTGGAACATGACTTTAGTCCAACTTTCTATTAACCAATTTCTTATTTCATATCTTGTTTATGTAGTAAAATGATCGTTAGCACCTACAAAAACAAGATATGAAATAAAAAATTGGTTAATAGAAAGTTCGACTAAAGACATGTTCCCGGGAACCCTGTTGTATTAAAGCCTAAAAAGCCCAAACCAATTGGTATTTTTGATTTTGTTTCTTAAAGGAAGCCCTTTCACTTTCAAATGAAAAACGGTTTAGTTTGAACAATAGATAAGTATACTATATGTTCTTAGCCTCTTGGGAAGAATATGGACTATATCTAGTGCCCTAAGTTTAGTTAACGAATAATTGAAATAGAAAACCGAATCTAGACTTACACAATGTTAATGAATTGCTGCGAACGTTCGGGGTTAAGTCGAAAGCGGCACTCGTTAGTTAGTGACGGGACCGATAGGGAGAAATCACACACGGCCTTACTTACAGCCGATACCAGGTTGGGGTAGTATTTCTTAGTAATAGCCGCGGCCACGCTACTAGTCGGGGTGTTTGGAACGCTAGCGTTGGCTGTTGTTTTCGCCACGCTGGTGGTAGCATTCGCCCTGTTATACGCCTCGTCCAGGGCGGAATATTTCATTATCAAACTTTGTATCTCCTTTCGCTTATTCTCCCTCTCGGACGCCGTGTCCGGGTTACTAGGGGTAGGCGTCGCCTCGTCGTCGAGGGCTAACTCCGAGGTTAGATGGACCATTGACGGTTCTTTGACAGCAGGGACAGTTTTGCTAAATAGATCATTGTAGGACGATTTTCTAGGTAAATCGTTGTAGGAAGATATCGACTTTCTAGGTAAATCTTTGTAGGAAGATATCGACTTTCTAGGTAAATCCTTGTAGGAAGATGTCGATTTACTAAGCAAATCGTTATAGGAAGATTTTCTAGATGAATCGTTAACCAATGCCAGCGATTTGCTGTTGGACACATCGTTGAAAGGTATTTCAACAGGGCATAGTTTTAAGGCAGGAGTTGTTATCGATGGCTTTCTTTCGTTGACCTCGCTTTTACCCGTTCGCTGAGGTTTTGAGGACTTGCGAGGTCTAAGTTCGGAATGATTTGATTTGTGTCGAATTTGGTATGCAGAATCCCGGTCCAAATATGAATAAGGTGGTTCCGGATAGTGTCGTCGATGGTGTGATTTACTTTCACCACTACGGTAAGGTGTTTTTTCCCGTGGGGGAACATTGTTGGTGCTTACGTACGGATAGGCCTTTTCGGATAGGATAACGTTTGCTGTTGTGGCACTTTTCGATAGTCCTCTTGGTCCGTAAGAATCCGCTTTATCTCTATCTGCATTCGAGGATTTAGCTAGAGTTCTACCGACTGAGGGTTCTATGGTTCTCTCAGGATCCCGCCGTCTGCTATAAATTTTGTCTAACACACACGAGTATTTATCCTCTAAACGTGATCTAGTCGCACCTAAATTAGACACGACCGTGGAACTTTTACTGGTAGTCAAGGGCACAAAACTAGAACTTTTACTTGACGACAAAGGGTACGCCGCACTGTTTGATGTAGAAGTTTTGCTGGATGGGTATGCACTTTGTGACGAGGATGTGGACAGGGTAGGATTGAGCTGTCTGTCGACAGTGGCAGAGGGCCCGCGCACTCGGGTGGTTATCTTTTGCAACAAACTCGAACAAGAATCACTTAACAATTGAGCGACACTGGTGGTGTTGGAGCGTGAGTACCGCGTCCTTCGCGACGGAGCGTCGGCATGTGAAGAATTCGCCATGGATAAGGCATTGGTGTCTCTTGAATTGTTTACGTGTGTTTTGGTGTTGCTAGTTGGTCTAGAAATCCACGGCGAAGAGTGCCAAGACTCCCCAGATGTGCGCACCGAGCGGTCGGTGTCGTCATACAAAGGCCGATAACGGCTGTAGTTGAGTCCAGAACCGTACATCGGAATTATTCATGCCCTTGGTGCACTTGGTGTAAACGAATTATTAACGTGCGGAGAACGCTATCCGGGATACGACTGGAGATGCGTCGATCTAGCCACCGTCCCTGCTCTACTAATTAGTGCCAAACTAAAAATATCTACCATAAAAGCTTGCTCATCACTCGCTAGCCGTCGGTTGCGCACAAAACTTCGGTTACGTAAATTGGTCAGGTGAGCAACACGATAGATTTTGTGGCATGACTATTTTCAACAGTCGAATTGGATTGAATTTATAAACAAAAATAACGCCAATGAACATAACTTGGATGCGTGCTTTTGTTTCTAAAATTCCCTAACAAAAACCATGTTATATATATGCTCAATAATATGCAGGAAAATTATGGTAGGTACTAGTTTTAAAACTTACCATAACCAATTTTTTTTACATTTCATACAAATTAGGAAAAAACATTGGATTTAGGACCAATCATATGACACAGATTGTGGTCATTTATTACTAATAATAATTACACAGGCCCACAAGAAAAAAATGTGAGTCTTGGATTCCAATATGATATTCCTATGTATTTTTTCCCGCTGAATCTGAATCCGCAACCCGTTTAACCCTTACACGTCAGGATTTTGATATAACCTCAAAAAACACCCGAAAAACTACTGAAACTGCTAAAATCATCTATGCCATACCACTGTCACCCCCTGTCTCCAAATTGCTAATTCTATAACCTCAGAACCCCATAATCCCCTAACCTCATAATACCATAGCCGCATGACCTCAAAACCCCGTAACCTCATTAAGTAGAAAAATTTAGTTTGGGAAAACAACAAATTCTACAGCTTTTTTTGTGGAACATAATCATAGGTAACTCTATAACTCAAAATCCCCTAACACCATAATCTCAAAATCCCTCCACTTCGTAACCCCATATACTATATCCCCTTAATCCTGTTATCCTATTCTGTGGAGAAGTCCGGTTAAAAAAATAATGAAATGGACCTTGATTCATGACTTCAAAAAACTCTTATGATTTCGAGAACCGGACTTCTCCACAGAATAGGATGATAGGATTAAGAGGTTATAATATATGGGGTTACGGAGTGAAGGGGTTAGGAGGTGTGATGGGATTTTAGGGTTATACAGTTACTTAGTCATAACTATGTTCTACAAGAAAATTTCACGTAATTGTTCTGTTTTCCCGAACCAGATTTTTCTACTTAATGAGACTACGCGGTTTTGAGGTTATGGAGTAATGGTATTTCGAGGATAGGGGATTATGGGGTTACGAAATTACGAATTTGGAGGAAGGGGTGAAAGTGGTATGGAGTAGATGATTTTAGCGGTTTCAGTAGTTTTTCGGGTGTTTTTTGAGGTTATGTCAAATTCCTGACGTGTAAGGGTTAAACGGGTTACAGATTCGGTTTCAGCGGGAAAAAATAAATAGGAATATCATATTGGACTCCAAGACTCACAAAAAAAAAATGATGTGGGCCTGTGTTGTTAGACATTTTGAATTGAATAATTTTCTGTGATCACAGAGTACCTACTAGTGAGTTAAGTGAGATATTACCCACTACTAGAACTGGGCCCACCAGGGGTTGGTTAGTTTTTAAGTAGGCAACATCACTTAAATCACGCGTACCTTAACAGAATCCTATTAATCTTATAAAAACCTCAAAGGAAATATCTTATTAAAATTTAAAAAGAATATTTATTTAATTTATATTTTCATTCCTATCAAATCTTAAGATTTTAATAATAAGGCATTTTTCACAGAGTTGCTTGCAGTCAATACATTAAAATGTGTAATCTATTCTATAGTAATAATCTACTGTATTCTATTCTATAGTAATAATCTACTTTATTTGTGTAAACGAAAAAATATGCTTACTAATAATCGAAATACATGTTCCAAAACAGTTATAAGTAGCTTATGCCAAACCCTGGTGTTTTTCTTCAAATTGGATTGCATTTAGTTCACACATTTATAAAACAAAACCACAATATCACATGGTTAATTTTCCTGCAATGTCTATTATCTGTCGGAAACAAAAACGATTAAAAACGTATTTAAACGTGGAGAAATGTGAGTTTTAAGTATTCTTTTTTTTGCACTCATTGCAATAACTTTGGAATAATTAATTGTATCAAGAGACGTCAAATTTGGTATTCTAGCGCAGCAGGCGAATTTTGTTTATTTCATAGTATATTCTGATTTTAAAAGTTTGACTTAAATGGAAGAAAGTTAACGCCGCAGGCGAAAATTTTTACGAATTTGAAAGTCTATAGACCATATCGTCAGTGTTCTATATCCATTGGATTTGCTATGGATATAGAACACTAAAATCCTCACATGACGATATATGGTACACGAAAAAGCAAGGGCGTAGATCTTTTTGTTCTATGGGGGAGTAATACCCAGGGCCGGCATTTCAAGCCTCAAACTTGGCGCCCCTAGCAAAAGAAAAAACACCCTAAAATAAAGCTTTGTGCGCATACAAAAAAAATGCCCCCCAAAAAATGCCATCAAGAAAGAAAGCTTTGCCCCTGACGGTTTCTACCAAACGTGGCGCCCCTACAAAAAAAATGACGGCGCCAAAAAAAATACCCTAAGACAAAAGCTTTGTCCCTGACAGTTTCTACTAAACTTGGCGCCCAAAAAAATACCAACAAGAAAAAAAACTGTGTCCCTGACGGTTTCTACCAAAATTGGCGCCCACGCCTAAGGGGGGGCAATTACCCCCCCCCCTTCATCTACGCCCTTGCGAAAAAGGGCCTGCATATTTGCTTGTTTTGGCTCCCTTATCGTTCTAAGTATAACATTTTTAGATTTTCTTATAGGATTTATATGAAGCTGAAGTTTGCAACGTTTTTTTGCAACCCCCCCTGCATACGCCCTTAAACATGTCAACAGGCATAAGAACAATAGTATTAACTAACCTTAAAAGTTAAAATAAAAAACAAGTGCCTAATGTAACTAATTTTAAATACGTCTTTAACCAATTTTCTCTTTTCCATAGATTTTTTCCAAGACTCAGCAATAATTATTTTAGAACTATCTTGTCTTAACAACGACAGGGTGTCCCGCACCAAAAAAATACTTTTATAGTAGTGAACATATTCAATTTTGATATAGCATAATTTCTTTTAGGACTTTAAATAGCGACTGGTTAAAAGAATATACAATAAACTACTGGTAGCGTGTTTCTAATCACAGTAAAGTTTGAGTGGTGCGATTGCATGCAGAGGATGTTCTGAATATTCACTCTTCGATAAAGTCGATATTGGGATAGTTAATTTTTAATGCCAGACAAAAATCAACATGCAGGGTTAGGCAGGAGTGAAAATATATTTTTTTCTATTTGCGTTCTACAGAGCGGTCCAAAAGTCACCCGCCCCCCTCTTAACTTTTGAACCAGTTGAGATATCGACTTCAAATTTAGAACTTTTAAATAAGACAACTTAAACTATCTTTTAGCATATATTTAATACTTTCAGCTCTTAAAATGTGGGCAGGGGGTCATGGGGGCACATTTTTTAAATGGAAAGGGGGGTCGTGTAATACATCATTTTAAAGCTTATAAAATTCTCCATTTAATTCCATATTTTTAAATAAAAATTTTTTTTTTTGGGTTTAAAATGGGGTTGAAAATGGGTATTAGTGTCAAAATTCCTCTAAAAAAAAAAACAAATAATTTTTTAAAAATGCCTAATTTCATCATGAAAAATGTTAATTATACTTTTAAACTAATTTTAGTTGACATAAATAAAAATTTATAAAAAAAAAAACTTAAAAAATCGAATGTTTTAGCACATAAAATTGAAAAATCAAAACCTTAAAAAACATTTTTAAAAATTTAAAAATGTTAGTTTAAATAGAGAATTTTATAAGCTTTAAAATGATGTATCACACGACCCCCCTTTCCATTTAAAAAAATGTCCCCCATGCCCCCCTGCCCACATTTTAAGAGCTGAAAATATCAAATATATGCTAAAAGATAGTTTAAGTTGTCTTATTTAAGAGTTCTAAATTTGAAGTCGATATCTTAACTCGTTCAAAAGTTAAAAGGGGGGGGGGGGTGACTTTTGGACCTCACTGTATAACGAAGGCATTATGAAACTCATTTTGAGTGTTATTATGGGACGCAACTTTTTATTTTCAAGACTGTTTACTATTGTCTATAAACATTAACAATTTCCACTAATTCTTAAAAGGAATTATCATTAAGCTTGTAATTTTAGGATTATTCGAAGGCGTGGAAGGGCCAAGTAGTTTCTTTAAGGTTATCAAAGCTTTGACCTATGAATAAACATCGGCCATTTTTAATTATAAATCGGAACTGTGATCTATAAGTCGGAATTAAGACTTATAAGCAACGAACTAATAACTCTTCTTTCTAGAATACGCATACCGTTAAAATAAAGTATCGCCAACATCTCGGTTTGTTTGTAAACAAATAGTAGGTATATTCAGGCCTGAACAATAACAGTTACCAGTAACTGGTATTGTTGTCTCTGTTAAAACAAAGATGTGCGAGTTAGACAGACGAATGTTTATGTTGCCGACGTTTTTGTCAGTTTTAACGAATGAAATGCCTATTCTAGAGAGAAGAGTTATTAGTTCGTTGCTTATAAGTCAAATTCTCACTTATAAGTCAGAATTTAAACAGAATATCTATTGTGACCCTTTTATGCATTCGTAGGACCACTAGATCTAAATTTATAAGTTTTATAGATTAATTAATCCAATATACGTTTTTATCACATTTGTTCAAACTGAGAAAAATATTGTTTCACTCCACCTAAATGTTAGTTAGGCATCTTAATGTAGAATTTTCTTCACACCTGAGTTAAAATAGTCGGCTGCTGATTAATAGTGTATAACTTATTATGATTCTTGTCTAATTGATTTATAAGGTTAGAAAAAAGATTCCTAGTTCATTTATTAAGTAGGCAGTTTAATATCTCGAAAATTTGAATAAAATTTGCATTCATGCATGCTCGATATATCGACACTCCCAAGGAACAAGGATGTAACTCAAGTTAGACCCATTTTGAGTTATACTCATAGGTAAACGCCTTGGAAAAAGACACACATGGTGGTACTACTCAGGTTTCTCCACAGTCCACTTTAAGCAAAAGTTTACTTAAAATCACTAAAGTAAGAAATTCTAAACTTGAATATTATCAGAAACAAACAGTAAATAAACAATAAATACTTAAACAGTTAAATAGAGAATTTTATAAGCTTTCAAATGATGTATCACATGACTGACTTTTCCACTTCAATCATTTACCCACCCTTAAATAACAAAAAAAATATTTTAGAAATTTAGCTGTCGTGAAAAATGACAATATATGAGTTACGGCTTTGTTGCTTGGGGGTATCGATATATTCAACCATCATATCCAATTAAAGACCGGATATTAATACAATAAGCGGATTGGGGGTCAAGGTAGTTTTCACAGAAAATTAAGATATAATAAAAAATTGATTTTTTTTTAAAAGAAATTTTGATGAAAAATTACCATTTTCAACTCCATTTTAAACCCACAAAAAAAGGCTAAAAACATATACCTATGGTCAAATAGAGAATTTTATGAGCTTTAAAACGACGTTTTAAACTTTCCCTCCTTCTATTTAAAAAAAAATCCCCCCTAAGCCACCTGCCCACATTTTAGAAGTTGTTTATTTGACTGTTTTAAATTTGTCGATATCTTTAATCGTTCAAACGTTAAGTATTAATAACGCAGCCACACAAAAAAAAGTAATTTTCCAGATACTAGACCAACGCGTTTTTATATTTTCGGGGTAGCTGAAACCGAATCTGACCTTAGAATTGCTCCATCAGGTCACATTTTTGCTACCCCTAAAAACACCTGAATTTAAGGAATTTTCGCACACTTTTATAAGTTTAGAAAAAAATTGTGACATGATGGAGCAATTCAGATTCGGTTTCAGCGACCCCGAAAATATAAAAATGCGTTGGTCTAGTCTCTGGCAACTGATTTTTTTTTAATTTCATGTACCAGAGACTAGTCCAACGCATTTTAATATTTCCGGGGTCGCTGAAACTGAATCTGACCTCAGAATTGCTCAATCAGTTCACAAAAAATTTTTTACACTTAAAAACATCTGATTAAGGAATTTTTTCACATTTTTTTAAGTGTATAAAAAAAATTGTGACCTGATGGAGCAATTCTGAGGTCAGATTCGGTTTCAGCGACCCCGAAAATATAAAAATGCGTTGGTCTAGTATCTGGAAAATGATTTTTTTGTGTGGCTGCGTTATTAATACTATATCTTAACTTTTGAACGATTGAAGATATCGACTTCAAATTTAAAACATTCAAATAATCAACTTTTAAAATGTGGACAGGGAGGCGTAGGGGGAATTTTTTTAAATGAAAGGAGGGAACGTGTAATACATCGTTTTAAAGCTCATAAAAGACTCTATTTGACCATTTGTATATTTTTTAGACTTTTTTTGTGGGTTTAAAATGGAGTTGAAAATGGGAATTTTTCATCAAAATTTCTTAAAAAAAAAAACAATTTTCTGATAAATGATTAACTTCATAATGCGAAAACGTAAATTATACTTTTAAACTAATTTTAAATGATAAAAAAATCTCAAAAAATTGAAAAATCAACATATATAAAAACATGTTAGAAAAAAATTTAAAATGTATGGTCGAACAGAGAATTTTATTTGCTTTAAAATAATGTATCACTCGACCCCCTTTCTATTTAAAAATAATCCCCCCTGACTATATTTTCCCCCAAAAATAATCGGAAACACTAATCACACGTCGTTTATTTTGAGTGCATAATTTTAACTGGATATTTTAGGTTTTAGTTTAAATTAAGGGACTATCAGGGTATGTCCAGTTAGTTTTTCTTAATAAATGAACAATATTCTTAGGTATTGATCCAAAAAAATGTCTTAAGGCCTATCCAGAAGCTTGCATAATGACATAATACATAAGAATGGGATGCCGTTATTGGCTTACAAGATACATGTCGTTACATCAAGCCAATCACGGCATCGCATTGTTATGTATTATGTTCTTATGCGAGCTTGTGGATAGGCACTTAGAAATAGTTCATGTTTTCATAGTTTTTTTTTATTAAATATCTTAGAAACTGATTGAGCTGCAGAGACGAATTCTTACACCGTGCGGTCCAAATATCCCCCCCCTCCCTCTTAACTTTTGAACGAGTTTATTTTTTATTGATGCATTTTTTAGTTCCTATTTCTGATGCCTCTTTAACTGCAATTTTCTCGAAAACGGTTGGCCCCACAGTGTTAAATAAAGAGTACCTTTTTTATGTATTTTTAATTTAAGATTAATATTTTATTGAGAAGATGTCAAAAAAAATACGGATAAAAAGTATGGGGCAAAAAAATGACATTGCCCCCCCTTTCGCACGTCCCTGGTTAAAATTACCAAATAAACATTACATAAAATGATAGCCTTTATCAATGTTGAGGCATGTGCAAAAATACGTTACTATGGTTTATAGGGAGCCAGAAATATTAAATAAAAACTACTTTTTAGATGTTAGTAGGCTCGTAGCTACTCCCCCCAGCGCACAAACGTTAGAACTTCTAGCCTAAAAGAGTATAATACGGTACTTTCGAATTTTCCAAAATCGCCAAAAAAACGTCTTTAACAAAAAGTTCTTGAATACAAATGTGTTTCATGAAAAACTAAATAACTTTAAAATTGCCGGTCTGTCAGTCCGGTGACATTTCTTAGCAAAAGATCTTTACTGTTTTTGCAAACAATCTCCCCGAAAACAACAAAACTATGCGAATAAAGAGTAATATTAGTTTATATTTATTAATAAGTTTGAACTTTAATCTTAAAAATGTTATCTGTTGACGCAAATGACGATGACTACAAACTTTTTTATTTTTTTATGGGGTATTTATAAAAAATCACGTAAATTCCGTAAATTTTTTCATAAAAATTAATTCCTATGCTTTCAAAAATTGGGGCTTTTGGGGATGCTACAACATGACAATCCTAATTATTTTAGTAACTGTCACAAATAGTTTTAAACAAAAGTTATCAGAGTTTAGCACAAAATGGTGTCTATTTGATGTTAACCCTTAACCGGCGTCACCACGTCCCTGGGACTCTAGCAAGTATAAACTGTTTAATAATTTTCGTATTTGTTGACCAGGCAGTAGCTTCCTATGGTAAGTTGGTTATAAATATAAATTGTTGTTTCCTTACATGTCTTTGATTTTTTATACAACAAATAACATAAGTTTTTCATTAACACAAAAAAGACACACGCATTTTTATATTTTGAGTCCCAAAGACTCTGTAACGCTTTTTTTACTGTTTTAATTTCCGGCCACGCCGCAATAACGTGCTCTTGTTTAAGAAAAATCAACCTAAACTTTTTGTGTTTCTTGCATAACATCCTGATTGATAACTACATTATGTTTACCAAATGGCTTTGACAAATAAACAAAATAAGAAATTTTAAGATGTCAGATGTTACTGGATTCCAGCAGTTATTATTAATAACTTAATATTTTGAAATATCTGAAAAAAAAAATACGTGATGCCATTCCTCAAAGATCTCTAGTTCCTTTAGGAAGAATTTTTGGACGAAGGTAATTTAGGTCAAATCGACATTAAATCACGACTAGTATCTGATGTTTTATTTGGCAGAAGGATTTTTGGACAACATGTATATAATTTCTTTTAACGAAAAGCTAAATGTTTCTCTTTACGCGCACCTTGTTAAACTGTTTGCATAAAACAATAAATAATGACCCTTCACAGCTGTAACTCAAAAGGTTTCTGAGATAATAAATAAAATTTTAACTTTGGGAGTGTAGTCGTGGTTTCCTTTATTGCTTAATAATTACCGTACGATTTGTATTGGTTATTGTAACACTGCGAAACACTCAAAATTTGTCGACCCCATTTTAGTTGCGTCCGGCTATATTTGATGCGCTGATTTCTGCATAGTGTTTTTTGTTTGCCTACAGATGTAGTAAAAAAAATTAAGGTCTTAATTAATTTCTTTTTTGCTTAACCCAAAAAAAAAAATCAAATATCTTTATTCGTTTGGGTTTTATAGGCTTCTAAATTCAAAAAATCAGATTTTTTCGTATTTTTTCGCATATTTTCATGAAAATTTTGTATAAATACTAAAGATATGGTTCTGATTTCTATAAGAAAAACTAACATGTGCAGTTTGTAAAAATAAAAAAGGTTTTAGATTGAATCCAGTAACGGAGATTTTACGGAGAGTTATTAAAAGCAGAACAACAATATTTTGAATTATTTGTTATTTTAATATTTTAAAGCAAGGAGAAAAAGTTTTTTTTTATTTTTCGTTTTGTTTTTCCATAATAAATATAATTTATCGATTTCTAAAAATAAATAAAATACTTCAATATTTTTGTTTTTTTTTTCGTTAACCCCTGGTAAAATCTCCATCCATGGATAAATCTAAAACTTTCTTTATTTTTATAAACCGCACATACGTGTAAGTATTGCGTAAAAAAATTAGAGTCGTATCGTTAGTATTTATATAAAAACTTTATCAAAATATAGCGAAAAAATGCGAAAAACTCAATTTTTTTTTTAAATTTAGAAGCCTATTAAAAACAAACGAATAAAGATATTTGAAATCCGCTTTTTTGGGTTAGAGCCCTATTAATAGAGAACCAATCCACCGCAAAAAAGAAATTAAATGGACTTTAATTTTTTTTTACTACAACTATTATAGCGTATAATAGGCAAAAAAAACAATGTGCGCTATATCTCAAAAAAAAAAAAAAAAAACGAGCTGATCGAGAAAAACGGAAAAAGGTTCCGAAATCAGGGCATCAAATATAGACAGACACAACTAAAAGCTTTTTTTGTAGAGCAGTGTAATTATTACAATCAGAAATACAATTATTAAAGTCACAAATTGTATGGTAATTAGTGATTCTTATTCTTATTTTTTAGTTCATAATACCTAGTACTTTTTGGAATCTTTTTCTACACGCAAAACTACTTATGGCCGAGTCAAAATGTTTTTGCCAGAAAGGTGTTCTCCAAGTTTAAACGGGGGAGAGGGTTACGCGAAAAAAACCAACGTAAACCAACGATTAGATACGAGGAGTTGAACTGCAAAACTTAACATGGACAGTGTTATGCAATTGTATGTCAACTTACATTGTGAAATGACAGTAGGTTGCAGAATATTTTACTCAATATCTTTTAGAATAATTGAATTAGAGACTTTTTTGTACATATTGTGATACAAGAACAAGTGCTTAATTTAAAGTGTTCAAGTCAAAACATTTACAAGTTATTAAGGAAGAATTTGAACCACATACAGTCATCTCACACTGTGAGTTAACATACAATTGCATAACACTGTCCACATATCCAAAAGAAGTTCAACTGCAAAACTTTACATATCCAGTTTTTGTGAAAAATGTGAAAAATGAGATTTTGAAAAGTCCAAACTTTTGTTTTGGATATGCTAAGCTTTGCAGTTCAATTCCTCATATACAACAATGCTAAACCGTGTGTATGCTTGTCACCAAGTTGATTTAACCAGGTATGGTTCACTCAAGCCTACAAAAATGCAATTTTACTCCCGGCAACAAAGACCTTATGCCGCAAAAAAAAAAATCTGAAAATTGATCTGGGTTTGAGGAGTAAAGATAATATTTATACAGGCGAACTTATCTGTTGGTTTGTACTTAACATAGTCCAGTCAAAT
>OY294048.1:38631934-38754234 GCA_958510825.1 Brachypterus glaber
GGTCCCAGCGCGAGAAAAATGTTTAGAAAAAGTTTGCGAAGCAATGAAAAAAATTGTAAACTAAAGCACCAGTTTAGAAGGAGTTTACTGAAACAAATGGCAGTTTTGTACTCAATTTAAATGAGAAGAAACTGAACATTTCGTTTTATATACCAGATTGTTTATAAAATTGTATATTCCATACATTAAAATTAGAAGTGAAATATACCTTTTTGGTATTTTCATTTTGTGATAAAAAAATCCGGTATGCAATATAGGTTATTTTGTTAAACATATTTATACGGGACTTTTATTTTTCAAACGGCATGTTTTTTTTTAACTTTTACAAAGAAAATATCAAAAAAATTTATATCGCATCTAATTTTACGGTATGGAATATGTAATTTTATAAAAAAAATCCGGTATACAAAATGAAATTTTATTTACTATCACACGAAAATTTTTACATTATAATTTAGTTATAATAATATAATTTTTTGATAGTGTTTTGCACTTGCACATAATTCAAGAAGGTTTTTTTTGCAAGTGGTAGTAATTTTAATTTGGAGAATAGTTGTAATTTTAAGAACACGTATACTTAATAATAAATAATACAATATATCATGCATATTCAGATTAAAGATTTTAAAAATAATCAGTAACTCAGTTTCAAAGAATTAAATTATATCAAACTATCATATTTTAAATGAGTGGCACCGATTTTACAGGAAATTTACTAATTATTGGCACCAATCAACAATAACTAAGGTTACGTTACCAAATATTGTCACTTTCATAATAACTTCTGCCAACAGAATAACTACATTTCCATATTTAGTATAACCACTTTTCAAAATGAAAATCTGCTTACTTAATTTAGTATATTCAGTATAACCTCTTTTCAAAATGAAAATCTGCTCACTAAATTTAGTATATTCAGTATAACCTCTTTTCAAAATGAAAATATGCTTACTAAATTTAGTATATTCAGTAAAACCTCTTTTCAAAATGAAAATCTGCTCACTAAATTTAGTATATTCAGTATAACCTCTTTTCACAGTGAAAATCTGCTCACTAAATTTAGTATATTCAGTATAACCTCTTTTCAAAATGAAAATCTGCTCACTAAATTTAGTGAGCAGATTTTCATTTTGAAAAGAGGTTATACTGAATATGGAAATTTAGTTATTCTGTTGGCAGAATAAAACGAACTAAATTTTTAATTTTTTCTAGAAAATTAAAAATGAGTATCAAATTTTTAAAGCAGCCTCAAAAATAAGGATATACCGGGTGTCCCAGACCTCGCGTCCATCCTTGAAGGGGCACATAATTTATCAAAAACTATGATAAAAAAGTCATTAAACATAGGGCCGCAAATCGGTCCTAATGGAGTTACGGCCCATTGAATGTAGGCCCTTTAAATAGGACCCAAAAAAAGCGCTAATAAAATAATTTGACACTGCAGAGCGATTCCACATTAAAAACTAAGAAAAAAAGTTTGTTACATCTTGGCCCAAAAATAAATATTAAGTGAGTTATGGACTTTGTGCTGTCCTGTGATTTTTTTTTAAATGGATTTTCCTCGAAAACGGTATTACACTAAAAAAATCTTTTCGTGTATTTTTACTTAAAGAATCCATAATTCCATAAAAATAATGCAAAAAATTTACACTGAAAAAAGTTTTGTACAAAAATGTGTTAAGCCACAGCCATTTGGCACGCCTAGGCGCGCTTTCGGTAAAATTAAAATAATTGACCTTAATAATACTAAACCATATGCAAAACCTTGTCCCTCTAGCTCAGTGGGCTCCAGAGATATTAAATAAAAACCCAATTTTTGGTATCCCCTTTAATAGGCCATAACTCCCTTAGGAGTTAGAGTTAGGAGGGTCTACATTTATATAAACTTTTTTTAATATGTTTTGATGTAGTATGTGTACCTTTAAGGATGGAGTTTTAGGACACCCTGTATATCGTTTAGATTTATAAATTGTTTAAAAAAAATTAACAATTTTATTTTAAAATCTAATAGTTCAATATTTTTTACTCTACAACTGTAATACAGATATTTCTAAAATCCACAAATCTTTGACGAAAACGAAAATAATGACAGAAAAAAACATTAACTGACCTGGTCTGTAGAATAGGACCTTCGGCTATGCTTCTTCCGGGACAAGGGCCTCTCATGGCGGTGTCGGTGATGCTGCTTCTTGGACGTGGGGGACCTCCGATTGCTGCGCTTGTACCGCCTCTCCTGACTACTACCCCTTTCGTAATTTCTAGATCTATGCGCTCTTTGGCTACTGTAATAAATAAATGATTTCCAGCAACTCTTATTTTTGGGTCCCAAAATATGGGTTATAGTATGTAGTTGCAACTTGTAACCATTTTAACGTTATGTACAAAAGATTAAAATTAAATATTACTAATAATGTACATTACTGAAATACCTACTGATCTTTTTATTACAACGAAATTAGAGCGAACACAAAAATTCAATTGTAAAATTTAATTGAAAATTAAAATTAATTTTAGATTTTTTTAAAATTTATTGAGAATACTATTTCCTTGAAATAAGGTTAATTATTATTCAACTTTGATTGTACAGGGTGGCCCATAAGTCGCTTTACCATTTAAAAATTGAATAACTTTTTTGTTTCTCAATTCTTTTTACAATATAGAGTACAGGAAATTGATTTTTTTTTAACTATGTATGAAAAATCATGTCTTTTAAATGACGTCCATTTTTCGCTTTACAAGCACGGGCTCTTTTTACGACATATTCCATTAAGATGTATGGATCCAGCTAGGGTCATGCATCAACGTGAATTGCAAGGTAACAGTTTGGTGCGGTGTAACATCCCAAATGGTAACCGGGCCTTACTTCTGCGAAGAAAACGGTATTACAGTTACGGTGAACAGCGACCAATATCGCGCAATGCTGGAGAATTTTGTTCGCGCTTCAGTGTAAGACATGCCAGAGACATGGTGGCAGCAAGATGGGACAACTGACCATACGGCCAGAGTCACAATGCAGCTTTTAAGGCAGATTTTCGAAGAACGAATAATTTCGCGAAATTCTGATTTTTATTTTCCTTCACGATCGCCTTTGACAGCACCTGACTTTTTTCTTTGGGGCTACCTGAATGATCGGGTGTATGTCAACAAGCCCAGGACTATCCAGCAGCTGATGGTGATGATCCAGCAGCTTAAGCCAGACATGTTAAGAGCCTTCATGGAAAATGTCGTGAAAAGAACCCGTGCTTGCGAAGCGGAAAATTGACGTCATTTAAAAGACATGATTTTTCATACATAGTTAAAAAACCATTTCCCGTACTCTATATTGTAAATAAAATAAATAAAAAAATAACAACAAAAAGTTATTCAATTTTTAATAGGTAAAGCGACTTATGGGCCACCCTGCATATTGATTGAGTTTTTTATTAGTAAGACCTGATGTATGTGTAAAAAATATATAATATGTAGTATATACATATATATTTGTATATATTTCAATGGAAGGTAAAGTAGCTATCTAACCTTTGAGTTCAATACAACAGATTTAAGCAAAATTTCTATTATTAGAAAATATTTTCAAATAAGACTTGACAAACAAATAATGGTTTTTCTAATAAGACGACCCTGCTCAAATAGATCTAATTAAACCAAATTTTTTGATAACTAACATTATATTGTGCATTTTGTGGAAAGTCACACGAATTGTACCATAAATACCGCTAAGGCAAATAAAAATTTATTTTATAATATAAAGTTTTTATTATTATAAAAATTGGATATAAGCACTTTAAAACTTAATAAATAAAAAGCTAAATAACATTAAATGGAGCACCATCTGATTCCAAATTTTGCTTATATTCATCTTTGATGATCCAACAATATTTATTTTTCATTTTCCCTTCAGGACATTTTGACCAATCAGCCATTTTTCTTAAATGTCTCAGTAAATTTACTTTATTTACCCCCTCATATTTTGAAAACAGATCATTATTTTGTAAATAGGTTATAAAATCAGAAACAATTTGTTTCTTATTATGAATACTGTTATCAATCATTTTTAGGAATGTAGGAATCAAGTCTTGATGCAATTCTTTTTTCTGCTTTGGGACTTTCATTACAACAATAGCACACCTCTCTTTAATATTAATTTGGCCATTTGATATTACAGCCAGCGGCCGTAGATATCTGTCAATGGCTTCTTCAACATTTGTTCCTTCTTTATTGTACCATATACAACCAATGGAACGAGGCTTGATTTTGTTTGTTTTCGACTTGATATCTTCTTCAAACTTATCTTTTAATAACTTGAGCTTCTGTTTTAGAGACTCGGGGGAGAGTTTAGAAGTTTCTTCATCATCCATTTCGTCCTCACTCAGATGCCCATGGGGCACAAAGAACTCATTATCTACCTCGTAGTCTTCTTCGGGTTCATTATCCTTTTCTTCATCATCTGAACCTTTGATGGACTCTCCTTGTTCTTCCTCTTCCCAATCGTCATCTGAGTCATAGTCATAGTCAAACACTTTATCCTGACCAAACGGGTTTCTAGCTCTGACACTCTTGGATTTTTTTTTCCAAGTTCCACGATATGCAGGTCTGCGGTTATCGTGGAATTTCAGATATTTCACCCTCATTTTTTCGAATTTGCCCTTGTCTTCACATATGGTTTCACCCAAACCATTCTCATCCTCGATTACTTGCACTTCATCTGCTGGATCTTCATAGGGCCATGTTCGATAACATTGACCGTTATTTTTATTCTTAATGTCCTTTAAGTAGGAAGCAGGATGATTTGATTCTATTAAAAATTCAACCAACGAATCTTTTTCTTCTAAAGTCATCGACGTCCTTCGCGCTGGAGGAAGTCGCATATCGGATTTAACTTCAAAAGGCATGAAGTTTGAGACTTTTACTTCGTCTGGTTTTTTGTTTTCTGTACTTATAGCTTCGCCTTTCTTAGGAACAAAGAAATTGACGAAAGCTGCCGCTGTCTTTTGTTTTTGTTCTTCTTGTTTTTTCTTTTCTTTGTTCTTTTCTTCGATTTCTTGTTGTTTTTTCAATTTTTCTTGTTCTTTTTCTTTGCGTTTTGCTTCTTCTTTTTCCTCTTTTTCTTTCCGTTTTTGTTCTTTTTCTTCCAGTTCTTTTTTCTTTTGTTCATCTTTCATTTCTTTCTCCTTTCTTTTTTGTTCTTCCTTTTCTTCTCGCTCTTTCTTTTTCTGTTCTTCTTTCTCTTCGCGTTCTTTCTTCTTTTGTTGTTCTTTCTCAAGCCTCTGTCTAAGTTTTTCTTCTTTCAAACGCTCACGTTCCTTTTCTTTTTCTTCCCTTAGCTTTTTGATAACTTCCCTTTTTTTTTCGGATTCTACTTTTCTTTTGGCAGATGAAGGACCATTACTTTTAGGTGTACTTTTAGTTGGTGTGGTATTTGAAGTATTAATATCTTTGTTTCCATTCTCACCTAATGATACAACTGTTTCATCAGCAATAGTACTTTTTTCCAACTCAGATATGTTACTTGTTTGATCTCCATTTTTACTTTCAAACTCTTCATCTTTGCCTTGCTCGGATCCCTGTTCAGAAACGTTACTACTTTGACTAGGACTATCACCATTATTACTCTCACATTTTTCGTCGCTCGTATCCAAATTGACTGGTGTTGCGTTATGGTTTTCAGGTAACACATTACCATCTTCGCTGTCATGGTCCAATTTTTCTTCTTTTTCCAATACCAATTCCGTTTCTTTTCCCGAAATTTCTTCCGCTTCTTTTTCAATTACCTCGTTGCTGGAATCCAAATCGATGACTTGAGTGGTTGAAGGGTCAGCAACAGGGTTGTCCTCTTCAATACTGGAAAAAATACGTTTTGATAAGCAGTGTTCCTTCGACAGGGTGTGTGGCGATATCCGCAAGTCATCAGCTCCATCTACAAGACCAAAAATAATACCAAAAATGACCTTAAAAACAGGAAAAATATATTTTTTTGCGCATCAAGACCAAGAGAAAAATTTCATGTGCTACCTACCTGAATCTATCAGTATTTGTTTCGGTCTAGGTGGAAATGATAACTCACTTCAATTCATTTTTTTTTATAAGGACTTGTTAAAAGATAAATTACAATAATGTGCATATTTTTCCGGTCAAATAAACACGGTTCGCTAGAAGAGAAAAATAACATTGGGGCGATTTTCGATAAAAAAAAACAAAAATTTAAAATAATCTATCAGTGAAGGTTTTTTTAACCACCCTATGAGCATGAGAAAATTAAAATTTTAATTAGAGAGAAAATAAAACGGTTAACTTTTTGAGATTTTTTTTTTGGCTTATTTAAGAATTATACTCAAACCATCTTTGGGTGGCAAGGAAAATAAACCTTTCAAAACCTCTGATTTCCATATTTTTATTTAGTAACACCAAAACCAAACAAGGTAGAAATAATCTAAAAACAGATCCGGTTTAAGCGTAAATAGTACCAATAGAAACAAAATATACATACATTTTTCCAGGAATATTTACCTAGCATAAATATAACATGTATACTTTTTGTTTCTTATTGTTCTTTTTTACGCTGAAACTAAAAATATTTTTATCTGGTTTGGTTTTAGTGTACACTAAACCCAAACCAGGTACATAGTAACTCAATAAAAATATGAAAATTAGAGTTTTTGAAGTTTATTTCCCGTGATCCTAGGCTCCTAGGGTACCCTAGATTTGAGAATAATTCTAAATGCAGATTTAAAATCAGCGAGAAAAATCCTACAAAATAATCCTTTTTATTTTTAAGCTATTTTCTTTGTCATTGCTCTCTAGACGTCTAATAGGGTGGCAAAAAAAATAATTAATAGATAATTTTAAATTTTTATTTTTTCTTTATGAAAAATCGATCAAATTTCCTTATTAACAAATCAAGTCCTGATGGAAGATTTTATTAAGTATTTTTTTTGTTTTCTCTCTCCTGGCGAATCGTGATAACCATAATGTATGTTATATGATCTACATGTATAATAAAAATTTTCATAACCGCGGTATAACGCGACATATTGCCCTGGTTTGGTCAACCAAATCTGAAACGGTTAAAATTATTTGAAATATACTTACATTAAATAAAATTTAGAATTTTTTCCATTTAGACATGCCGTTAGGTTATACTGATGTGTTGCACAATAGTTTTTATTATCGTAATTTAACTTTAAAAGTCCTTACCAATAGTATACACTCAAGAAACATAAATTAGAATAAAAATATTTTGGCAAAGTGCATACCTTGCATTTTAAAAGTCACGCCCCTAATTTCTGTTTTTTTTTTGCTGTAAAGAAATGTTTAAATGATCTAATATTGTATATATGTATATAGCTTTTATGTTACTTTTGCTACTTACCTACTCCAAATTAGGTGGATACATTACTTCATTCAAAAGTAACAGAAATGAGCTGACTTTTAAAACACACGGTATAATGGAAAAGACCAGCTTCAATTTTTTACAAAAAGATTTATTAACCGTAACCTTTTTAATTTAGGTCATATGTATTATTTAACCCTTTGAAAGGTCACACTGGAACCAAAAACTCAAATTTATACTGCAATATGTTTCTTGGGTAAAAAATTATAAACAAAACATACACATTTAAATCGATAAAACACAATTCTATTGGAGCCATCAGAAAATCACATTTTAAATCATAAAAATTCACATTTTGAGTTTTACTACATCACATCAAAAACATCACATGAAAAACAATTTTTTATATTATAATCCGATATTATAAATAATATATTTTAAATTTTTGTATATAATTAACGATAATTAATTAATTATATTGTTAATATGTATGGTTTTTGTTTTTTCAGTTTTCTGAGGCCGGTGGCCTTAAGAAAAGTCCGCAAAAATATATGATATGAGTTCTTAAGAATAACATACTAAAGCCACTTCTTTCGATACAGACTTCATCTGCTAGTCTCTAAAATAGTAGTTATTGTTTAAAACAAAGAACTTTTACCTCAAGAAGTAATTTCAGACCAATGTTTATGAAGGTGTCATCTTTTTGTTTGTTTATTTACTAACAAAAACGCGATACAGCTTTGTGGTGTAAAATGTAGATGTCGCTAGTCGACTTTCAGGCTACCTAGTAGCGATGTTGCGTAGTTTCCACCTTATCATGAATTCAAATCATTATACTTAAATTAAAAATTTAAAAAACTTTATTGTGTATACTATAATTATGTTTAATAATATAGTATATTTAAATCTATTAAAAAAATTAAACTACTAGTTCATATAAAACTCATACAGAACTAATGTTTCTTAAAATTTACAATAAAATATCCAAAGTATATGTTTCCAATCGGCAACACTGTACCCCTGTCAGACATTTTACGACATTAGACTGTGAGTTTACACATTCTCTCTCTTTACGCGTACACAATAACAAACAATAGTCACTCCCACCAGCCCCTCACCGTAGTTGGTTCACGCTTCAAACAAAGCATACGGTAGATTTCATCATGTTCCTTCTTGAGGTAAAAGTTCTTTGGTTTAAAACTTTTAACACTTTTAAAAGTGTTCATGCAACATTTTGCATGCATTCGGGGTAGCTGAGTTCATATGTAGAGGTACTTTATTTGAAATTACCTAATTTTAATATGGCTAACTCAAATGTTGGTCTTTAAATCTAAGATTAAGTCTTAGATTTATATTTGAGGGGTACTATTATACAAGCATATAAGTAAGAGTTTAAATTCTGAAATCCCAATTTGGCGTCCTTAAAATACCTAATTCAAAAAACACAGTAAACTGGAAAAGCCGTTGTCGACTTTAAAGTGCTTATCTGATTTATCAATTTTTGTTACTTTGCTTAAAATAGCGCCCCTTAAAAAACCGGATCAGATTTGTTAAAAGTTCGAAATTAGATTTTGATCCCGATCAGAAATGATTTATAAAATAACGTATATCAATTAATATACATATTGCACCGGCACAAAAAATTAAAAAAATCTCGAGTGCGGTAGACCAGACGTCAATTCGTTTGGGTCGCTGAATCTGAATCCGATGTCAGATTTAAAAGTTAGCGTTCAAAATGGCGGATCCAATAGATTTTTAAAGTAGCTCGGATTTGCTTGAAACTTGGTATTCGGGGGTTTTTGGGATCGCTGATTACGAATTTTGTACCAGTTTTCCAAAATTCAAAATAATCAGCCATATTGGATCCGCCATTTTGAATTTTGGAAAACTGGCACCAGATTCGTAATCAGCGACCACAAAAACCCTCCAAGTACCAAGTTTCAAGCAAATCCGATCAACTTTTAAAAATCAATTCCACCATATTGTATCCGATTTTTCATTACAGCAGAAAATTTACCAAAAAAGTATGAGGTTAAAAAAAGTGAACGCTAACTTTTAAATTCTGACCTCGAATTCAGATTCAGCGACCCAAAATACGACTAGTCTGGCCTGCCGCACTCGAGATTTTTTTTTGTGTGCCGGTGTTATTTAATAAATATTGGCATATTATGTTAATTCTCGTTAGAATAAACGAATTAGATTAATTTGATGACACATTTATTATCATATTACCTATAATAAAAATATAAAAATTCATATACACAATTTGTTAAAAATAGTATGCAAATTGGTCAAGTTGCAACCGTACTTGCTTCCCACATTTGAAAATAGATACAACCTTACAAATTGCAAATAGTAATCAACACCAAACATATCAATATCATTATTCATTTCATTCATTGAGATATACTATATAAATAATGTGCATTAATTAAAATTAATTGGTTATTTGTATTTATACATACAAACTGTTATCGGTACCATATAATTTTTTTAATAAACTAAACGTTAATAGCCATTGTTAAGGACCGGGAAAAATGTATTTAAACTGGTCCACTGTAACAGGCCTCGAAACAATTTGAGCTGTTAAAATTTTTCGAAAATTATGGAAAAATATTTTCCTAATTCCTAACTTTAATTAATATTTAGCGATAATAGCGATAATTAAAAATTTTAAAAACCCTAAATGAAAATGAGACAAGTATCATGGTATAATAGACATTTGTAACTTAATAAATACTAATAAATATTAAATTTTTGCTTTATTTTCTAAATAAAATTAGTAAAATATTACTCTACTCCGTCCAGTTATGCAAGATAGTAAGGGACGCGGCCCGTTTTACACCACAGAGAGCATAAATAGCATAATTATGCATAAATCGTAGTGTATCAAACATTTTACAGATGTCGCTACTGTTTTCCTGGAAAGGGTCTATCCAAAGACTCGCATAACAAGCATAGTACATAAGATGCGATGCCAGGATTGGCTTGATGTGTCGTCATGAATCTGGTAATAGTTGTTATGCAAGCCTCTGGATAGGCCTTCAGTTGTAATTGTAACCTAAAGATTTGACGTTTTCCTTGTGTTCAATATAACATAGGTTTGTACAATATGTAGAATATGATAATTTAGTGTGATTGTATGAAGAATAAATCAAAAAGTACCTTTTTCAATACCATACAAAATAACATTAAGTATAACCATTTTTTTATGTAACTTTCTTTACTTTTATTAGCTTTAACGACCGCCAATCATTGTCACAGACAAAAAATGTCACAATATTTTATATGTTAAAAGGTACGAGTTTTTAACCAATGATGTAGCTCAAAAATCGCGGGAATTTTAAACTACTATCTTGCATAATTGGACGGACTATAGTAGTAAAAAAGTAGTAAACAGGGTGTTTACGGTCTTCTGGTATAAATTTAAAGAGTAGGTATGTTACTGCATTTTAAAACAAAAAAGATAAAAACACATTTTTACATAGTCAAAAAATAAAAACGTGAAAAGTTTTTTTTTTTTGGTTTAGATATTAGAAACTTGACCGCTGCTACCACACTCTTACTTCGTAAAGTTTAAAATAGACAGAAACACAAAATTTAATACATAGTTCTGTTTTACGTGTTGCATCACGTCGCATACCGTAGACAATAAAACAATGTTTCACGGTGAAGTCGAGTGAACTGCTAGGAATTCTGGGATTTAAATGTTTAATGTATAAAGATGAACGTAATTTAGATTGTCTTCTAAATGTTAATTGCAAAATGTGTTTAAGTAAACAAAAAAAACTGATTTTTATGTGTAATATGGGTGAGTCACTTGGTCATGGTCCCTGACTCATGGACTTAATTTTTTTTTTGAAAATTGTTTCTCTTTTCAAAAAACGAATAGTTAATACAAAAATATTGTGTTTTTTTTATTAACTATTCGTTTTTTGAAAAGGGAAACAATTTTCAAAAAAAAAGTCCTTCTCCATGAGCCATGGACCATGACCAAGTGACTCACTGAGTATTAACAGCGTCGACATGACATTCCGCTTGGTGAATAATAGTTTAAACTGTCTATTTACTTAAAAAAAGAGTTTTTTTAAATACTAATTTTTGCATGGCTACTTCGATCCGACCCGTGGTAATATGTAATAGTGTTAAAAAACCCAACTTTTATTTTTATCTCGGATTTCCGAAATCCGATTTTGTCTAATAACACGCATGCATGTACACGGTGGAATGTATGTCTTTATTAACTTGTAAGTAATAAATTTATAAATTTTATTCAAAAAGGGCATATACTGAGCGAAATGAAGTGCTCAAATCGCACAGTATCAGTTGATAGCCCGCTATAAATCAGGACCATCAAACAATTTTCGTTAGTTTTTGTTTTAATTAATAACTCTCTTAAGCAAGGTAAAGCCGCTGGTTGGGATGGTCTTTGCCCAGAACATATAATTAACGCTGACCCTATATTGCACTCTATTTTAGCGCTATGTTTTTCTTCAATGCTTTCTCATGGTTATGCACCTGCTGCTCTTACGAAGACGATAATTACACCCATCGTTAAAAACAAAAGTGGGGATATTTCTTCTTCGGCTAATTACCGGCCTATTGCTATTTCTACTACGTTTTCTAAAGTACTTGAACTAATCATACTCAATAGATGTAGGCCCTTTTTCCAAACCAGTGACAACCAGTTCGGTTTTAAAAGATCTATGGGAGCTGTAGATGTAATTTTTTTATTGAAAGAAACAGTTAGCTACCACCTTAAGAAGAAAACTCCTGTGTATGCAATATTCTTGGATTTAAGTAAAGCCTTTGATAGGGTTCATCATGTGAAGTTAATCAGAGCCTTAATAAGTCGGAAAGTACCTAGCTATGTTTGCCGCTTCTTACAAAGTTGGAACTCCAAAGCCACGGCATCTGTTCGCTGGGGATCTGCCACTTCATCTGACTTCAGTCTACGCAACGGTGTACGACAAGGAAGTTTAATTGCTCCTGATGCCTTCAATGCCTACATTGACGACCTTCATACTCTCCTGGCTAAAGCCCCTGCTGGATGCTTTCTTGGTGGCCTAAAAGTCAACTGCATCAGCTACGCCGATGATATGGTCCTTCTTTGCCCCTCACTTCAAGGTCTACGTATGCTTATAAAAATATGTGAAGACTTTGCCAAATCACGTTCTCTTAAATACAATAGTAATAAGAGTAAAGTTTTAGTGTTCAAGTCCACAAATTATAGAGACCTCTGTGTTCCTCCTGTTTATTTAAATAACTCTGTTGTTGAACGCGTGTTCGAAATCAAATACCTAGGTCACGTTATCAATGATATGCTAAGTGACAACTCTGACATTCAGCGTCACAAGAAAAACCTTTGTGCCCGCGCAAACATGTTAGCTAGAAAATTCTCTAAGTGCTCTGTCGAGGTTAAGAACTCTCTTTTCAGGACATTTTGTTCTAACGCATACTGTGGTGAAATTTGGCTTGATCATACGGTGGCCTCGTGGCGAACTCTTCGCGTATGCTATAATGATGCATATCGCATTATCCATAGACTACCGCGCTATAGTAGTGCCTCGGAAATGTTTGCCTCTGCCCGAATAGATACCCTGGATGCTCTGAGACGCAAGTTGCTCGCCTCTTTTGTGAAGCGGCTACTCTCCAGTCCTAATGCTTTCCTAAAAGCGTTTGTATCTTCGGACTGCTTTTGGGTTTCTGCACAAATCGCCACTTGGCGACGCCTTTGTTTCTTACAAGTGACCTAATCATTTTATTTATTTATAAATTATAATTATTTTGTTTTGCTTTATTTTTATTTTTAATCATTTTATTATTTTGTAGTATATGGCCATTGTGCTGTAATAAAATTAAAATTATTATTATTATTAATATTTTACCAGGGGTATATCAGCAAAAATTACTTATTTTTATGGACTATCGTCCATGAAAATTTATACCAGAAAACCGTAAACACACTGTATAAACCACGGTTAAGAATACCTATATAGCCCTCGCGGATTTTATTCTTCGCGCCTTAGGATATGAACATCGTTAGGGCTATCTAAAATGTAATCTTAACCTTAGTATAAAATATACTACTACATACTCGTGGTGATCGTCATATGTGTTACATTTTGGGAACCATGTTGCCATCGCCACGTACAAGACGGGGGGTTCTCTGGCCGGATTCAATCGAATGCTTTGGAAGTCTTGAAGAAGGTGGTCCTGGTTGTGCGAGCACAGCTCATAGTGCACCGCGTATGACACTCCCGAAGTCACCATATTTTTATTTGCATTTATATCACTGTTATCACTGATTTATTATAATAGGAACAAACACAACCTACTTAGTAGGTATATCACAGTACGTTTATTTGTTATTGAATTATTTTATATTCCGTTTCCACAATAACGGGTCCATTTTAAGCTAGGATATGCGTGTAATGAAATAAAAATAACGACAACACGCTCAGATGGAATTAACTTTAACCAAAAAGTGCTATCAATTTCAGATTTGGACTTTGTTTGCTTTCTAAAATGATTTACGATTATTTAAAAATCGGTAGATCGCTTTTTGACAAAAACGATTTTCATTTGTTTTTTTTTTTGTAAAAATATTAAATATTACTAAAATAGGCTTATTTCAAAATAAAAAAAGTTTATAATAACTTTGTTCCAAAATAGCTTCCAAGGGAGCTAGAGCCTTTTGAAATTAAAGTCCAAACTATTACCAAATTTTCTACTCGATTACTCAGGAACCGTTAGACTGATTTTTGATTGAAGTTATATACCAAAGGATTATCATTTATTTTATTGGCATACAAAATAAAACTTCAAGCAGGGGTGTAATAACTTTTTTCGGTAATATCTAAAGTTTATTTTTTTAAGGTAAGTTATTTTAAACCTTCCCGCTTGTAAACAAACTCGAAATTACCATAGCGACGTAAGATACGAATGCGTCGCAAGCGAAATGACTAGGCCCAATTTACACAACCGTAAAACGTTGACGTGCCATTAACGAGAACAAAACAATGGTTTAGCACAAGTTTTGTAACTTATTTGGGGCTCTCCATGATTCTGTGTATCTATTCAAATAAATAAATAAATAAATAAAAATTATTGGAATAAAAGCGATTTTATAAGCAAATTTTGTTTCTACAGGAATACAAAAGTGTTTTTAGCAACAGCTTTATCCATTCTCTTTTTTTACATAAAATCATAAAAAAAGTAAGTAAACAAAAATTATAAATTTTGGTTATGTTGACATTCAAAACAAGCCACATGCTTCAGTGTAAATCGGACTTTGTGGAGTATTTAGCGGCAAATTTAAAATAACTATACCTTAAAAATAAACTTTAGGAGAAGCCAATTTCTACGCCCGATTAAAAATTCAGTGTTTATAACATTAAATGATGTTCCCTATTAGTTATATAAGCTAAATTTTGATGTTTATTAGTCTGTAAACTTTGTAGCTATAACGGTTCTTAAGTGAGCGAGTGTAAAGTATGCTCAAAGTGCATTTTCAAAGGACTCTAGCTCATTTAGGAGGAATTAAGGTTCATATTTTGTTTTTCACATTTTGACGAAAATCACTTTCTAAACGTATTTTTTTGTAACAATTCGTATTTTTTTCAATAAAACAAATCGTTTTGTCAAAAAGTAATATACTTAGCGATTTTTTTTAATTTGAAATGTAAGCCATTATAGAAACCAAAAAATTTAAATCTCAAAACTGAGGTCACTTTTAGGTTAACGTTAATTCCAACTCGGCTCGAGGGACTTGTAAGTTAAATATATACTAAAATTCCCATAAAATGGTTATAAACCTTTATTATTATTATTATTACTCAGCAAAAATTATAAACACTAAGCAGTTTGTGTGCTATATTTGGAGGGACTGTATAAGGTGTGTTTTTGATTAATGCCTCCTCATAACTTTTGATTTTTCAAACATCTTGGAATACCTTCTATATTTTTCTTACTTTTTGTACCCTGTATGTAGTTTACTTGAAAGTCATGGAACATATATATTTCGTATAAGAAAACATACATATTTTATAATCTATATTTAATAAATCAATCATTTTCAATATTTCCAATAATATTGAAAATCAACCCTGGGCAAAACTGCTTAGAAAACACATAAAAAACATAAAATGAATCCTATTGACCCTGCATCAGCCGTAGATGGTAAAAATGAGACGTAGAGGTTAAGATTTAAACTTTTATGCCGTTCAATTGGGGCAAGGTTAATGTCGTTTGTAGCGAAGCTAGTAATGCACAGATTCACTCCTGCCTTTATTTTTACAACATTTACGTACTCATTAGGCAAGTGAAGTCCATAAGAAAACGATTCACAATGATGCAGTTTAATACAGAGGGTCACAAAAATAACTAGAAAATATAGTGAATTGAAACAATGTTTGAATTTACCATTGCAATGGTAAATTATTTCATGAAAGAAAAAGTGACACAAACAAGCCACTAAAAATGAACCGAAAATCGATTAATTGGAGATACGAGGTTGAGTAAGTAACACTACGACAGCAAAAAATTAAAAGAACTACGAGAGGTCATAGTGGTTAATATTTTTACAAGGCGTTATGAGATTTTTGTACGACATCCGGGATTTTCGACTTAAAAAATCTACGACTGTGAGCTTTTCGCTAATTTCTTTAAGATTTCTAAAAAAGTAACGAGGTTTTTGAAACTTCCAAAAACTTGTACATAGTGATTTATCCCTCAAAGAAATATTAAAGAAAAATAAAGGTGCACGAGAGAGAGAGAGAGAGAGAGAGAGAGAGAGAGAGAGAGAGAGAGAGAGAGAGAGAGAGAGAGAGAGAGAGAGAGAGAGAGAGAGAGAGAGAGAGAGAGAGAGAGAGAGAGAGAGAGAGAGAGAGAGAGAGAGAGAGAGAGTAGGACAGACTGTACCATAGTACTGTACCGTACAGTAGTTTTGAGACAGTTTGTATACGGATCTATTTTTTTTTCGTTCATACCAAGACCTTTTGCAATATCATCCATAAAAGGATACACTCGTCTTTAATGTAACCATAAATATTTTGAATCTCCTCTGAATATATTACTGTTTACTGTAAACGATGTTTATAAAGCTATTTACTATGATTTATATCTGGATTTATTTTAAACAATAAAATACACTTGAGAGCAAAACTGCCATTTTTTAAATTCAAATATTTCGAAAATCACTTAATGGATTTAATGGATTCTTTTTTTGTTTTAAAGCTTAAACATTCTCTACTTTTGTTTTTATTTAGAATGATTAAAAGAAGTATTTTAATATTAACAGCAACAAAAACTATACAACTATGTGTTTTGCCCCATCTTCTAGGACTTGCATGGTACGCCACTGCAACTGTTTAACAAATTGTTAAAGTCTCTCTTATTGCCGCAGTTTTAATGAATATTTTATTTTTTTATATTTTTACTTCTGGTTTGGGAGATATCAGGATTTTCCTGAAAGTTGTCATTTCTTCAGTTAACTCAAAAAGTGCTAAATCAGTACCTTTGTGGTTTTTTATTTGAAGCTCAAGTCTTTTACTTGTTCTTCTAGAGTTTTTTCATCCTGTGGCAACTTTCTATTTCCGTCTGACGGCGGCTCAACGGTAATTTCGCAGAACCGCCACCGGATGAAGTGACCTTTTTTTTCTTTTACTCAAGTTTATCAAACCCATTTTATGTTTTTGATAAACTTGATTAGAAAAAAAAACGTAACTAGGTTAAGCTTCAAATGTAAAGCACATCATCAATCAAATTCATGTATTACTTTTTGAGATAACTGAAAAATGACAATTTTCAGGAAAATCCTGATATCTCCTAAACCAAAAGTAAAAATATAAAAAAATAAAAATAAAATATTTATTAAAACTGCGGCAATAAGAGACTTAAACAATTTGACAAACAGTTGCAGTAGCGTACCATGCAAGTCCTAGAAGATGGGGGTCAAAAAACATAGTTGTACATTTTTTGTTGCTGTTAATACAAGAGTACTTTTTTTAATCATAAAAGTAGAAAATGTTTAAGCTTTAAAAAATGGCAATTTTTTAGGTGGATCGATTTTTTTGCTCTCAAGTGTATTTTCAGTTCGCAGAAAGTACTTTTTAGTAAGGGCAAAATACGCGAAGTAATAATCTTAATTATAAAATTAAATGTGAGAAAATAAAAATAAACCTTTTGTTTTTTCGTGCTTAGGGAACGTTCAAGTATTACGTAACGCAAATTTTGATCATTTTGGATCCACCCCCCCCCTGTCTGGGAGTTTAAACTTATTATTATTTTTTTTTAAATATTTAATGGGTTTTGGGACAGCTAGTATAATATACACCCTACATTTAAAATTTATCGACCAAAACTTTACGGTTAAAATTAATATTTCGATTTATTTGGTTCCACTATTTGGTCTGCATTGTTCTACTAAGCTAATTGCCAAAACTTCATCAAAACGGTACCCATTCTACAATGTATTTTTTTTAATTTTATCATAACATTTTAGTTAATTATAGTATTTCAGTAAAGATTGAAACTAGGCACGCTAATCTAAATAGACATCAACCCATTAAGGACTGATCCATGAATTTATTGAATAATATATGAAATATTTATCAGATATTACTATTATTCAAAATAATATGTCGACATAAAACTTCATGAAACGCAAAAATAAACAAAAAAAAAATTGAAATTTTTTGCATGAATACAAGGCTTTCCTGCAGCGTATAGAAAAGGACACTGTCTTAATTTTATTTTTTCACTACCAGCCTAAAAGCACATCTTTATTACTGTTCTTTTCATTGGTAGAAATATTATTTCTCTACCTATGACGTCAGAGGTTCTAAAAATAATGAAATTGCACCATGGTTAATAATGAATTTTTATTCAGCTGTTTTGGCATCTGACGTTTCACTTAATTATTAAATCACATTGCTATTTACAAGTGTCTTTAGGCACCAAATTTATTTATTGCATGATAAATTAAAAAATATTAACTAAATTAGCACCTATAAAAAATCTTTTACAAAAAAAACACTTCAAAAAGTGAAAATCATTGGTCCATCATATTCAACCATAGATTATACAACCCATATATTACCGTAAGGATCATAGATTACTAGAGGTACAACCCCCATATATTGATTTTTGAGGCAACAGATTCTCCCTCACAGTTTTCGCCTGCCCTTATTTCTGGGGGAGTACCAGAATCATCACTTTGCATTTCACTTTCCATTTTTATATATTTTATTACAATTAACACGGAAACAATTTCTAACTTAATAATTTTAGCAGATCACCAGAAAATTTCTGCCAAGTTATTCATTTGTTTTTTTAATTAATGGCCGCGAACGGCCAGCGTGATATTTTAAATTTATAAGCTTTTTCATTAAATTTTAGTAAAATAAATAAATAAATAGCTAATTAATTGTACTGGTAGTGAAAAAAATACTATATTTTCCACGTGAGTGATATTTAACATTTTAGACCGCGTCTTGCGGGCTTCGCGCTAGCGCGCTTATTCCGCAGTTTGACGCAGGTCAAAACTGTTAAACTTCTCTCACTTGGTAAATAATATACTATTTTTAACTGTTATTTATTTGTTTAAATAATGTTTTGTTTATGTGAGTGTTTACCACTAACAGTAAACACAATGACTAATCTGTGGCTTTAATTCTCTATTCGAAAACTACGAAAATTCATCGTCGAAACGTCACAGCAAAATTAGATAACAATTTTAGTCAGATCCAAAGCCCTAATTCCCAAAAAGCTAAATTATACAAATCGGGCAAAAACTTTCAATTTAAAGCAAAATGTACAAAAATTTAAATTTGAAAAAAGTATATACAAAAACAAGGGTGGCCAAAATGGTTGTAGCTCCAGTGGCAATATTTTATTTTTATTAATTAATGCCTAACTTGTCCTATGCGCGTGATGATTTCGATAGCCTTAATAATAATTTTACAAAATAGGTGATCTTTCTCAAGTTGATCATCTGGTATTGACTTGTTTTGTTTCTACAAACTATTTTATTGGTAATTAGCTACCCTTCGATTAATAGAATGTATCCTTCAGCATTAGCTACGCATCGTTTAGCTATTTTAACATTTTACACACACCTAATTGCCAACGGGTAAATTTTAAATTGAAAGAGGAAACAATAACAGTTGTAAAAAATATTACCCGAATGTTCATTAGAGTGGGTAAATTAAATAGTATATTATTTACCAAGTGAGAGAAGTTTAACATTTTTGACCTGCGTCAAATTGCGGGATGAGCGCGCTAGCGCGAAGCCCGCAAGACGTGGTCTAAAATGTTAAATCTTCACTCACGTGGAAAATATAGTATTTTTTTCACTACCAGAACAATTAATTAGCTATTTATTTATTTTACTAAAATTTAATGAAAAAGCTTATAAATTTAAAATATCACGCTGGCCGTTCGCGGCCGTTAAAAAAAACAAATGAATAACTTGAAATTTTCTGGTGAAAATTATTAAGTTAGAAAGTGTTTCCGTGTTAAGTGTGATAAAATATATAAAAATGGAAAGTGAAATGCAAAGTGATGATTTTGGTACTCCCCCAGAAATAAGGGGACAGGCGAAAACTGTGAGGGAGAATCTATTGCCTCAAAAATCAATATATGGGGGTTGTACCTCTAGTAATCTATGATCCTTACGGTAATATATGGGTTGTATAATCTATGGTTGAATATGATGGACCAACGATTTTCACTTTTGGAAGTGTTTTTTGTAAAACATGTTTTATAGGTACTAATTTAGTTAATATTTTTTAATTTATCATGAAATAAATAAAGTGAAACGTCAGATGCCAAAACAGCTGAATAAAAATTCATTATTAACCATGGTGCAATTTCATTATTTTTAGAACCTCTGACGTCATAGGTAGAGAAATAATATTTCTACCAATGAAAAGAACCGTAATAAAGATGTGCTTTTAGGCTGGTGGTGAAAAAAACAATTATTTTATTGTATTTCTGCACTGATATTTTTTTAGGTCTTACATTAATGTACTTATTCCAAATATAATTTTAAGGTTTTTACCTTTTTTTTTGTAGTTAATGAACTTTTAAAATTTTAATATTTCGGCAATTCGGCAAAATCGGTTGGGAAAAAAATGGGCCAAACGGACAAAAGACGTATTCCCGCTAGAAATTCGTTAATCTTGATTGGAAGAGAGTATGAAAGCAGATGGAACCAAGGGAGAGTGGGGCAACAAAACCTCATTATGGTTAATATTACCCCACTCTCCCCTATTGTTTTAAATGCTGTTATTGAGGGTGATGGAAGTCTATTAAGAGCTTTTTATTTGAGTTTGTATGATATTATATATATTATATTCTGTCTCTCTCCAACTTTTCCTGCTTTTTGTTTTGAGACACCCCGTATAAAATTATGACCATTTTTTTTAAGTAACTGTTTTGTTCCAATTGGAATCCCTGCAACTCTTCCTGCCTCTTGTGTGACGACAAAATCGACAATGTGTATTTTAATGTATTTAAAATAAAATTCTCTAAAAACGTAAAAAACGCCTTTCTTAATTTAAAAAAATTTAAGTTACCGCCTACATTGAAAGATATTACATTGAAAAGGTGTAAAAAAATACACTGTATAAATGTGTAAATTTTACACCTTCATATAAATGTACATCAACATCGATGTGACACTACACAGGTAAGGTGATTTTGACCTAGAGTTTGTATTTTTACATCCATACCTTCTGCAACAAAACACTCGGAGCTCAAGAAAGTGTATTTTTATAACAATACCTTTAGCAACAATACACCCGAAGTGTAAAAATCACACTTCTGATGTACATGCCAGCCAATCGCTGGCGTTAAGCTAGTCACGTGACTCGAGAAGCCAGAATTCATGCTTCATCGAGTCTGGTGGCTGTCCACCATTATAATTGTTTACGTTTGTAAGAGCGTATGTATAATTTTGTGTGTGCTAGATTTTTCAAAGAAATAATTGGTAAGTGTTGATTAAAAGTAAATATTTAAAAAGTGTGATTAATACAATATCCTTAAAACATACATTTTATAATATTTTACTTATTTAGGCGGTAACACTGGCCTGCAAATTTTGAGTTGTTTTGACTTGTGTATTTTATATTGGTACTTTTTGTAGCGCTGATTACGAATATACGTTTTATTTTTCTGTTGCGTAGTTTTTCCATAAAACAGTATTCATAAATAGAAATATAACAAAATGGTTATTCTATTTTTTTTAATAAATTGAAGGGTTTTAGGTAAAAAGTATATTTACGCGTTGGTGTAAACTTTACACACTGGATGTAAAAATATAAAACACACCGCATTTATATTAACGCTTCGAGTGTAAATTCACATCAGCAGCAGCTGCAAGTAAATTACCCATGCACGTGGATGTAAAAATTTATCTCAGTGTATAGTATTCTGATGGTAGTATTGGCAAATGATAAAATTCCTAATTATCCCACGTTTTATGACATAGGAAATACTACATTTTATCGTAGGATTTATTTATACCAAGTGTTAATTTAATCACTAGGATATAACGAAACGATTAATAGTTGATTAATAATGCATGAAATGCATATGGCAGAAGATTCTTGTATAGGCCGGCTATTATTTTCTGTTTTTTTTTTTACATTTTTTACTCCGGAACGACCCAAAAAGTCTTGGTAATAGTTTAGTGCTTATCTGTAGTTTTATGCAGTGTAGGCGTCGAGACTCTTTGAAATATTTTTTACCGATATAACGCCCAATTTTAAGCATTTTATCTTACAGCTTATTTCCGAGATATTCGACTTTTTGGCTGAATTCGAATCCGTCAAAATAAATGTTAATTTTGACGTTTTCAAAAACCTGACGAAATTCTTTTTATTTTTTAGATTTATTTTTTAACAAAAAAAAAGTTAAAAGTATTACCCATATGGCCATATCAAGCAATTTAAAATTAATTAAGGCATTCATGTAGGATTTCAACAAAAGTTTTTTTTTATATTTAATCTCGGAAATATTATTTATCCAATACATACAATAAGACAAATACTAGCTTTATTTTAAATAAAGAATCTCAATAATAACCCACACGTGGTTTTTACTTTACAAATCGGACAATTATTTAATTTACGCACTCAACTGTCACTTGTCAAATTATTTTCTTGTGAACCTTATTAAAATTTTCAATAAAAATATGAATTTCTAAGCTATTTATTGGATAAAACATTGTATGTAACTCGTGAGTAATATAATATTAATAATATAAAATCCTAGTTTCCTCTCTCGTACATAAATAACTATTATACAGGGTTATTCAGAAATAAGTTCGAGAAATTTAAGAGATGATTCTACGTAAAAAAAATGAGCCCTGAGCTACGATCCTCCCAAGGGTACACCTAAAAAGTAGTTTTTATATAATATTTCTGGAACCCCATAAACCACAGTAATGAATTTTTGCACATGCCTTAACATTGATAAAGGCTATCATTGCATGTAATTTTTATTTGGTAATTTGAACCAGGGACGTGCGAAATGGAGGGGGGCGATGTCACTTTTTCGCCCCAAACTTTTTTATCCGTATATTTTGTCATTTTCTCAATAAAATATCAATGTTTAATTAAAAATACATAAAAAAGGTACTCTTTATGTACTGCCTTGCTAAGCTGAAAGGTCCTATCTGTATATGTTAAACCTATGTAGATAGACCTTTCAGCTTAGCTCGGCAGTGTAGCACTGTAGGGCCAACCGTTTTCGAGAACATTGCAATTAAAGGGAGAATTTCTCGTTCTGAGCATCAAAAATATAAACTAAAAAATGCACCAATACAAAATTCAACACTGCAAAGAGATTCTAACAACTAACAATTTAGGTATAAAGGTTGCAGAAACCTAAAAAGAGTTTCCTTTTAGTAACCGGTCACGGTGACGGTTACCTTTACAACACCCTTATATGACCTTTATAACACTAACTTAGAGAATTTCAACACCTAAGGTATGCGTTACTTTTACATCACCTGTATAGAAATTTAGGTATCTATGTTTGCCTTATAACACCTTTACAGAACTTTAGGTGTTAACAACACTACAAAATGCTTGTCGAGACATTGAAAACTACGAATACATACACAAATATCCACAAATCGCTTTTAAGGGAGCCACGGTACCTTAAAAAGTGTGAAGCCGTAGTACTCTTAATACTGATTTTCGAACCTAGATGTATAGGAACTTTTTTTTTACATTTTTTAATGTAGAATCACCCTGCAGTATTGAAATTTTTATTTGTGCATTTTTTAGTTCCTCTTTTTGATGCTCAGAACGTAAAACTGCCTCTTTAATTGCAATTTTCTCGAAAACGGTTAGCTCTAAGATGTTACATAAAGAGTACCTTTTTTATGTATTTTTAATTAAAGATTAATCATTTATTGAGAAAATGCGAAAAAATCTACGGATAAAAAAGTTTGGGGCAAAAAAGTGACATCGCCCCCCCCCCCATTTTGCAGATTCCTCGTTAAAATTACTAAAAAAAATACATGAAATGATAGCCTTTATCAATGCATGTGCGAAAATTGATTACTGTGGTTTACAGGGTTCCAGAAATATTAAATAAAAACTACTTTTTAGATGTACCCTTAGGAGGGTCGTAGCTCCCTTAGGGCTCATTTCCAGACCAACCTTTATAGGGACTTTTTTCATATTTTTTAACGTAGAACCTCTTAATTTTTTTGAACTTATTTCTGAATAATGGTTATTTATGTACGAGGGAGGAAACTAGGATTTTATATTATTAATATTAGTTTACTCACGAGTGCCATACAAGGTTTTATCCAATAAATAGCTTAGAAATTCATATTTTTAATAAAAATTTTAATGACGTCCACAAGAAAATAATTTGACAAGTGACAGTTGAGTGCGTAAATTAAATAATTGTCCGATTTGTAAAGTAAAAACCACGTGTGGGTTATTATTGGGTTTCTTTATTTAAAATAAAGCTAGTAATTGTCTTATTATATGTATGTATTGGATAAATAATATTTCCGGGATTAAATATGTTCAATTTGACGAATTTGAAGAAATGGTTTATGATCGCCACCATATTCCTGAAGAATATGAAAGTAATGAAACTAATAATTATTTATTATTGCGACCTTGTCAAAGGATTTGCAACGATATATATAGTCTACTTAATTTGTTTATCGAATAAATTATTTAACATTATCTTAAATTTAAAGGATATTTAAATTAATCAGCCGAAAAGAGTGTGTCCATTTATGGACATCGTGGAGTGCAGTTTTTAAGGCGACATGTTAATGAGAATTCAGTGTCGGACTGGGCACGCGTGCCCACCGTGCGCACGGTGGGCTGGAAACAACGAACTAACAAGTCTTCTCTCTAGAATACGCATACCGTTAATATAAAGTATCGCCAACATCTCGGTTTGTTTGTAAACAAATAGTAGGTATATTCCGGCCTGAACAGTAACAATTACCAGTAACTGTTAATGTTGTCTCTGTTAGAACAAAGCTGTGCGAGTAAGACAGACAAATGTATATGTTGGCTACGTTTTTTTTTTCAGTTTTTACAAATGAAATGCCTATTCTAGAGAGAAGAGTTATTAGTTCGTTGGCTGGAAATTATATAATACAAGCCGTAAAGCCCGGGTTAGTTAAAAACTTAAATTAGTTCTCTCTTTACTAACCTTGTTTAATAATTTCCCCGCAGTCAAGGGGATAAGGGAGTATTTTTTATTTTAATTTTCGATATCAATAAAGAACATTTCTGCCAAATATCGAGATTGTAAAGTAAGGCATACGCAAACTTTTTAAAAATGTCTAATCTTTAAATTATTCACCCCTTAAAACCAAAACATGACAATTTTTACACCCCCTTAGGGATCGAATATCGAAAAATCCTGAAACATGTATCTTTTCGATTTCGATAAACAACATTTTTGCCAAATACACTGATAAAACAGTTTATTTGTGTGTACAAAATATTTGGTTAGATATGGCCAATTGAATTATTTGGTTGTGAAAAATAAATTTTATTTCTGTTAAATAACCTATTTTGTTCCCATTAATAAATGATTTTGAGATTAAAATATTTATTTGCATGAACTAAATATTTATTTGACCCAAATAAAATTTAATTGGCCCAAAACCCAAATAATTTAATTGGCCATATCCAAATAAATCAAAATTATCTTTTTTATCAGTGTATGAAGATTCTAGATTAAGAGGTCTATGAGATACGCACACTTTTTAAAAAACCTTTCAACCTCCGTTGCATCCCTTAGGGGTCGAATATCGAAAATTCCTGAAATACGTTTATTTTCGAATACATTATAAATTTTCATACAGAGCGGTCCAAAAGTCACCCCCCCCTCTTTTAACTTTTGAACCAGTTGAGATATCGACTTCAAATTTGGAACTTTTAAATGAGACAACTTAAACTATCTTTTAGCATATATTTAATACTTTCAGCTCTTAAAATGTGGGCAGGGGGGCACATTTTTTTTAAATGGAAAGGGGGGTCGTGTAATACATCATTTTAAAGCTTATAAAATTCTCCATTTAACTCCATATTTTTAAATTAAAAAAAAATTGGGTTTAAAATGGTGTTGAAAATGGGTATTAATGTCAAAATTTCTCTAAAAAAAACGAATAATTTTTAAAAAATGCCCAATTCCATCATAAAAAAATGTTAATTATACTTTTAAACTAATTTTAGTTGACATAAATAAAAATTTATAAAAAAAACTTAAAAAATCGAATCTCTTAGCATAAAAAATTGAAAAATCAAAACCTTAAAAAACATTTTTAAAAAATTTAAAAATATTAGTTTAAATAGAGAATTTTATAAGCTTTAAAATGATGTATCACACGACCCCCCTTTCCATTAAAAAAATGTCCCCCATGCCCCCCTGCCCACATTTTAAGAGCTGAAAATATCAAATATATGCTAAAAGATAGTTTAAGTTGTCTTATTTAAGAGTTCTAAATTTGAAGTCGATATCTCAACTCGTTCAAAAGTTAAAAGAATTTCAAGAGCTACAAGTTTGCTTATAACCACTTTTACCCTCCGATGAATAATTTTTCTGAAAAATCGAAAAAAAAAACAATTTCACCCCAACATGTCCATTTCTGAATATTTATAACTTGATTGGAGGCATATCGTAGTGGCTAGCGCGTATGTATAGCAAGTCTACTAGCGTGAGTTCGATTCTCACTGGCGCCGATTTGCCTTTTTCAGTTAATTAATATTTAAAATTTGGCGAAGGCGATAAGTGAAACGGACACTCCCTAGAAACTGGTTCGAAAGTCAGTATAAGCCGGTGGTTCCCTCTACTACTAGCCCACACAAGTCCTGGACTTAGGGGATGCTTAATTAAGTAGAATAGTACGAGGTTAAACAAACTAACAATATTAAAAAAATATACAAACAAAAATTTTTGGAAATGTTCTCCTTAACCAAATTGGTTGTTAAATGCATTTTTATCGTAAGATGCATATTTAGCGAGATAACCGCACTCACCCCTAATTTCAAGATAGCGGAAGCAAATCACCCGGTGAAAAAGTAACAGGAGTGTTCTGTTACTATCCACTACTACCCTTTAAAATATCATCCTGTTTACATTCATTGCAATTTAACATAAGAATTTCTCGTTATTTGACGGACTATTTGTTAAACCATTTTGAAAGGTAAATTCAATATTATAAAAAGTTATCACATATTTATGCGCTAAAAACATATCCTTATAAGGACTATTAAAACCCAAATTTAAATATTTACTGAATTAGATCATTCTTTAATAACTATCACAACACAATCATTTTTTATAAACAACGAAAGAACATCACGCACGCATAATCACATCGCACTAAAACAAATGCAACTTTTCAAGAGTCACTGGATCTCGCTGACATTGTCAACTGATCGAAAACAAAAACATTGAGATTATCTCCCGCAGTTGGGCCGGACTGAAACAAGATCTTTCAGGGCCAAACGCAAGGGAATCCGCACCAACCGCGGAACACCCCACCAGACGAAAGTGAACGCAAAATTGTTCATATAATCTCGCGAAAAAAAAATGGTATTGGACAGATAGGGTGGAATGAAAATACCGGGTGATTCAACGGAAACTTTAACTTTGGATAAAATCGAAACTATTGACTTTTCGAAAAAACTCCGAGACAGGTTAATTTTTATTTTGAGGTGGACATCTTTTGACATGTAACCAATACTACCCCCACTACTCAGGAGCTACTAGTTCGAATATCTTAAATGGGATAGTGGGACATTTAATAAATTATTGAAATTTTTTTTTAATGCCACAATCGGGTATTATGTGTTTTTTTAATTATTATTAAAAAAAAAACATCAATGTAAAAATATTATGTTTTTAAATTAATTAATGAATACGTTTTTTAAAATTTTGTTATTTTCTCGAGAACTAAGGAACCGATTAAAAAAAAAAATAAAACTTTGTTATAACCAGTATTAAAGAACCTTTTTAATAACGTATTAAATGTCCCACATTTCCATTTAAGATTTTCGAACTACTAGCTCCTGAGGGAACGTTCAAGTATTATGTAACGCAAATTTTGATCATTTTGGACATTTTGGATTGTAATGTAATGATTTTATATTTGGAAGAGTGCAGAAGGGTTATTAATGTTTGGAAATAAAAAACTGTTACTTTTTACTTGAAGAGGCACAAAAATATCTAAAATTAAAAAAAAAATGAGTGAGTTATGGTTAGGATTTAATTGCCGAATAAGATTACATTTTGTATGTATTAAACAAACTCACCAAAAATAAAAAAATAATTTAAAATTTCTCTTGTCCGACCCTGTTATTGCAATGAAAGTATCAACTCTGTTCATAACTTATTTTTTTCAAATTACTACCCCCCTTGGACGCTTTGAACTTTTTGGTGCGCTATTGCAAAGGCTACAAAAATTGCGTACTTTTTTTCCGGAATTTAAGTCAATTAAGTATTTTTTTAAATAAATAAAAAAATAATTAATGTTTTTTTTTTTAATGTAAAATTGTTTTCTGAATTCAAAAATGCAAAAATATACAGGGGGGGTCATTAAAAAAAATTACCGGAAGTGTAAAAAAATGTACGCCATTTTGTAGGTCTTGTTAATGTTATTAACTTATTTTTTTCAAATGACTACCCCCCTTGGACGCTTTGAACTTTTTGGTGCGCTATTGCAAAGGCTACAAAAATTGCGTACTTTTTTTCCGGAATTTAAGTCAATTAAATTTTTTTTTTAATGTAAAATTGTTTTCTGAATTCAAAAATGCAAAAATATACAGGGGGGGTCATTAAAAAAAATTACCGGAAGTGTAAAAAAATGTACGCCATTTTGTAGGTCTTGTTAATGTATAAAACATTAAACCTTTCTATTAACCCTTTGTTGACGGACGGTACTCTGAAGTACCGGTTTTTTGTAAAATCATATAAATTCCCTATTACCTTGAAAGCTTTTTATAGCCGACCTGTACTCTCAAGTCCTCTTTGAATAGTTGAAAACCTATTCAAAGCAAGAGGGCAACACTATACAATATACAACACAATATCATGATTTTTATAGAGTTGGTTTGTTTTTTTTTTATTTACTTGTGTGAAGTTTTTGGTAAGTAAAGCATTATTATTTACCTGTGGGGACGTTCATAAACCTACAAAATTACTTGTTTTTTATAAGGGTATGGACCGAATGCTTTAATTTGCCTACTTTCTTCAAACGTACTCACCTCAAATTTTTTTGGAAAGCTTTTCTAAAAAAAATCTCAAAAAATTAATGTATGCAAATTCACATACTCTAATCACTTTCATTGTGAAATAATCGTATTTTCGATTAGTTAGGCAACAAAGGGTTAAAAGAATAGACTTTTTTTCCGAAAATCATAACCACAAAATCTGCTCTGGTCCGGGATTTTCCGAGACCAAATTATCGGAACTGCCACAGTCAAAATAATTAAAATTACTACTCGGATTTTGATTCTTTTTTTTGCAGTGGTATTTTTTGATCCAACCTAATAGAAATTATGAACAATTTTTTTATATTGTTCGAAATTATCTTTGTTCTAAATTAAATATTGCGGTTTTTAGTTAAACAATATTCTTGCAATTCACGATACGAACAAATACTTGATAAATTGTTTTTATAAAGGTTTTGTAAATGCTTATAAAATGGGTTAGTAGATTATTGTGGACTTTCCGAAAACGAGAAGGCAGATGAACTTGCAAGACTCGGATCAGGGATGGCCTGCACGGGGCCGGAACCTATATTGGGTGTTACAAGGAAGCAGGTAAAGACCGCTCTCGATGAGTGGGCTTATACCAAGCTAAAGGAGCAATGGGGGGCCGTCGACGGTTGCCGGCAAGCTAAGGAATTCATGGCTGGCCCAAGCAAATCAAAAACCGACTGGTTGTTGGAAAAAGGAAGGACTGCACTCAAACAACTTGTAGGGATCCTCACGGGCCACTGCAAGCTAAGGAAGCACCTGGCAACAATGTGGATTCTGGAGAGTCCGCTATGCCCAGAGTGCGGAGAGGATGAAACATCCTCTCATTACTTAGCCGAGTGTGTCAGATACGACAGGATCAGGTTGCAAGTCTTTGAAACTCAAAGACTCAACCAAGAGGAACTAAGAGATCTCCCCTGGGCCAATATCCTGACCTTTATTGAAAGGACGGGCAGGTTCAAGGAGGACTCAAATTAGTAAATGGCTGGGATTGCCTGGGGTGACAAAAATGGCCAGAAATGGCCTAATTGTCCGGCTTTGGCCAACCGAAAAATTTACTACTACTAGTAGATTATTTGTTATTTATAACTTATTATTATGAAATGTATAAGGGCCGATCAAGCTAGGATTTATTCATAAAAAACTCACTGCTACACTGTATATCGCCAGGTTAGAGTTACATTTTTTTAAACTTTTTTTTTATATTTCTCATTCCCTTACTTGCAATGTAGACATATCTTGCATTTCTCTTTGTAAAAAATGGCAATTAAAAAAGTTAAACAAAGTATGGCCCAGGTAATTTTATAAGCTAAATTTTGTGAAAGTAAGTCTTTTTTATAATATAGTATACTGTGCGGTCCAAAAGTCACCCCCCTCTTAACCAGTTGATATATCGACTTCAAATTTGGAAACTTAAATCAGACAACTTAAACGATGACATATATTCGATATTTGGACTTTTTAAAATGTTGTCAGGGGGGATTTTTTTTTAATTGAAAGGGGGGTCGTGTGATACATCATTTTAAAGCAAATAAATTGTCTATTCGACCATATATATTTTTTTTTTAGGTTTTCATTTCTCAATTTTTTTTTACTAAAAAATAAGATTTTTTAAGATTTATTTTGTAAAATGTTAGTTATATCATATAAAATTAGTTAAAAAGTATAATTGACGTATTTGCATCATGAAATAAACCATTTTTCAAAAACTTTTTTTTTTAAGAAACGAAAATTCTCATTTTGAACCCTATTTTAAACCCCCAAAAAATGTCTCGAAGAAATAAAAAAATGTCGTCAAATAAACAATTTTAAAAGCTTTAATATATCACACAATCACACAAAAATATCAAATAAGTTCAAATTATTATTACGCGTTTTGCCCAAAATCCTATACACTCCTTTACTTTTAATCTGAACAAAAATGTATTTAAAAAATTACAAAACTATTTCAAATAAAAACCGAATCTAATTATTTATTAGAAATTATAAACATTAAAAAAGGAAGGAAGTAATTATTCAAACAAACAAATTTTAAAATGGAACAAATTTCCTATTTTAGTTTAGAAATTAATTATTTGTGTTGTAAGATATTCTAAAATTATATTTCATAATATTGATTATAGAATATTGTCAAGAGTTGGCTAGGTAGCCATACAGGCTTTACCTAAATTTCATAAAAAAATTTTATTATTTATAAATTAGTACCTTGTATTGCATACAGATGTTTTGCACACCAAGCATTCTTGTGTTATTGAAATTAAATAAACTAGGTTTGTTTGTAAAACATCTTGGTATAAATACAAAACTTAGATCAGAATGAGAATTAGAAAAATAGATTATCAGATTGAATAGAGTAGAGTCGGTAGTCGGGTAGTCCCCAAAGTGGGCAGTGCCCATTGGGCAAGTAACTCTGACATCTCTGTAACCTAAAGTGGTAAGAACATGTTTTATAAATAAGAGTTGAATTACCCCAACCCCAACCAGTATCCAGCAAAATGGAGAGGAAGACCATTATTCGTGACAATATCGTCGGCTTACAAGTAAAGAGCACTAAGTCCAAAAACATGGTTTTGAGATATTGACAAATTTAACTTTCATTGTTGTTTTTTAATTTTTATAATAATTGTTTTTGGAAAAAAACTACCGTAAATTGCAATGATATGTTTGGACATAATAATGTCTCATTTGCAGTTAAATAAAGAAAAATTGAAGTAGTTTAATTCAACTAAATTTGAAAAAAGACATGGACTTAGTGTCTTTTACTTGTAGGCCCACGACGTCGGCTTACAAGTAGAAAGCACTAAGTCAATAAAATAATATAAAAAACAACTATTTAAAATTAATTAAACGTAATGTATAACTATAAAGTAGAAAACAAGATGTTTACATAAATTTTCAAAAACTAGATTTTTAAAACTTTTTGATTGTTTAAAGAACGTTTCCAAAATTAATAATAATAATAATAATTATTATTATTAATTATAAATAATTAGTATTAATTACATGAAACTGCTTACTATGCCAGAACTAAGAGGCCATCAGCTGTGCCGGCAAAGAATTACCTACACATCGAAAGTACACGTAAAAAGCATTGACATTTTACAGGTAAAGTTCTGTTTCTCTGTTCTGTCTCTATTCCATTAACTTTAACATAGCAACATTTGAATGCCTTTGTCAGTACAATAAATAACGAAATATTGTATCATATAAATGATTCAAGCAATCATATTTTTATAAATTAACTCTTTTTAGAAAGTCGCTTAGTGCAGAAACATTTGAAATAATCTACAAGTAAAACCCACTAACTGCACTAAGTGACTTAGTGCCTATTGCTAGATAAAATTTTAATCTAAATCAAATTGGTGCGTTTTGTATAGTGGGAAACTCCCTTGACAGTCCACCTAGAAGTTAGTTCGGTTTACCTATACAGATCATCAAAAATTAATTACAGTGCCATTAAAATCCCATTTTTGCAAAAAAGTGACTTAGTGCCTTTTACTTGTAAGCCGACGATATTTAATGTTCCATTTAATTCGCAAAGATTACATACAAGCCGTAACGATAACGCACGGCTCGATTTTTTAGGTCGATAACAAAAAATGTCCCAACGCGAAACTAGCCTTAAACTATTCCTTATTAGTCTAGCTTTCATCTCATACCTGATTTAAAATGATCCATCGACGAAAATTTTTTTTTCAACTTTTTATTTTTTTCAGTGTAGTGTTTGAATCAAGTTTATTAAACTTTTTATATATTTTTACTGTTATTAACCAATTTTGGGTCACTGATTTTAAAAATAATATCAACTTTTTATTTTTTTCAGTGTAGTGTTTGAATCAAGTTTATTAAACTTTTTATATATTTTTACTGTTATTAACCAATTTTGGGTCACTGATTTTAAAAATAATATCAGTTTTGCTGTAAAAGTTTTTGCTAAAGAAAAATAAACCATGGCAATCCAGTATCTGGCTTAAGTATGTATATTGATAATATACATACAATAACAACTTTTACAGCAAAACTGATATTATTTTTAAAATCAGTGACCCAAAATTAGTTAAAAACAGTAAAAATATATAAAAAGTTTAATAAACTTGGTTCAAATACTACACTGAAAAAAATAAAAAGTTGAATTTTTTTTTTCGTCGATGGATTATTTTAAATCTGGTATGAAATGAAAGCTTGACTTACAAGGAATAGTTTAAGGCTAGTTTCGCGTTGGGTCATTTTGTTTTGTTATCGACCTAAAAAATCGAGCCGTGAATGTTTCGCATTTTATAGTAAATTCTTCGCAGTGGATAGTATATTGCGTTTTCTCTCGATATACTTTCCAAAGTATGATTTAATATTTAGTTCTTGGGTTATTGTTAACAAAAAAACGTTATACACAGATTTTTTCAAAAATCCCCAGAATTCTATAAAAAGTATACATGGTGATCAATATCTGGCATGTCAAAATTTAAGAGGTGATTGTACATCCAAAAATATGAAAAAAAGTTTTTATAAAGGTTTGGAACAAAAACAGCACCAATAAAATTTTAATTCTGCAAGGCGATTCTTCATTAAAAACTAAGCAAAAAGTATTCTTCACCGAAATAAAGCCTAACACATTTTGTCCGTCTAGGCATTAACCAATTGCCCTTATTAATACTAGTATACATACAAAACCTCGTCGCTGAAACGATTTTTTTTTTAATATTCAAAGTTTTTAAAACCGTACGTCATCTGGTTTTAAAATTGATATTCGACAGATATTTGACAGCAGACAGATAATGTTCTCCGATCTTTGTTCTGACTCTACAATTCAGTTAGATCTGTGTTCTGTAACTCTACAATTGAGTTAAATCTGCGTTCTGTTACTCAACAATTGGATTCCAATTGTATTTATTGATTGATATGTATTGAAGAAAGGTTTTAGAATGTTTTGAGGTTATATTATTGACATCATGACGTCAGTTTAGAAAACTTGTCATTTTAGCGATATATCGAATGTGTGACGTAGCCACGAAAATATTTTAAGAAGTTTCTAAAAATCTAACGAAAAAAAAGTCCCGTTCCAAAAACTTAATTTTATCCCCTTTTTAATAAAAGCTTTATTATGATTGGATCGACCATTTAGAATTTCATCGATTAGAAATTAATTATACAGGCTATCCCGTGTAGTACATGGAAAAAAAAAATTATAGCTAGGAGCGCTATAACACACATACCAAGCAAATTATAATCGCTTATTATATAAATACAAGGCTTTCTCTTACAATTATGGCAGTCAGTGTAAAAATTTATATGAAATACTTTAATTGTTTAGTGAATAATAAAATATAACAAATAGTATGGCATTTATAGCTTAAATAGATTTAATTATTGTCCGTGCTAATAATTTTTATAATATAATAAAATTTCTGTAAATTTATAATAGTGCCTGTAATAAATATAATCGTGTCTGTAATGTATATAATCGTTTCCAATTTATTTTTAACATTATTAGTTATTGTGTCCCTTATAATCTATAGCTTAAATCACTATAATTTGCCACTGTTACCAAATATCTTATAATGTATAGCGCAGAGCCCACTAATTTCTTTCCGTGTATAGAAGATTTACACTAACAGGCCTGCATTTAAAAACTTTTTAAAAGCTTTTCGTATTTCGTTAACACGTTGACTGCAGACGCACAGTGGTATAGAATGTAGCGCGGTCGCGTATATATTAATATATTAATTTCCCGCTTTATTAATAGAGATAGAAAAATAAATTTTATTTTGTAGAGGAATGTTTAAGCTTTAAAACGATGTATTAAAAACTTATGTTCCTTAACACAAAGCCCACAAATGACGCCAAGTATGCGTCATCGGCAGCTAACGTGTACTAACACGTAAAGACAATTCCAAAGCTCTTTTGTCATCTTTTTTAACTTTTTGTCATAGATACAGTGCCGTGCGCGGTGTTATAGAGTGGGGAAAGATGACCGATAGCCGTCTTCGCTCGCTTCTCAGCAGTGTTAAATTTATGCTACGCTCATGAATGTATGAATAGCTCGCTGACTCCCGAGGTCTACTTAAGGCCTATCCAGAAGCTTGCACAGGAACATAAAACATAAGAATGCGATGCCGTGATTGGCTTACAAGATACATGGCGGCACATCAAGCCAATCACCGCATCGCATTGTTATGTATGATGTTCTTATACGAGCCTGTGAATAGGCACTTATAATGCTAATCATAAAAGTCGGTGCTTTCAGGGCCGTAGCGAAGAAGATTTTGTGATGGGGGGAGAAGGTCAAAAATTACAACTTTTTTTAGCCTAAAAATAAAAAAAAAAATAACTTTACCATGTTATGTTAGTTATGACGTCATAATATTTAGCACCTCATAGCTGATTTTTTTAGGATCGTTTAATAAAAATATTTAAAATGAAGTGGTAACCTTGTACAACAAAAATTTTCGGACATACCGTTGTGGGATGTCCTATAGTTAAGGGTTGGTCCCAAAAAAAAAAAACGCACCGCTACCGAGAATTTTCTTGTGTAAGAAGTTGTTTGACTGGACATAAAGAACACTTATACAAAGTATCAACGGTAAGGTAATAAAAAAAATTCTACTAAGCGTGGGCTCCCGGATTAATTTCTGAAGTTGAAATAAAATTTATTTAATAAATATCCACTCTAACCACCTAGGTGGTGGAGGGGTTATCAACGGAAGTTAAAAAAAGTGGGCTATGCGACATATCATCTTAAAGCTTTTAAAATCTGTATTCAACTATGTATTTTTTTAAAATAATTTTCGTTAAAATTTTTGTAAAAATGTTAAATTTTATACGCCTATTATGAGCTTAAAAAACATATTTTCTCTTGTTAAATTACAAAATCATGTCTCTGGGACACCTTATATAATATAAAAACCTTGACACGCTCCTTAAAATTTGTCATTGGCCAATAAAATAAATTTTGCACTTTTGAAAACAAATACTCTTATAAATAGAAATATCGGTTTATTTCGAGATCGAGGGTATTTTATAAATTTCTGAGATTTTTTTTTGTTCTCCTTTTAATTTTTATGTTACTATAGCCGATTTTTTTGTGGAGCAGCGGTTACTAACCAAGTTAGGGGAATATGTACTTCTTTCTTTTTTTAACTCATTCATTAAACAGGGAAAGAGATACATACAGGTTAACCGGCGTTACCACAAAAAATTGACTTATGTAATGCATGATTCCAGGCCAGTTTATGTTTAACCCTTTCGGTCCCATCTAATTCGAAGAAACTAGTTTTAAACGTTTTTAAATAATTATGTGGCTTGGTCCTAAAAGGGCCAATGTCACTTTTTCCGTGTTTTGAGTTATACCACCGAACTAGTTTTTTTCAGATCTATATAACCTAAAAAAGCCAATGTCAGTGCTTGTAAGATAAATGTAGACTTTAAGCGGCAAGCGCCCACGTGTGTTTTTAATAAACATTTCTGTGAAACTGCTAAAACGGCCAATGTTTGACTTAGTGTATCCGTTTAAATTTTTTGACATTGGCCCTTTTAGAATCACACAGAATTATAATTTATTAAGTCCTTCGAGCCGGATCAAAATGTATTTTAAATGTGGACTATAGTTACTGGTTTACTTTTGTCGTTATAATTAAAAATTACGTTTAATTGGCTTAAAAACATTTATTTTAATTGTTTACAAAGTAAAAAGACGCAGAGTGACCCATCGAACTGTCTTCTAGAGCACACTCACGTGCAAACTGCCGGGATCCTCGTTAGGGGTAGACACGCGAATAGTACTAGGAATGGGGGTAATGTCTTTCCCCTTTTTTAACTAAATACAAAACTCAACACCCGGTATAATTTCTTAACGGTATGACAGAAATGACAACAATAGTAAATGAGCTATTAGGTAACGTTTGCACAAAAATAATTTTTATTTAATTTCCCACAATTAAAAATATTTTAACCTACATAAGAAACAATACCTAGTAAATTTCAAATATCTTGATTGAACGAAGCAAAAATGTCATTGTATATAAGAAAAAAAAAACAATTTTAAACATTGTAGGTAAATACCATATAGGTTGCCAAACTTGGAATGTAATTTTCTGGTTTGTAAAAAAAACTCGGATTTTTTGGCAGGTTTTATTGCGTCACTTTATTATATGGCTAACGTTTCTCCCCTCTTTGGGGGCTTTATCAAAGCTGAAAGATAACAACTATTGTTAATAACAATAATAATGATAATATATAACAAAAATATTTTTTGCCTGTATTGAATCCCATTTTCAGGTAAAATATGTAAATTTTCTTACCTAAAAATTATGTGAGCGTAGTTATATATATTGTAAACTTAAACATTATGGAAAAGGAACCTTTTACAACATAAAAATAAATAAATATTTATTTATTTTTATGTTGTTAAAGGTTCCTTTTCCATAATGTTCAAGTTTACAATATATATAACTACGCTCACATAATTTTTAGGTAAGAAAATTTACATATTTTACCTGAAAATGGGATTCAATACAGGCAAAAAATATTTTTGTTATATATTATCATTATTATTTTTATTAACAATAGTTGTTATCTTTCAGCTTTGATAAAGCCCCCAAAGAGGGGAGAAACGTTAGCCATATAATAAAGTGACGCATTAAAACCTGCCAAAAAATCCGAGTTTTTTTTACAAACCAGAAAATTAAATTTTAAACATTGATAATAATCAAATGTTAACATGTTCTTTGACAACAAAGTTAATTTAATATTTTCACGGCTAAAACTGACTGAAAAATTAAACAAATGCGTATTCAGATTTAAATGTCATAATTTTAATAAGATTTTGATTAAGTACGTAATAGCTTTTTAATTTTTTTAATTATAAATGGACATTGCACCTATTGAAACTTACTAGGTTGGACATAGTAGTTTGAAATTAACATCTATCAAGAAGAGTCCTATTTATGTGTAGAATTTAAAAACAAATAACCCAACAGTATTGGAAACTTTATTAAGAAGAAATAATTATTAAACGAGCTTGTCCCGAAACTCTTCAGTCTATTCAAAAAGTACATCATTTTCATTTATGTTTGGATCTATGATTCCGCGATAGGAAATTCGACGGTTTGCCACTGCTGTCCATAATGACAAACAAGTAATGCATTAACATCCACTTTTTTCGGTTTTAACAGTATTCTGACTAACTAATGACTGGATATTGTACTCTTTGAAACTGAATCGCATATTTTAACCCTACCTTATACCCTTACGTAAGGGTATAATGTACATTGCTAGTTTAGATCCGACGTTTATAACGTTGGATAGAGCGGAAAAAACTGATTTGAACGTCAACTACAAGTCAATTCGAGAAAAATGTGGACATTGCACCATTTGATTCTATACCCCTCAAATATAGGATGCATACCACATATGGTATACTTTTACTAGTAACAGACGTTATTTTGTGGTGCTGTCTTAATCACAAAGAAACACGAAAAAAAAAAAGGTCTTGTCACCAAGTTGTTGAAATACTTTTTTTCCTTCGTGGTCCAGTGCACAGGCACACGAAAAAAAAATGTCCACTAGACGAGAAAAATATTTCTATACGTTTTTGAGGTCGCTGAATCCAAATCTGGGATTGTTTTGACTCGGTCAGAACACATTTCGTTCCAAACCACAAAAAGGTGATAAAAGTTGAAACACTTTTAATCACTTTTTTGAGGTTACGAACGAAATGCAATCTGACGGAGTCAAACCAACCCCAGATTCGGATACAGCGACCCCAAAAACGCATACAAATGTCTGTCTCGTCTGGTGGACAAGTCTTTTTTTTTTTCGTGTGCCTGTGTCATTAATAATGTTCTGATTTAGAAGCTATAATAATGAACAAATTAAATTATTTAACTAAATTCTTTGCTTTTAAGTAGGTAGACGCAATCCAATTAATTATTAATATACAAGCTGTGACATAAATGTTCAAAAATAGACCAATGCATTTAATAAGCTTAATATAATCTTTTGAGAAAATTAACCTAAATAAACCACATCATTGTGTAGAATTCTACTAAAAACTGCCTACGGTTCATTATTAGGGTTTAAGGACGTGGCACATTTTTTAACTTCACTTAAATCTATGGTGCGTACAGGAGATGACATGTTTCGGGTTAAAATTTTTTAATTTAATAATTTAAGTTTAAGTAGCTAGTAGCGATGTTGCGTAGTTTCCACCTTATGATGAATTCAAATCATTATACTTAAATTAAAAATGTAAAAAACTTTATTGTGTATACTATAATTATGTTTAATAATATAGTATATTAAATCTATTAAAATTAAACTTCATATAAAACTCATACAGAACTAATGTTTCTTAAAATTTACAATAAAATATCCAAAGTATATGTTTCCAATCGGCAACACTGTACCCCTGTCAGTCATTTTCCGACGTTAGACTGTAAGTTTACACATTCTTTCTCTCTCTTTACGCGTACTCAGTGTAAATAATAGTGACTCCCCACCAGCCCCTCACCGTAGTTGGTTCACGCTTCAAACAAAGCATACAGTAGATTTCATCATGTTCCTTCTTGAGGTAAAAGTTCTTTGGTATACACTGAACCACACGTAGGAATGAATGTTCAGTGTAGGAATTTAACAAATGAAATCAGATTTATTTGTCACATTTTAATTAATTGGTTAAATTTTAAACCAACCTAAAATGCATTTATTTTTGCTTTCCCATTTTGAAAGTTTTCAAAATTTTATAAAAATTTTCAAATTATTTTTTTGCGTATTTTTGCGTTTCATGATGCTTTATCCTTTACCCTCTAAACTAATGATAATTTTTCAATTTAATTCTGTTTTTTTTTTTATATTTGCTATGCCTAAAAAGAAGAAAAAAGAATAAAAAATAAACCATTTTTTTTAGTTTTTGCTCGAGTTTTTGTTTCCTTAGAGTTTCAGGAGAGCTGTATTATACTGAATTAAGTTTGCATATTTGTTTGCATACATAGAAAGTCTATAAAAGTATTTTGGATTAATATTGCTTTAAAGAAAAAATAATAAATTGTGACACCCTGGAGGGCAAGGGTTATGTCGATATAAATCAATTTCGAGCAAAAAAAAAATGTCCAAGCAATCTTGTGGGCACGGTAACTTAAGAACTTTTTAAGCTAGAGACTTGAAATTTGACAAACAGGTATGTTATCTAAAGTTTTCGCTCGGGATTGTTTTTGATATTTATCATTATGGTAAATTAAGTTATTAAAAAAACTAATGTGAAAAAAAATAGCCTTGTTTTTTTTCATAACAACCCACATTCACAAAATAAATCAATGAACTAATATTTTTTTCTCGCCGTCATTACATATAAATAGAATTGGCACTCATATTTTTTAAAACTTTTTATTATTTTCTTAAATTAGAATTTCCGAAAATAAAAATCCGCACAATATTTACACAAAGTCTCGTCTCTATGTTGAAAACCATTTAAATACTCATTACTAATTGGTAACAAACAAGTAGGAAAGTATACCTACCTAATATAAACTAGATGAAACGTTGCAAGCACCCTGTCAAAACATCGGCACTATTGTACACTAGAGCCATCTAGTTTGCAAATTTCAAACTAGGTGTTTTGTTTGATTTTAAATTCTGTATCTTTAAAACATTATATTCTAGCAAAAAACTGTATATAACATTTTTTATAGGGCTTAAATAGAGCTTTTATTTAAAATATAATTTTTTGAAGTCGGGTTATAAATATGGGAGATATGCTAAAACAAACCTTTTACTGGTTTAAACGCAAATATCTCGAAAACAATGCGTTTTAGAAAAACGTTGTTTATAACATTTTTTGACCAATTTAAAATTATCTTTTATATAAGTGCTAAATTAACCAAATACAATAATAATTGCCTCAATTATAAAAAAAAAACGCTAAAAATAGGAGTTTTACCCTATTTTTACACCCTTACCCCCAATCGTTTACCCCCAAAACCAAATAAGCTCTTCGGAATACGATAATAAACAATATGCAAAAAACCGCAAGTCGATATCTCAGAATGGATTAAATCGTCCAGAAATGTGAAAAAAAACGTGGTCAAAGATTTTGACTTTTCGGCGAAGATTTCAATACATCGGCACTCTTAGTAGCACTAAGTGCCGATGTAATATTTATTTAAATATTGTCAGAAACAGTTTAATTTCTAACCACCCAGCAAGATTTTTGGTGGAACTTGGTGAAGCTGCTATAATTTTTTTAAGGGATGAAAAGCAAAATTTTCCGAACTAAAGATTGAGAGTTTTCTTGCGTGGTCTATTTATCATGACAAAAAGTTCCTAATATTTTAATTACTAGATACAAAAAAAGTTATAGGAGCTTAATTGGAGCTATATTTGATATGTTTATGGGGCACAATGGAGGCAGGGGGCAAGGGGGGACATTTTTACAAATGGAAAGGAGGGTTGTTAAAATAGTTCCTGTAAACATATGTCTAAAAATTCGTTGTAAGGGAGCTAAGCCCCTTTGAAAGTGGCTAAATAAATCTGTTTTTAATAACTCAGGAACTCTTTGAGATATAGCAACGAGGTTTTGCACGTGAACTAGTAACTAGTCTTAATAAGGCCCATCTTTTCGTATGTTATTTTTATGTTCTTATTTTAGCCAGGAGTGTGCTAATCAGGGGGGCCTTATAAGTTTTAAGTCCAAACTTTTCTCTGTGTAACTTTTTTGTCATTTTATTTTTGGAACTTGTTGTAATACTGTAGGATTAGTTGTTTTTGAGAAAAAATCATTAGTAGGTCCGAGGACGAAAAATTAAATACTAAAATGTTGAAAACTGAAATTTTAATGATGCAGGGTGAATGTACATCAAAAACTAAGAAAAAAAACCTCATATACAGGTACTTTCAAACATGAATCCTAAGGGACCTATGGTCTCCTAAAAATGCACCATTTTTAAAGGGCCATAGTAGCTTTAAAAACCTACATGTATAAAAACTTCTATCTTTTGATATAGAACAACCCTGCATAATTGAAATTTTGGTTTTCAACATTTTAGTATTTAATTTTTCGTCCTCGAATCGTGAAATTTCACCTTAAAATATGTTTTTCTTGAAAACGGTTAATCCTACAGTATTACAAGAGTACTTTTTTTTATGTATTTCGACATGAGGAATCATATTTCAAAAATAAAATTACAAAAAAGTTAGAGAAAAAAGTTTGGGAAAAAAACTGATAAGGCGCCCCTACCGCAGTATAAACAAACAAAAGCAGTTCAATAATCTGCAGCGATTTTTATTGAATTCTAATCGAGACTGTTTCCGCGAAGGTCTGGATGAACGAACGGTAAAGTTTTCTTTTGTCAATGCCCTGTGACTAACCAATATTACCAAGGTCGAAATGTGTCTGGGACACGGGTGGTAGTTAAATATGATACAGTACCTACAACACCAAGTTATGTGGATATTGCCTATGGAGTGCCTCATAATGGTCTGGGTAACAATTCACATTTCATATGTAATGTGATCTACCCGCCGGTAAAAGACAACTTAGCTAAGCTTAGGAGCAGTTTTTTCCATAGCGACCACCTTTTTTTATTTTTCTTTTTCAAAAAAAAATTATAGCAAAAAATGGCAATTAAAAACAAATTTTTGTATTCTTTAGATATAAATAAATATACCTACAAAATTAAACAATTATATATTTTTTCTTTCTATACCGGGTGTCCACCAGGTTCTTGACAAGCTATATCTCCGTTATTTGAAAAGATAGATTTTTTTGCAAAATACAGCGTTAAATGGGAGCCGTTGAAATTTTTATTCACGTATACAAAACCAACCCTTGCTTACCCACCCCCTTAAAACCACTCCCAACGTTTGTCTTTTAAATAGCATCCTCCCATTTTTATTTTGTTTTTTTCGATTTTTTTTTTATATTTTTAAACAACGGAGATATAGCCCATTTAAAACCTGGTGGGACAATATTATTAATAAATAATAGTTGTTATTTAGTGCCCCTTTAAAAAATAAGATACTATTTATAATACATGATTGAATTAAGAATAACATTTACTTTCATATTCTTTGATAAAAATGGGGGGGTGCTATTTGAAAAACAGAAGTTGGGGGTGGTTTTAAGGGGGTGGCTAAGCAAGGGGTGGTTTTGAACAGGTCAATAAAAACTTCAATGGCTCCCATTAAACGCTGTTTTTTGCAAAAAATTCTATCTTTTAAAATAACGGAGATACAGCTTGTCAAGAACCTGGTGGGACACCCGGTATAAAAAACAAATTAAAAACACAATATTTTTAAAATTTGAAGGTGGATAGACCCTTTAACGATTTTAAATAAAATTTCTAGATAGGCCATCTTGTCGCACCCATGCCAATTTGTACAAGAACTCGTGGGTGCAAATGCATAGTCACACACACTCACGAGAGAGAAATGACCCTTACCAGGAGGCAAACAAGGCAAGGTCGTCCGTCAAAACTGGAAAGCCGCTTTTTGGAAAATAAAAAATTAATACCCACCGGATTCGTAGTGGGCTGAAAAACGCTTTTGAACAAAGGAAATCTGTCGCAAACGAGACGTATAGCTGCACATTGATATTGACCCGCCTGGACATACATAATGCAGTAATACTTTATACAAGGTGTCCGGAAATGATGAACAAAAAATTCGGGGGATGAATCCACATCAGAAAATATGACAAAAAGTTCCTATAAAAATATTTCTAAAAATGCGTCGTAAGGGAGCTAGCTACTTTCAAAGGGGCTAAAAAATTTGGTTTTTATTAATTAACTCAGGAACTCTTAATAAGGCCCATCTTCGTATGTTATTTTTATGTAGTTATTTTAACCAGGTGTGTGCGAAATGGGGGGCCTTATCAGTTTTTTGTTCCAAAAATTTTTTTTGCTAAACTTTTTTGTAATTTTATTTTTGGAATATGATTCCTCAAGTCAAAATACATACAAAAGCTACTCTTGTTGTAATACTGCAAGATTAACAGTTTTCGAGAAAAATTAATTTTAAGGTGAAAAGCACCCGCACTTTCCTTATGGGAAATGGCTTTCGGTCAAATAGGCTGAATTTTTAATATGTTTTAGTTAATGACCTCCTGATCAAAAGTTATCAATGCGCCAAATCGCTACGGCTCCTAGTTTCCGAGATATTTCATTGCAATCTGTTAAGGGTTTGGCTTCAAAATAGGGTTGAAAATGGGTATTTTTGTAAAAATTTCTCTAAAAAAATCAAACAATTTTTTAATAATGACTAATTTCATGATGAAAAAACGTAAATTATACTTTTAAACTAATTTAAAATGACATAAATAAAAATTTACAAAAAAAAACGACCAAACACGACCCCCCTTTCTATTTAAAAAAATATCCCCATGCCCCCCTGCCCACATTTTAAGAGCTGTAAGTATCAAATATATGCTAAAAGATAGTTTAAGCTGTCTTATTAAAGAGTTCTAAATTTGAAGTCGATATCTCAACTCGTTCAAAATTTAAGAGGGGGGGGGGGGTGACTTTTGGACCGTTCTGTATAAAAAATTAAATATTAAAAATGTTGAAAACCGAAATTTTAATGATTGATAATTGATATTTTAAGTCCAAAAATTAAACCACTGGGAGCTAAAATTTCGGTTTAAAATTTGTTTACTATTTCATTTCTTAACATGACAACAAAGCCATAGATAAGGCGGATAAACAATGAAACAGAAGATATTATTAACGATGTATGTTGGTATAACTGGTAAACTGAAACACTACATAATAGCCAATAGTAAAAAATTCTCCTATAAGGAATCAGGTCCAGATGACATATTTAATTTATGCATTTTTTGTTTGCTTTTCTTCTATCTTGGCGAACCCTGTATAGCCTATAGAACTATAATTAAACCATAATGTATTTTAAGCTTATTGTTTAGGTAATGTAAATATTTATAATTTCCACTTGATAAATATTTATAATTTTAAGTATGTAGTTGCAAATTGCAATTTTACCACCCACTGAGGAAGTAATTTATTTAGAATAATTGCATCGCACGGTTCATCTGGGCGATTTTAAATAAAAATTTCGTGGACCCCTAGATTTTTTGGACTAAAACATACCTGATGACATAAGAAATCAATTTCCATTTGAAAGAAAATCGTAAAAGATACACTTTTTTAGAAAGATAAAAAAAGGTTTTTTTGAGTAATAGGGTGTGACAAAAAATTTCGATTTGCGAAATCGAAAACGCTCTCTGGCTCAAAAGTTGCTCCTTAGTACAAAACGGTGGCCACTCAAAAATGAGCGAAATCGATTAATGTTTAGTGGTAGCTCAAAGCACTCAAACTTTGAAAAATATCGGTACCTGTTTTTCGGATAAAAAGTGATTGTATATAAAATTAAGGAAATTATGAAGGGTTTCTTTGGTAATATTTAGAAATACCAATTGTGTGAGAAAACTAAAAAAATATATTTCCCCTTCCCTTAAGTTAGAACATAAAAAATCGCCGATTATTTGAAGATTTTGCGAAAATTTATTGAAAATGGTCATATTTAAAAGGACATAACTTCCTTAGGAATGATTTTTGACCAAGGTGCATATAAACTTTTTCTGTTTTTAATGTTTAATAACCACTCATTACTAAAATATTTGTTTTTTTCTTTATATTTTTTATTTTTTTTTATTTTTGGTTCTTCATGCGTAAAAATTTACTTTTAAATGCATTTATCTTTAAAACGGTTAAACCTGCGATGTTAAACCACAGAAACTTTTTTGTGTATTTTTACATAAAAAAGTATTCCAACCAAAAAATCAAAAAAAAGTACACTGAAAAAAGTTTTAGGCAAAAAAACAGAAAATCCACCCGGTTTCTAATCGAACTTAATTTTTTTTACTCAACTTGAGGAAAAAAAATATGTTTTCTGTATAGTCATGTAGGTTAACATGTAAATATGCTTATATACTAATATATAATTTTGCAGATTTTTTATTTAAAACTATTTTTTATGCACTTTTAAAAACTTAAATTTTCGCGTAATCTTCAAATAATTGGCGTTTTTTCATGTTCTAACTTAAGGGGAGGGGGGAATATAATTGTTTTAGTTCTTACATTTAGTATTGTTTCTAAATATTACCACTGTTTTTTACTAAGGAACTTTTAAGCCAGAGAGCGTTTTTGATTTTGAAAATCGCGATTTTTTGACACCCTATTACTTAAAAAAACGTTTTTTTATCTGTCTAAAAAAATGTATCTTTTACGATTTTCTTTCAAATGGGAATTGATTTCTGATGTCATCAGTTATGTTTTAGTCCAAAAAATGTAGGGGTCCACGAAATTTTTATTTAAAATCGCCCAGGTGAACCGTGATCGGTCAGTTGAAGAACAGCACTAGTCCAAAATTGCTGTTTTGAGATAAACATAAAAAACCTTTTATTTACGTAAATATTGATTATACACTGTTTGCATGCATTCATATGGTTCTCAGCATGAAAGAAAGTCTCCGACGTAAAGGGGAGGAATCCTTCGCGCTCTCTTCTTTCCGTCAAGAGAGTTATAAGGCGTGCGTGTCTACATCGGGCCTCCCACTTGCACATACATTCCAAACATATTTCCCGTAGCCACAGATCCGTGCGTCAAACTATAAGTTTGAGTGTTTAACTAGACCGATACATAAGAAGCGCAATTTCTTGGGAAAAAAAATTATTAATGAAATACAGAAAAAATAAAACCGCGGACATATACTGTTCTTCAACTGTTTTTTTTTGTTTTTTTTTTTAACAAATTTGTTTTAGTTTAATTTATACGATAGTAAATAATAACAAGCATTGCAAATAACACATTTTATTATATACTCGTACATACAGTGCGGTCCAAAAGTCACCCCCCCTCTTAACTTTTGAACAAGCTGAGATATTAACTTCAAATTTAGAACACATTAATAAGACAACTCAATCTATGTTTTCGCATATATTTAATATTTTCAGCTCTTAAAACGTTGGCTGGGGGACATTTTTTAATAGAAAAGGGGTCGTGTGATACATCATTTTAAAGCTTATAAAATTCTCTATTTAACTACAGGGTGGGCCATAAGTCACTTAACCATTTAAAAATTGAATAACTTTTTTGTTTGTCATTTTTTTTTTATTTCTTTAACAATTAAATGGCGATTTCTCCCGTTAGATTAGACAGGGACAAAAGTTCTACCCAAAAAGGATAGAAGACATACATACACTCCCACTTCCACCCAACCAAACAAATTCTGTATTTGTTCTTTGTTGAACAAATACAATATTTACTTGGCCGGGCGAAAAGTGTAACTATAATATTTTTATTGAAGAAATTACTGGCGCCATCTAAATTTTAGTAGAATTATCTTATTCTACAGATTCACATTAGCTATGTTCGTTCGAGCACTCAATGGTACACTTTCCGGCCAACCAAATGAATACTGTATTTGTTGTATGAAAAACAAATACAGTATTTATTTGGTTGGCTGGAAAGTGTAGCACAAATGAGATAGAGATAGGGTAGACGTCTTTTGTTTCATAATTCTAGTTGTAAAGAGCTCCATTAAATATAGACTACAGGAAATTATTTTTTTAACTATGTATACAAAAATCATGTCTGTTAAATGTCTTCCAATTTCCGTTTTGCAAGCACGAGCCCTTTTCATGACATTTTCCATGAGGGCTCCTAACATGTCTGACTTAAGCTGTTGAATATTACTGGACTTGTTGACATACACCCGATCTTTTAGGTAGCCCTAAAGAAAAAAGTCTGGTGCTGTTAAATCAGGCGATCGTGAAGAAAAATCAAAATCAGAATTTAGCGAAATTGCACTTGGCCGCATGGGCAATTACCCCATCTTGCTGCCACCATGTCTCGGCATGTCCTACACTGCAGGGCGCACAAATTTTTCCAGCATTGCGCGATATCGGTTGCCGTTCACCGTAAATGTATTGCCATTTTCCTAGCAGAAGTAAGGCCCTTACCATTTGGTATGTTACACTGCACCAAACCGTGACCTTGAGGAGGTGCAATTCACGTTGATGCACGACCCTGGCTGGAGCCATACATGTTAAGAGCCGTCATGGAAAATGTCGTAAAAAGGACCTGTGCTTGCAAAGCGGAAAATAAAAGTCATTTAAAAGATATGATTGTTCATACATAGTCCATTTCCTGTACTCTATATTGTAAAATAAATAAATTAAAAAAATTGACAAACAAAAAAGTTATAATTTTTTTAAATGATAAAGTGACTTTGTATGTATTTTTATTTTTTTAAACATGTTGCAGTCAGTTCAAGAAAGGTACTAGTCTAGGAAAACTTGTCCTGGACAAGTACTGTTTTTCAACTCACTGTTGTAAATATATGGATCGCGCAGCCGTAGCGTCGCGTAGATGACGATGTTTTTAAGCAGAATGAATAGAGCTAAAAATTTTGCGAACATTTGCTATCTTATCTCAAAAGGCTATTTTTGGACTTGTACTGTTCTTCAACTGACTGATTCAATTTAAAACCAAGATATTCTATTGTTTTTTAAAAAGATAATTTTGATTTTTTTACCATATTATTTTTGTTGGAATTTAAGCGGATCCCAAGGACCTTGTGTGACTATTATAAATTATAATGAATTTTTCGGTAAGCGGCCAAATATTTTTCAACACTAATGAATCATTTTAAAAGCCACGGACGGTTCCAGGACAAAATCTCGATGTGATTTTTCTCAAATTTTTACGAATGGGGGATCCCAAAAAAATAATCAGACAAAATAAAACATAAACCCTAAGCTTTCTGAATCATAGCAAAAACTCCGAATAGCGGCAAATATTGATGAGTTGGAGACACCTATTGTTTTTGAAAAACATCCCTTTAAAAATAAGAAAACTTTAAGTATGATCTTGAACTATAACTTTTTTATATAGTATGATTTTTCCTAAAAATAATATCGATCAGTTAACCCGTTCTTGAGTTATCGTGTGCACAAAAACAGACTAACCAAAAAAAATTTTTGAAAGTTGTTTACAATTTTTAGACATTTTTTTTTTAATCTAGGGAATGTTTTGAGGATTTTTTACTTTCTCATAAAAATCAATTTTTTTGCCTAAATCTCGGCTTAAATGATCTTATTTTTTCCTGAAACGTTGAGAAAAATGTAAATAAGCAAAAAAAATTATATCTGTCGGTCGGTCTGTCTGTATCAACGATAAATTAAGAACGCTTTGAGCTAGCGACTTTAAATTTGGTATGCAGATGTATTTTTATTATCTTGGACAATTGTACAAGTTCGTATTTGAGCAAAATCGGTTGGGGCGAATGGGGTAGAAGGGGGGTTAAACTTTTGTTTTGGTAATATTTTTGTATTATTTACAATTTTTTTTCTGGACATAATTTTTTTAGTATTCATAATAGAAGAAACAATTAATACCCAACTAAAAGGTAAAATAAAATTACACAAAATATATTAAATTGTTTCTGGACATAACTTTTTTTGTGAGAAAGTATTATCGCTCATTCGAGACGGCTGGCTAGATTTGAAAACCATTCTATAATCAGTCATCGGCGAATTTCCAGTGCTCGCATAGGCGCCGCGTCGATTCTAGCGTTGACGCGAGGTTTTAAATATTTACATTTTTATTTCTTTTTATCTTGATTTTTTTAATGATTCCATTTAAACGAGTCAGGTGGGAGAAAAATTATCGATAAATAAAAATTTAAAACTTTTTATTCTTAAAAGATAAAAATCGAATATCGGTTTTTTCTTCGAAAAACACCGAAATTAGTTGTCAAATGTTTCGATTTAGTGAGCTTTATAAAAATTTCCCTCATAATGGAGCTCTCTACAACTAGAATTATGAAACAAAAGACGTCTACCCTATCTCTATCTCATTTGTGCTACACTTTCCAGCCAACCAAATAAATACTGTATTTGTTTTTCATACAACAAATACAGTATTTATTTGGTTGGCCGAGCGGCACGAACGAACATAGCTAATGTGAATCTGTAGAATAAGATAATTCTACTAAAATTTAGATGGCGCCAGTAATTTCTTTAATAAAAATAAATATAGTTACACTTTTCGCCCGGCCAAGTAAATATTGTATTTGTTCAACAAAGAACAAATACAGAATTTGTTTGGTTGGGTGGAAGTGGGAGTGTATGTATGTCTTCTATCCTTTTTGGGTAGAACTTTTGTCCCTGTCTAATCTAACGGGAGAAATCTCCATTCGGCAAAATTATTCCGTAAGCCTATGTTTCTGTGTTTATTTATAACGTTGATGAGTCATAACTGAGTTTATGCCGATTACTGTCTATAATACCCAAGCACTGCGTGCTGTGAAGAGTATGAATACTTAGGCTTTGGGACGTATTTTATGGATGACCCCTTTCTATTGTTCAAACTTATTTATAATTTCAGATTCGCTAACGACATCTATGGAATAATTCACGATGCAACAGAAAGAGCGGGAGAAATGAGATTATTACGCGCGTTATACGTGGCCTTGCAAGCTGTCTGTAATCATTTGTATATTATACAAATAACATTATGAATGTTACTAATTTATTAAAGTTTAAACAAAAATCATAGGTTAAAAATGAAACGTTCATAACACAGCCACACAAAAAAAATTAATATACAGATACTAGACCAATGCATTTTTATATTTTCGGGGTCGCTGAAACCGAATCTGACCTCAGAATCGCTGTATCAGTCGCATTTTTTTACACTTAAAAAAGGGTGCGAGAATTCCTTAAGTTCAGATGTTTTTAAGTGTAGAAAAAAATTGTGATCTGATGGAGCAATTCTGATCTCAGATTCGATTTCAGCGACCCTAAAAATACACAAATGAGTGGGTCTAGTCTCTGACACATAATTTTTTGGGTGGCTGTGCATAGCCAAGGGAACGTTCAAGTATTACGTAACGCTCCTAGGGGGGTTGGGGGTCATTTTTGAGTGTTAGGCCCATGTTAATGGTATAGGAAAATAGCGTTACAGAGGGGGGGGGGGGTCCAAAATGATAAAAATTTGCGTTACGTAATACTTGAACGTTCCCATACCTGTTAAGTTGGCCTATATAAATTGATCAATAAATTTACTTTCAGCTCTGCTGTGGCTACATTGTTAGAAAAATCTTCAATTTTTTGGGGTCGTAGGAGAAATTTTTGCAAATAAAAAAATAGTCTTTTTGGATTATTTTTTAAAGTACATAAAAAAATATGAAAAAATACAATCTGCAAGACAAAGGGCCAAAAGCCCGCCAAGGCTCCTACCTACACTTTTTATACGAATTTGGTATTAGTGTGTTTGTCATGTATCTGCCTAAAAAATCAGTGCAAGTTTAGTTTCAAGTACGTGTAACCAACAACCATTAATCATTATTGGTAATGACTGATTTTACATGGCCTTGTATTACCTATAGATTATATTATCAGAATTTGCATGAATAATTGTAATGGAAATCCGTATTTTAAATTATATCACAATTAACAAATAAAAACGTAAAAAATAACCCGAGTTATATAATTTTTTCTATGACCATATTTGTAAATACCTGTTTCTGCACCCCCATTTGGGTAAGTGGATGAAGGTGTTCTGTAACATTTTTCAAAATTTTGAAATTTTAAATAAATGAAGGAGGTTCGAAACCCTTCCATAGAAATTTAATTTATTTAAAAAATGTTACATAACACCAAGCATAACACCTTCATCCACTTTCCATTTCATTTGTTTTGTAAACAAGCAATTACTTTAAGCTTTTAGGGTTAAACCTAAATAACAATAGTTTCTGGAAGTTGGTTTGGTAGACAGTATTGCCAAAAAATTAAATAGCAGTCGATATGCCCTTTTCAACCTCAAAAACAATATTTCGAAAAAACTTCTTGTAACCTTTTACAATGCAAGTGTTAAGTCTCACATCGCATATGGAATCATAATTTGGGGGTTCTGTTCACTATGATAGAATTTTTAAAATAAAAAAAGAATTATAATATACATATGTTCATATTATGTACATTGTGCAATGCAAACAGATCTGATCATTGTAAACCACTTAGTACACTCATTATTTTTTCAGACTTTTAGTTTTAGTGTATAAAAGCAAACGGGGACTTAAATTCATTTCAGCACTAGGCAAACCTAAATTAAATTTAAATAAATAAATTGTACAGTGTGAAAATAATTTATGAAAATTTATTTAAAATATTTATATATTATTATTTTATTATTATTATTATATGATGACTGCTTATAATTTTCTTAGGTAAATTTAAGTGGCAATAAAATATGAAGCTGAACTTTGCAACGTTTTTTTGCATGGAAAATTCAAATAGTATATTAAAGCACTTATTCCATAACACGTTTTTAGCGCACTAGTACTTGTAAACTTGTACTCGTGCGCTAAAAACGTATGTTATGAAACTGGTACTTTAATATACTATTTAAATTTTAGTTGCAAAAAAACGTTGCAAACTTCAGTTTCATAATAATATTCTCTTCTATTTTATTTTGCAATCGTACGTAATTTTAAAAGTCACAATCATTTTTCTTGCGTAACTATTCAATGCGTGCGTAATTCCTTATTTACAACTCTTGTTAGGTAATATACTATAAAAATGTATGTAACACATACACAGAGGTGTAGGATCTCGGGAGCCTCAGGGGACACAGGTCCCCAGGTTATTTTTTCTGAGATTTTTTTGCATTTATCAAACTTAGACCCTCACGTTTTGTTACCATGCTCTTGCCCCCACCCAACTTTTTATGCTATGCTACTAAACAAACATTATAGTGTACTGCTAAGGGGAGCAGCCTTCATATTATGGACCTGAACGAGTTCAAACCAAGGGTAATATGCATTATAATAGGTAACACAGAAATATAAGTTACCTATAATATTAGTACAGAATGCAATACTGTGCAAAAAGGCCCTCAAGGGTCTACCTATATATTGCTTATTAAAAAAATATAGCATACCTATTTTGTGCTTTTTTAATGTAAAGTAAATCAATCAAAAAAAGGTCCTTACCTAACTGAACGTTTTTGATGAGGGCTATCAATGGATTCTACTTTTCTACGTTTTCCATCTCGATCTTTGTCATTTATTTCTTTTCTATTGTTTCTATCATCACGAGTTCTTTCATGAGAATCTCTAGATCTAGATCTTGAATGGGAGTGATGCCTTTTTCTGGATCTTGGCATCTGAAAGTTGTTGTAAAGATTAAATATCATTTGATACATTGATATACTACAGTTTTACTGACAGATTTAATTAAATTTTTAAAGTGCTGACACTTAATACAATCCATGTTAAATTATATATGATATTCTTGGCAAGTTACATTAAAATTTTATTGGTTTACTAATAAAAATACAATATTTGGTACACACTAGGGTTTCCAAATGATAGTGACATTAAGTTAATATAACCATCAAGATGACTTGGTAACCAACAGTCAGGAACCCTACACACATACTTGATTTTTGTTATAACAAAATAACAGCTACGTAAAACCCAAACAAGTTTGCACCTGCTAGATAGTGTTAAAGGACCTATTATTTGAAATTTAATCCAGGTTATTGATATATTTAACTTTATATCAATAAAAATACCTTTCAGGCGGCAGCCATGTTTGTTTATCACGCCATATTTGCTAGTTTAGCTAGATCCCAAAACCAGCGAACAAACCTTACAGTATTATGAATGATGAGCGATTAAAATACTTACAATTGGATGCCTGATGTGATTAAATTTATCCCAGATTAAATGAATAAAGTTTGAAACGCAATTCCAAGTTCTCTCAGTTGAACCTTGAAAAACCTGAGTGGCTAACGACAAGCCAAACATCGATCCAACCTATTGGTTGGCCTGCAATGTCGTATACTTCACTAATAAATTAAAAATCATGAAAGAAAATTAATCAATTCAATTATTTAAGTCACCAAGCACAATAGTACGTTGCCTAATTTGTACACTACACACTATTTACATATTTTTTAAGTTTTATTTATGTTAAAAAACTACCAAGTTGCGAAAGAACGACAGCGCTTAAGAAATCTTGTATGTAATTTCTACTTTACCGACAAAAAACGCGCGAAATATAAAATATCGCTTCTTTCATAGATTTAGTTTTGATTGATTTTCAGCAAAGTAATCAATTGTTGTTGATTAGTTTGATTTTCAGTTATTTTTTTGTGATTTCTCGAAATTAATGTTTGTCGTTCGGTCGATCTATCCAGGTAAATTTGTGTCTATAATAACAGCCGCTATATACCGTGCGGTCCAAATGTCACCCCCTACCTCTTAACTTTTGAACGGGTTGGTATATCGACTTCAAATTTGGAACACTTAAATAAGGCAACCCAAACTATCTTTTTGAATATATTTGATATTTACAGCTCTTAAAATGTGGGCAGGGCGCCCCCTGCCCACATGGGGCATGGGGGTATTTTTTAAAATGGAAATGGGGTTTGTGCGATATACCATTTTAAAGCTTAGAAAATATTTCTATTTAACTAAATATTTTTTAATTTTTTAAACTTTTTTAATTACGCTTTTTTTTGCTAAAAAATGCGAATTTTTAAGATTTTTTTAATATATTTTTTTTATATCAATTAAAATTAGTTTAAAAGTCGAGGGGCGTTTTTTTCAAAATAAATGAAATGTTGTTTTTTTTTCAGATAAAAAATCTTTTTTTTTTAGTCCTCAAAATTTTTCAGGGGAAAAAATATTTTTTTTTTTTGGTAGTATTTTTTTAGTCGTCAAAATTATTACTGGTGGGTAGTAAATCTTTTTCAGAGATGAGCACCTTTTTGTTTTAGTCATCAAATTTTTCAATATATGTTTTTTTATTTTGTAATATTTTTTCTGTGCCAGGGGCGCCAAGTCCAACGCTTGCTTCCCAGACAGCACATGATATCTTAAAGACGTATTTTTTAGATCTTAATTATGTCTGGACGCCTAAAGACAAAAGGATATCTTATGGATTTCTTTTTAGGGATGTTTAAAAGATATCTGATTATGATGTCTATTAGATATCTTTTATGTATCGGTACAAGACGTCCTAACTCATCGCTAAAAATAAGTTGACCACAATCAACTATTAAAAAAAGTTAATTTTTTTTTAATATTCTTTTTACAAAAAACGATAAAATAAAAAAAAATCAAAAAATAAATTTTCAAAAAAAAAAAAATGGAAAAAAAATATTAAAAAAAAATCACATTTTTTTAAGATCTTTTTTTGATAAAAAATTACCTCTTATTCTATTACGCTTTTTATCAACGAACTAGTAACTTCTCTCTAGAATACGCATACCGTTAATATAAAGTATCGCCAACATCTCGGTTTGTTTGTAAACAAATAGTAGGTATATTCAGGCCTGAACAATAACAATTACCAGTAACTGTTATTGTTGTCTCTGTTAGAACAAAGCTATGCGAGTAAGACAGACAAATGTATATGTTGGCTACGTTTTTTTCAGTTTTTACAAATGATATGCCTATTCTAGAGAAAGGAGTTATTAGTTCGTTGCTTTTTATATCAATATGACCGTACCTAGAAACGTAAATGGGAGAGGTATTATGTGGTAAAGTCGCCTGTGCAAGGCGTCAGTAAGGCGTCTTAAAAAAGATGATTTAAAGACGTTAACTTTTGTAACATACGACGTCGTTAAGACGTCTTTAAGATGCATATACGGCGAAAACCGACGTTCTTAAGACGTCTTGAATGACGAGCTACGACATCTTTAAGATCTCTTTAAGTCATCTTTGTGCTGTCTGGGTTCAGGGCGCCAAAATGCAAAGGCTGGCCCTGAACATAAAATAATTATTTTTTCAAAAATTGTTTGATTTTTTTTTTTAAGAAATTTTGACGAAAACACCATTTTCAACCTTATTTTAAACCCAAAAAAAAATGTTTAAAAAAATTTAAAATATATTGTTAAATAGAGAATTGCATAAGCTTAAAGTCCAAACTAAAAGTCCAAACAAAATAAAAAGTTTTACTTTACCTTGTAAGGTAAACTATAATTATTGGCGAAGTTATCACAAAAATAAAAAAGTATAATTTTACCGCCTAAAATGACACATAGAGTAGAAAATTTAAAATTTAATTTTATATATTTGCTATAAATTGCGCCAAATATAACGCAATACTTTTTAATTTATATAACTTAAAAAGTATTGCGTTATATAAGTTATATAACTTATACAATATATAATAATATACCGGGTGTCCCAACTCTATTTACCCAGCGATTTTCTCGAAAAGGGGGTCGTGTGACATCATTTTAAAGCAAATAAAATTCTCTATTGGACTGTATATTTTTTAATTCTTTAAACAACTTTTTTAAGGTTTTGATTCTTTAATTTTTTGTATTAAAAATGCGATTTTTTAAGTTTTTTTTTTGTAAATTTTTATTTATGTCAATTAAAATTAGTTTAAAAGTATAATTTACTTTTTTTCATCATGAAAATAGTAACTTTTAAAAAAAATTGTTTGATTTATTTAGAGTAATTTTGACAAAAATACCCATTTTCAACCCTATTTTAAACCCAAAAAAAAAAATTTAAAAAAATTAAAAAATATATAGTTAAATGGAGAATTTAATAAGCTTTAAAATGATGTATCACACGACCCCCCATTAAAAAAAATGTCCCCCGATGCCCCCCTGCCCACATTTTAAGAGCTGAAAGTATCAAATATATGCTAAAAGATAGTTTAAGTTGTCCTATTTAAGATGGTTTTCGCAGAATTTGATTATCTCTTTAAGTTTTCGAGAAAATCGTTGGGTAAATAGAGTTGGGACACCCGGTATTGTAAGATGTTCACTGTGCCCCGGTTTCCCCTACGGCGATTGAGCTTTCTAACGTTTTAATTTATAATTCTAAAATTAAAGTGAGAAGTACGTAAAAATTTTCGTCTGTCGTGCCTGAACATTCTTGCATTTTTGTGAAATTTTAAATTGTAAAACTGTTTAAAAATAAAACTAGACGATCAAATTTGTAAAAATTTAATGTTTTTAACTGGCCCAGGGGTTCGTTTGTGATCTTCAGCGCCGCAGTCAACTTTTTTTTAGAAATCTGAAGGTCAAAACAACAGATATATGTTATTTTATTTTTCTGGATTTTTTTCTTCTGGACCTTTGTGGCTACGCGCTTGACATTAACAATTATTTTTCGCACCGCATAATATTTAATCTCGACCTTGAAAAGGGAAATTTTAAAATTAGATCAAAGTATCGCAACTTTTGAAAAATCAATATCTTGCATAGGTTGCGGCGCGCGTGGACCACTTGCGCCACAGTACGGGCCCGAACCTGGACAATGTCACTGTTACAGAGAATCCGCAAAAATATCGCCGTTTTGCCCCAATTATGAGGTGAATCTTTTTTTTAATTTTTAGTGAGTAGATATGAATATAATTTTCAAGTCATGATAATAATGATAATAATTATCATCTAATTATTAAAAACCCATAATAATATATTTAACTCCAGTAGATCTATAGGATAGCTTTTAGTCATGGTCTTACAAGTAATTACTTATTTTATTTTTGTACGAGCACCTATGCGAAATTTCTTCTTTTTTTTTCGCTAATTACTTTTATAATTATTTAAAACGTCAAATTTTATGTACTAACTGCACGTTTATGATTTTTTTTTTGTAAAATATATGGCCGTAGGAAAAATAGCGTTTATAACTCGTGTAGAAATAGTAGCATTCTAAAACTCGTGTGCTTGCTGCTTCGATTTTTCATCTTATTTATTTTAATTAAAATACATCAGCTATAAGTTATACCTACCCTAGTAGAAAAGTAACGTTCTATTAACGTTTTCGCAATGTTGAATTATTGTTTAAAATCATGTTGTCACAATGTATAAATGCTCCGCTTTACAACGTTGGATACTAACGCCCAGGTAGCAAAATAACATGACATTCACGTGAAAGTCACGTTAATATGTGACATGTGATGTTAAGATTGTAGTCTCATTTAACAAGAATGTAGCATGGTGGGGATGTCCTAAGTCCGCCCCTAATAACATCACACAATGACATCCCGAAAATAACGTGTTTGTGACATCATAAATCCACATTCCTGTTATAAATTATATCTTATGGATGCCGTTACTGGTACTTTAATATTTAAATAATATTTTAGGACATTAGCTTTTTCTAAATTAAAACCATTAAAAACGCTATAACCCTATAAAAAAAATCGGATTTAAAATCAATCAGTAATTGAAACAATCACAGATTGAAACAGATAGATTCTAAATACGAAATTGCAGATTAAGCGGAGAATATAATCCGTGTCCGTGGTCTTGAGAAGCCCAGCAGAGCCCCCTATCCATTGGAAATCGTATAATGTGTATACAATTTCCTTATAATAATTTACTCTATCAACATCATCTTATATCGATTTTTTTGCTTCGAACGTCGGTGAGAAGCAAAATAACATGACATTCACGTGAAAGCCACGTTATTATGTGACATGCTATATATTCACAGCGTTGCTAAATATTTGTTATTAAATAACATGGTTGTCACGTCACACGTGTAACGTTGCAAATGTGATGTTAAATACATGTTATTTTTCAATATTATTTGATGTTATGATTTAGTTTAAAAATACACCCAAAAGTGATGTTAATTTCTTGTAATATAACATCCCTTGCTACCTGGGCGCTATACTCTAACGTTGCCACAACGTTGTATTTTAACAATACCACAACGTTCAAATTTTATTTTATTTATGGGGACATTCCAGTTCCTTGTTTAATTAAAAAATACCTTGAATAAAAATAAACCACTGTATACAGTGCATAAAAAGGGGTGGGGAGAGCCTCGTGTTACTCCAACACTTTCTTCCACCAAGCCTGCATAAGACCGCGCAAGTCTGTTTTAAGTCCGGTTTGTGCAACCTACCCTCTCACAAGTCCGCAGAAATCCACCAACCTGCAAATCCAACCGCGGCCAAGGATTTTCCCCATTCAAACAAATTCTTTTCAATTTCGTCCACAAATAGAGAGCTGAGTTATCGCCTTTTATATTTATTTTACTTATTATATTGTACTTGAATCTATCTCGACTGCGCTTGTATTGGTAAGATATAATACCTATAATAACATTAAATTATTGTGATATCGACGTTGTATTTTAGTGAAAAAGTAACGTTAAAATATTGTTTAATTTAAAGTTAGAATATAACGTTGTATTTTTGTGAAAATTTATTGTTAGAATTTGTTTATTTCAACGTTGACATGTAACGTTAAAATCTAATGTTGAAATATTGTTGATTTCAACGTTACTATACAACGTTAAAAATCACTGAAAATTATAGCAAACACAACGTTGCGTGAAGTTGTATTTTAGTGATCAGGGTACACCATAGATAAGATACCTACCCTAGCAAAAATGTGTATACTTATACCTATCTATAGGTACAGGGGCGCCCGCAGAATTTTTGATAGGGTGGGGCAAGCTTTAGAACTTTATCAACAAAAAGTTTTTGTTAAATTCCCAAAAAGGCACAGTTTTTTTCACGGGGGATTAATATGAAACAGATTCAGTGGCATCACCATGTTCAATACAATTTAGCGCCGCAGGATTTTTGTTTAGAAACTCCAAAGTATGTTTTTTTTTCAGAATTTCATAATAATTGCATGTTATGCAATTGTGCAATAAGTGATTGATTAAATAAAGTTAAGCGCCGCAGGCGTTTTGAAAATTTTCCGGTTTCGCCGCAAATTAAGTCAATTTTATTTTTACATCTACAAAAACTTTAAATAATTTTTTATTTATTAAAAAATAGCCTAATTCGGCAAAAGGGGAAGTAAAAAAAAATACGCCATTTTGTAGCCCTTTCAATAGCGCACCAAAAAGTTAGATGCGTCCAAACGAAAAAATTGGGTTATAGAGAAATAACCTTTTTGAAAAATTTAAAGTACAAGATTACCAAATTTTACGAAAAATTTGTATTTTTCCCATATTTAACAAAAAAATTGGATTTTATTTATAAAAAAAAAAATTTTGTATGTCAAAAAAAAGAAAAATAAAAAAAAAACACTAAAAACAAATAAAAAGTTTTTAAATTATTTTTTTTATGTAAATTAGTTTTCTGGATCCAAAAATATACAGGAGGTGTCCGGCGAAACCGGAAGTGCAAAAAAATAATTTTGTACGCCATTTTGTAGCCCTTGTTAAGAAATATAAGCTACAAATATTTGCTTTGATCGGACAGAAAACAATCCCATTTTAGGGGGTGTACATGGATTGAAACTCACCCGGTATATACCTATAAATACCTACTTTTTATCATTATTGCCACCCCATTTTGCACGTCCCTGGTTAAAAATACCAAATAAAAATTACATAAAAGGACAGCCTTTATAAATTTTAAGGTACGTGCAAAAAATCGTTACCTACTGTAGTTCATGGGGATATTAAATAAAAACTACTTTTTATTTCCGGATCAACCCTGTATAGTCAAATGAATACTTTGCGATTCTCTGGGGACCCTTTTATATTATAGTATAGTATAGTATATAGTATATTAAAATACTAGTTTCATAACATACGTTTTTATCGCACGAGTACAAGTTTAGAAAACGAGCCGCTTGCGGCGAGTTTTCTAAAGTACTAGTGGGCTAAAAACGTGTTATGAAACGAGTGCTTTATACAATTTTTTCTATTTTGCTCTAAAATTTAAAAAAACTTACATTTAAATTGATGACTGATTTAGGGATTTTTGTTTTGGATTTTCATTACAGTTTACACCATGTTTAAAATTCTAAGAACAAATGATATTTTGATATATTTTATAGTCATCTCTTCTCTTTTTTACTGCAATTAACCAAGCCACAATTTTAACATGGTAAAAATAACCTAAACACAAAATTTTGTAGAAAATTCAACTTTAAAGCGACATTGACATTTGCACGGAAAACGTCAAGCGATAGGCCAGGTCTGTTGCCAACCCAAAAAAACAAAAAGTACAGACCTCTTATGGGCCTATAAGAACACGCAAAATGCGTGTGATTATGAGCTTATAAGATACGCAAAATAGAAAACAAACTTTTTTTTCATATTTTTGGACCTAGAATCACCCCCTAAAATTTTGTACCTTATTTCTGAATCGCCCTGTATATTCAAGTGAATACTTTGAGATTCTCTGGGGAGTTAATCTTTGGAAATATGTATAAAAAAAGTTTTGATGGCACAAACAGGTACAGACGATAAGGATATATTATATTTTAAAAATAATTAAATTTAATTAATAATTATTTTTTCGGGCCCCACCGGGAGCCCTATGTTAGGGTCAGAAGTAAGTTTGAGATGGCACAAATGTCTTCCAATGCCAGAGATCCCATAAACACTAAAATAACTTAAATATCTTCAATAATTTCGTTTGTGCCTCGATTCAAAAAACGGTAATTTTACTATATTTTGGCCTCACTGAAGGTAATTGGAGATAATTGCTTTCCCATTTTGAAAATTTTCAAAATTTCGGAAAGCTTTGTATTCGTGCAAAAATTTTCATTTTTTTTTTGCGTATTTTTGCGTTTAATGACGTTTTATGTCGATATAAATCAATTTCAAGCAAAAAAAAAATGTCGCTCGGTCGATCGGTCGGTCGGTCGGTCGATCGGTCTGTACGGGAAATCTTGTGGGCACGATAACTTAAGAACGCTTTAAGTTAGAGACTTGAAATTTGGCTACAGGTAGGTTACCAAAAGTTCTCGCTCGGGATTGTTTTTGGTGAACATTGGGGTGCGGCAAATGGGCAAAAATACATTTTTTTTAGAAAAAATTGAAAATTGCTATATATATATATAGGGGTTTTTGAGGTTGCTGAAATTGAATCTGATGATAAAAAAATTTTAACTCCACCCCCAAGGGGTGAGGGGGTAAATATTTTGAAATATTTTCAATATTTTCCTCAAAATTGGTATATAGGGGCTTTTGGGGTTGACAAATTTGAATCTGATAATAAATTTTTTCTAATTTCACCCCCTGAGGGGTGGGGGGTAGTTTTTGTGAAAACTGGTATATTGGGGTTTTTGAGGTTTCTGAGAGTGAATCTGATAATAATTTTTTTTTAAATCCACCCCCTGAGGGGTGGGGGGTAGTTTTCGTGAAAACTGTTGTATTGGGGTTTTTGAGGTTGCTGAAAGTGAATCTGATAATAAAAATATTCTAAATCCACGCCCTGAGGTAGTTTTCGTGAAAATTGGTATACTAAGATTTGTATGGTTGCTGAAAGTGAATCTGATAATAAAAAAATCCATTTTACGCGCGGGGGTGAAAAATGGGAAAGCTCTTTTACTGGACAGTGTATTTTTTTGTGGCACAAACCTTTTCCATTCATGTTAAAAAAAATCAAATTTCAATAGTGTCCCAAATATGTACATTTTAGGAATCTTCATATCTCGAGAACCATGGCCACAAACGAAACCAATTGTGGCACAAACCACTATCAGAAAAGTACCCTAATTTCGTTTGTGCCTAATCTTCGATTGCCGGGTCAAGCGGCCGAGAAAAGTGCAAGAACGAGCCATAAAGATATGATCATATCTCATAGATTCGAGGAGCTCATTTTCAAAATGCAACAAATCCATTTCTTTTCGGTTCTGGACTCATGCCAATTATTTCAGTGGGATATTATATTATTTTTCTTTTTTTATTTTATACTGAATGAAAATGTACACAAAGTTTTCAAATCAAAGTTGCATTGTGTCAATGTTATTGTTAAATGAAGGCTGGACCTGTTTCGTTTTGAAAAAAAGGTAGGACTGGAAAAATTGAAAAAACAAACAAAGGCCCGAACTTAGAGACACTGCTAACTTAAAACCTAGACCTAGAAACAGAAGCTTTAGAGCTTCTTCCAAATTTGGACCTACCGGTCCTTAATTAGTAGTGTACAAAAAGCCTTAAGGCCTAAAAAATAGGCTTTAAGTTAAATCATCGTTGGTGTACCACTTCTAAGGGCCACTTGTACCAAATTCAGCACTCAGAAAGCAGTAATTTTAGTCGAGATAAGCCTGGTTAAAAAGTTGGGCAAGTAGCCTCAAGAAATTCTTAGATCTCGAAAGAAATTTAAGAAATTCTTGAGGCCACTTGCACCAACTTTTTAACCAAGATTATCTCGACTAAAATTTTAGCTTTGATCTGGATTATTCGAAAGAAAATTAATAAAAAATCTTTTAACTTTTAGATTTTGAAAAAATGGCAACAACATCCTGTACACCTGTAAACGTCAGATTTTTTGAAAATTTCCAGTGCAGTGACACCTATAAAAATAATACTCAATATGTTCAGTATAAAACTTTCTAGAGTGCACCAATAAAAAAATTGCACTAGAAAAAAATGACTAATACGAATTTGGATTCTGGATCAGAAACTTCAGTTGTCAAAGAATCAAATAATGGAAATCAGAAATATTTGGAAAAAACGCCGGAAAGTTTAAATGAAAACTCGAGAGTAAATTCCAAGGAAACCCCAAGAAACATAGAAAAATCAAAGGAAAAGCCAAATTTGCTTCACTGGAAAGATATGCCTGGACACCTTCAATTCAATCCTTACATTTACTCGGGTTATAGACCGCTGATGTCAGTTTGGGGCTGTATTAATAGTATATTTTATATTCATAATGAAACAATTAATATTGTGACCCATGGTGAGTTGACAGCTGTATACTAGTATCACATCCCTACTCTTTAAACTGTCTACTCTTAAATGTATCTTTCAACTCTATTATAAAGAGTGTTGTCATCTCAGTTGAGAGCTCTACAGAGCAGGCTCTTCAATATAAATAAATAAATAATAAAATAATTTTATTATTTAAAGTAAAAAGAAGAATAATAAAAGCCTTTTTAAACGCTAAGTGAGATATTTGTTTAACTTAAATTGTATATGTATGTAATATCACTTTAATATGATATACAGTGATTGTCAAAAGTCCGCCCCCTTTACATATGGAACGGCTTAAGATATCAAATTTGGAACACGTAAATAATATGACCCAAATATTCTAAATGAAATTTTCAAAAAAAATTAAGAAAATCGCATTTTTCAACAAAAAATAGAAAAGTCAACACCTTTAAATAAAAATTTAAAGAAATTAAATATTTTATATTAAAAAAGGTAATTCAATAAGCTTTAAAATGATGTATAATAAGAACCTCCTTTCTATTAAAAAATTGTTGCACCTTGCCTCCATTGTGCCCCTAGACATATCAATTATATACCAACAAATTATGTGGGTTAAGTTATTTACGTGCTCCAAATTCCGAGTTGTTGTTTTAAGCCATTTAGAAGTTAAAGGGGGTCTTAGATTAAGTATACTTAATTAATAATTACGTTTTCTTTATACATATAAAGAAAACGTAATGTATCGGGGGGTCGGTTCAATCGCATATGTGGTGGTTCAATCGCATATGTGTAAAAATTAAGTTAAAGAGTAGAAATGTTGAATATTCTTGATTGTCACGCCTATGGGAAAGTTTGTGAGTCACAAATTGTGACTCTTCGTAACAGGGGGTGAGGGGTCTAAAGCAATGTTGGCAAAAAAAATTAAGTGCTAAAATAAATTTTTATTATATCTGTAAAATCTGCGAAAGAGCGGTAAGAAATACTTACTGTGTTACTTGGAATATGGGGGTAGGGGTGATGCCACAGTATAATGAAGTGATGTCTTTTTATTATACTGTGGTGATGCTTTGTAATAAAGAGGAGGGGGCAATGGCAAAAAAAGCGTGACATACTTTATGGACATCCTCTTAACTATAATTTCGCCGTTCTTTCACACGATTTTGGGGTATATTTTTGCAACGGTGTTTGGAAATTTCTGATTTTTTTTTCTGTGCATTCCTACATGCAATTCAATCCTATGGCCAATTTTTTTCTTAATCGGGCCCCAAACTTGGCCCCCAACTACCAAACATCACACATTGTCAGAAAAGCTCCTATTTCTTGTTTAAAATTGTTTCTATAAAATATATTGATTTAAAATTTAGGCAAGTGATCCTCATGGGTGTTTTTTGTTCTTGATTTAAATGAACCTAGGCCTATTATGGGGGAAAGTATTATTTTGTTGGCAGCAGTATTTATATCTATTTAATAAAAATTGCATAGTTACCAAAAAAATATTTGTCGGCCTAGTTTTGGCGCTTAGCTCCTTTTTGACAAAAAAATTAAGAAACCTTTTTTTAGTAAAAGTTAAGTTTTAAGTTATATTTTTTGAATTTTGATAATATTTCTCACCGTTAACGAGAAAATAGCAAAAAACTTTTTATTCAAAAATAGAAAAAACTCATTTTTTCACCCCACATTATGAAAGTTACAAAATTTTGTTAAATGTCTGTCCCAAATGCGACGATTTGTTTTGTATAAGACCGCAATCGATCAAATTTACCCCAAGACTACAGGAAAAATGGCATACGTGCAGTCCTTCACTATAATAGATCTAGTAAGCGGGGGCATCGTTATTCTGTGGAAATACCATAGAACCCTATGCGTTAAAATCCAAACATTTTTTTTATAAAATTATAGTCACTCATGAGGGCCAAATATTTTCCAAATTTTATATCAATATATTTTATAATAACAATGTTATAGACGAATTAAAAAAAATAGGGATTTTCTGACAATGTATGATGTTTTGGTAGCTGGGGGCTGAATCTGGGCCCGATTAAGAATTTTTTTTAGCAATATGCTTAACTTGCTAGTAGGAACGCATAAAAAATTCAGGCGATTTAAAAATCTGTTGCAAAAAAAAAACGTTGAAATTATAGTTTTTTTTGTTTTCGATTTTAGCGATTCCTATAATTTACATTTTATTAACTGTACCTCCAATACTTCCATGGTCCCAGGCGAATTTGTGGTTTTTGGCTTGGTGCCATATAGCTGGAATAATTTGTCCCTGGGTGGGAAGCTTTTTTTACCATGTTTTTATGAATTTAGAAGGAGGTCCAACTATGTATCATATACTTTTAAAAGTTGACATGCTTGGAATATGGGTTAGTCAAAGTTTTGGTAAGCATACTTTTTAAAATATGTTTATATCAACTTTTTAAATAAATTTTGAATTTCTCTTTTTTTTTTCAAATAATTATTCGATTATTCACAGCGCCTGCGCTAGATATTATACTGTAGTAATTTTCAAAAATTTTCAAAAATCGTCCAAACAAAAAATTCTTGGATATAAATTTGTTTTGTTAATATCCGTCTGCCCGGCGGTCCGTCCGATGTCACGTTTTTTTGTGGACACGATAACTCAAGAAATAATAATCCGATCGACTTTATTTATAATCAAGTTCTATGAGGAATATATCCCCATTGTTTTTGAAAGTAATCCCCTCAAAAACAAAAAAGTTATGGGGGTTAAACTTGAAAATTCCGATTAACTTAACTTTTTCAGGAAAAATTACTTTTATTATAAGGACCAATTCTACCAATTTTATTTTATTTTTATTTTATTTTAAAACAATACTTTTATTTGAAAAAATATTTTTTATTTGAAAAAAGAATTAAAAAAAAATTTAAAGTTTTTTAGTGTTTGGGAAAATGCAATATAGGTACCATTTAGGTATTGTGAATAATATACAATTGTATAATAATATATAATGTTATAAAATCTTTTAAATTTTTTATTGTAGTGTAGTTCTCATTTAAGGTAATCTTACTTCTTTTTAATTTTCTTTTTGCAGGTGCCTTGCCGATGGTAACAGCTACAACATATTGCCTTCCAAGCTTTATTCGATGGTTTTTAATTATTTTTTATTGTCTTCTGAGTCTTTATGGGCTACATAAAGTAAGCAGTAAATTGAACAACTCCAAACCCAAATAAACGAAATTTTTAAAATGCTGACTGTTTAAACTTTGAAAAGGGAAAATCCTACGCGCAATTAAGAGGCGGGCAAATATAAATTAGCCTTCCTCCAAATACCTAGACATACCCCCAATATTTGCTCCTAGTTACGCATATAGATCAGCAGTATAAGCCACAGACCCGAGTTCGATCCTTGGTGGAGACGAATTTTTCTGTCATGTAGTACTAAAAAAATCTACCGTTATAAGAGTAAATTTTATAAAATGTGAAAAGACTAGACTAGTTATAAACTTAGCCAGGATAAAATATTACTTACACAGGTCCACAAAAAATAAAAAAACGTCACCAGGCTATTTTCTTACGTATTTTTGTGCGCTGAAAACAAATTTGAAAGTGAAAATCCTTTTTTTTTTACTGCATGCATAAAACAATATTAGGTAGATCTTCAAAGTTCTCTAGAACCTAAACTAATGAATGTAGGGATTTGTGCCCGCAGACATTGTTGATCAAATAGTCGAGAACTATAATATATCCAAATTTCAGTCAAATCGGACCGAAACCACTTTTTCATAAATCGTGGTTAACCAGGTGCTAAAGTATTTCAAAGTACCTAAACCATTGATTTTTGGGAGTTGTGCTCTTTGTGGAAAGCGGTGAACTAATGAAGGAAAAGCGAAAAAGCACTTACATTTGATGTGTGTGACATCTCTCCATCTAGTTAGACTCCCCTGGACCAATCGTGCCTGTTGCTGCATGGATGAGGGTAGGAATGGAGTAGCACTAACTCGCGGTATATTATATTAAAAGCGGTGTAACTATTAAATGCGGTAATCTAGAATGCCGGTAACACACGTTGAACCGGTGAACTGTGTCATTGCTCTCCTGTTAGTTCTGTTGCGTTCTACCTAGTAGTGGCAGCACCTTAAAGAAGGCGAAACTCGCCCTTAGAGTATGAGTACATAACACTCTTAGATACTTTTTATCTAAATGTAAAGAACTATAACATATCCAAAATTTAATCAAATGTGACTGAAAGAACTTTTTCATAAGAAGGGAGCGACGTTCTTTGTTTAAATATAGTCTAGAGTAATTGAATTTTTTTCTTGTGGGCCGGTGTTATATCTAAATTAATACTAACTTAAAACTTAGCTTACTAATCCATATTTGTAGGCTCTTAATGCGTGGTCTACCTGGGAAAGAAGAATGTGCTTCCTTTTACCTCTCCTAATGCGAATACTACTTTACGTTTTAAGGGTTTCCAGTTACGGTGGAGGTGATCCCTCCGGTTTTACACATGTTATATTACAAGTAAGTATTTCGCCCTATAATTAGGGCTCTGTTAAATAGTTTATTGTATATTTACCCTAGTAGAAATTTAACGTTAGAATAATGTTTTTCTAATGTTAGAAAACTGTATAAAAGTACGTTATAAAATATGTGCAAATGTCCCGCTTTTTAACGTTAGAATCAAACGTTAGTTACAAACGTTAATGTAACGTTAGATTTTTAAGTTAGAAATACGTTATAAGTACGTTTAATTTCTAACTTTCGGAGGGAACGTGGCCAACTAGGAAATTTCTACCTGCATCATAAAATGGCAGCTAGGGACAAATTTATTCATATAAATAAATCTTAATATATTTTAGCAATCATATGATGCAAATGCCGACACATAGGCGTGCGACCGTATTACATATTATTTTTCTTTTATTTTAAAGAGATAATACAAATAAATATTAACTTTTTGGTATCGATGCATTGTAAAGAGAAAAAAATATTTTTTTTTAATAATATTGACGAGCCATAGAGGTAATTAAGCAATAATTCGAGTAAAAGCAAAAAATGTTTTTTCCAAGTTTAGTTTTCGTGTAAAATATTTTTTTAATAATTCGTATTTTTCTACCAATATTTGATACAAAATGAATAGATTTAGTGACTTTTCAGATAAAAAATCTAAAATTTCATTTAAAAAATGACAAAAACTTAAAATAATACAAAGAATTTAATGGAGAATCAAAATATGTAAAAATATACAGGGTGTTCCATTTGGAAATAAAATGTAGGGATCGTTTCCGGTTAAACCGGAAGTGAAAGAAAAATTACGTTAGGCGATATAACCCAAAAGATGATCTTGTAGACACCCTGTAAATTTCATTCTTTTATCTCCAGGAATAAAAAAGTTATAGAGGCCAGCCACCTTTTAAAAACACCCGGTGTATGAGATGTCATATCTCTTCAACTTCATATTACTATTTTAAATGTAAAATATTTATCATTACTACACCTTTTCAAGTTGTAAATCAGAAAGTGTGATATTAATATCAGACAGTGTAATTTGTTATTCATATTTTTAAAATAAATTTCAGAAAGTATAAATTGTAATTCAGATTTTTAAATTATATTTCAGAAAGTGTAAATTGTAATTCAGATTTGCAAGTTATATTTCAGAAAGTATAAATTGAAATTCAGATTTGTAACATATATTTCAGAAAGTTGAAATTCAGAAAGTGTAAATTATATTTCAGAAAGTAGAAACTAATTTTCAGAATGTGTTATTTTATTTAAATTTGGATCTGTTAATTCAATTTCAGAAAGTGCCAATTAATTTTAGGAAACGGTAATTTGTAAATCAGAAATCATAATTTTTATTTCGGAACGTATTATTGTATACAACAAAATTTAAAAAAAGTAGCAGTTATGTATTATACATATATTCGGTATTAAATATTGAACAGCAATAAATTAAAATTAAAAAAAAAATGTATTTTTTACATAAAACTAAACATTTAACAAAATTAATATTTCTGAAATTTAATTTACATTTTCTAAAATACAATTTACACTTTCAGAAATACAATTTACTCCGTAATAATAATATAAAGTTATAATTTCTGAAATATAATTTACAATTTCTGAATTTCAACTTACGCTTTCTGAAATATAATTTACACTTTCTGAAATTTAATTTATACTTTCTGAAATATAAATTGCAAATCTAAATTACAATTTACACTTTCTGAAATATAACTTGCAAATCTGAATTACAATTTATACTTTCTGAAATTTAACTTGAAATTCTGAATATCAATTTACACTTTCCTATTTACAAATTGAAAAGGTGTAGTTACTTTGACCAGATTTAGTTTAGAAAGTTACTGACGAAAACCATAATAAGTATTTAATTTTTCCAGGATTTGGTGTCCGTACTCGGTGGCGTCATAGGCGCACTACACATTCCGGAAAAGTGGTTCCCGGGATCTGTCGACATGTACCTGAATTCCCACAACCTAATGCATATCCTCGTAGTAATAGCCGTTTATTCGATGCATATAGCGACCATGAGGGATTTAATGTGGATATCTAAAGTGACCTGCAACCTTTGATGATTTCTTGCTAATAGGTTAAAAAAATTCTCTGCCAAGAGATTCAGGAGTGCAAGGGCCAATATTTCTAATCGATAGTTAACGGTTTTTCAATCAGACATATCCTAGTAACAATTTTTGTCAAGTGTTGAGCAAGTCTTGCTCAAGATTCTTGATCAAGTAACTGAATCCAGATTTTGACAATACTGGCGCAAGATACTGTCGACAGATTCTTGCTCAAGAATTGTCGAAGAATTGCTACAGATACTTCGTCAAGATTCTTGTACAAGTCTTTAGCAAGAATGTAGCAAGCAAAATTGACAAGAAATCGAAAAGCGACCTCTATCATGATCAAATCGTACTTGTTAGAGTAGGTCAAGATTCTTGACCAAGAATCTTGTCAAATTGCTTGCTACAGACTTGACGAACAGACTTGACAAAGTATTGCTAAACGCTCTGCTTCCAGAATCTTGATAAAGTCTTGCCCAAGTCTGGATACAGAATTTTAATTAATTCTCTTGCTCAAGAATTGTCCAATTCTTTACAAAGAACTTTTTCAAGTACTCTGGTCAAGAAACTTGTCCAAGATCAATGCTACTAGGGACTCAAGTCCAAACCAAACGGGTTAAGGCGTCTGACTTATTATTAGATTCTGACTTAGCCCGTCGGATAGCGTGAGTTCGATTGTCACCCGCGCCGATTGCATTTTTTATTTAATTAACTGGACTTGGGGGGTGCTTAATTAAGTAGAAAAGCCTAGACTTCCTTCTACCTTATCGTTGTTTGCTTTAACCATTTTTCGACTTAAATTGGTTTCGGATTACCGTGACAGGTAAAAGCATTTTGATTTTGAAATTACCATTTTAGATTCTCCATTAAATTCTGTGTATTGTCCCAAGTGTTAGGCCCATCCAATAACACTAAGCGTATATTTTTTTTACAAAATTCTATTATTTTAAAGAAATTATGAAAAGAAATATTAACTTTTTGGTATCATTGTAGAGAGTAAAAAATAAACTTTCTAGTAATATCGACGAGCCATAAACGTAATAAAGTAAAAGTTTGTGCAAAAGCGAAAAATGTGCTTTTCCAAGTTTACTTTTCGTGTAAAATTAAAAGCAAACATTTTGTTTAATAAATCGTTTTTCTGCCAATATTTAATCCAAAATGAATAGATTTAGTAACCTTCCAGATTAAAAAAATTGAAAGATAATTTTATTAAAAAAATACAAAAAATGTCAAAGTTTGACAAAAACTTAGGATAATACACAATTAATTAATGGTAAATCCATATATGTAAAAATATACGGGTGTACCATTAAATGATACAACTTGTACAAGTGGCACGAAATTACTGCCACTTGCACAAACTCAGTTTAGTCGGGATAGTCTCATTTTAAACGTTGGTGCAAGTGGCCCTTAAAAATCAAAAGTTAGGCTCGTTTCCGGTTAAACCGGAAGTGAAAAAAAATTACGTTTTGTAATATAATTCAAAATATGTTCTTATAGACATGTCTATAAATGTCATTCTTTTCCTCTGGGAATAAAAAAAATATAGGGGCGACCCACCTTTGAAAAACGCCGGGTATACAGTTTTATATTAATGCTATGCAAGCTACACTTTTGGTTTAAGACTCTAGATCTTGTCAATTAAATGACAGTCATTGACACAGAGAAATTTATAAATTATGAATAGCCATTGGCCATTAGCCAGTTATTATTATAAACCATAGTTAAGTCTTAACAATAATCAAGTCAATTAAAATTAAAAAGCTAATTAACTATCGATTAAAAAATCGGTCCTGAATGATGTTAAATAATTGTGATTTATAGTATATTGGTATTTTAAAAGATATACTGCCAGTAGTAGTCTGCCACAAATGACAGCTGTCATGTGATATGTCTACACTGAAAAAACGTACCTTGATGCGTAAAAGTTTACGTGTATGTACTGTAATAAAATTTCCTTTTGAAAATTTAATATACCGGATTTTTTATAAAATTATATATTTTATACTGCAATAAGATATAAATTTGCGGTATTTTTTCGTAAAATTGATTTATCAACTGAATATTTATAAACTTTCACTTTCTAATAAAAAATTCCGGTATGCAATATACATTATTTTTTGCACAAAATAACCAATATTGCGTACCTGATTTTTTAAATTAAAGATTGAATGTTTGTCTATTTTATGAAAAAAATACCTGAGTATCTAATTTTACGGCTTGGAATATGTAATTTTATAAAAAAAATCCGGTATATAAAAGACAATTTTATTATATGACACGTAAACTTTAACACATATGTAGAAACGTACGTTTTTTCAGGGTAGGTAATGAAATTTGATTAATTGTGATTTTTAGTATATTGGCATTTTAAAAGATGTACTGCCAGTCACTACTGTAGTAGTCTGCCACAAATGATAGCTGTCATGTGACACGTCTAGGTAATAAAGGATTGCTAGGCCTATGATTTGTGTACTCGAAAGTTTTTAAACATACTAGAAAGATTTTATTTATATGAAATAAAACCTATAAATTTTAATAATTTTTTATCGTTAATGACTCTGGGCAATACCATAATAATTTTCTTGCGTCTTAAAAAAAAGATTTTTCGACAATAATTTTCTTTGGTTTGGTCTGTTTCAACAATATAGCTGACAACATTTAAACTCTTTCGCAGACTCCTTGTCTGACAATGTGATTTTCGCAGATTATATTCTGTATAAATTATACAGTATAACACAGGCCCACAAAACAAACAAAAATTACCCTGAACTTTTGATGAGACAGGTCTATTCTTATGTATTTTTCATCGCTGAATCTAAATCCGAAGTCAGATTAAGGAGTTTCACAGTGATTTTTCGAGAAAAAACATAATTTTTTTTATGGTTTTTGTATGGTTTTTCGGAATAAAAAAAAAACGGAAAATGATAAAACTAATCTGACGTCAAATTTAAATTCTACGGATCAAAATACATCGAAACCCATATTTGTTTTTTTTTTCACGAAATTTTGAAAATTTGAAGACTGTAGCAGCTCATAAGAGCGCGTAACAGCCGAAAAAAAAAGTATCTTGATCTGGAGGCGAGAGGTATATATTCCTATGTATTTTGACATGCTGAATCCGAATCCGCCACCAGAATTGGCCCAACGGGTCTTGGTTTGACCCTAACCTCAAAAAACACCTCAAAATCGCCAAAATTGCCCTTGCGCTGTTAGTTTTCAGAGCCCTGCAAGGGTCAAAATTTCGTGAAAAAAAAAAACTAAATATGGTTTTTGATGTATTTTCATCCGTAGAATTCAAATTTAAAGTCAGATTAGTTTTATAATTTTCCGTTTTTTTTTAATCCCCAAAAACCATACAAAAACTATAAAAAAATCATGTTTTTTGCATTTTTCTCGAAAAGTCACTGGAAACCCCTTAATCTGACTTCGGATTTGGATTCAGCGATGAAGAATACATAAGAATAGACCTGTCTCGTCAAAAGTTCAGGGTATTTTTTTTTGTTTTGTGGGCCTATGTAATTAATTATATAATGTTTCTTCATAAATAAGTTTTATGCTTCCAGATACCTATTTTATTCATCATCAACTTCTTCTTCTTCAAAAAGTACATATGTAAGATCAAAAGGTGTAAATCCAAATTTGTCAAAAATTAGATTTTTATTCCATTAAATCTTCATTTTAAGAGCTATCGAATAAGGTATATAGCAATTTTATATTGTATATGTAAAGCATGCTCTTTTTAAAAGTATGTTTTAACGATAAAAATCATGTTTGGTGCAAAAGGTACTATCTCCATCTGTTGGGGTGAGGGGGTTAAATAGGGCCACAAAGTTTGTTTTGCCTGTAACTTTTTTAAGTAAGAAAAAAATTCTGAAACCAGTAAAAAAGGGAAATCAATACAAAAACAAACAATATGTGTCAAGGAGAAGTTCAAATAAATCACGCAAAATAGAACAAATTTCGCAAAACATACGCGTATAATAGTATATTAAAGTACTAGTTTCATAATATACGGGTTTAGCACACGAGTACAAGTTTAGAAAACGAGCCGCTTCCGGCGAGTTTTCTAAAGTACTAGTGCGCTAAAAACGTGTTATGAAACGAGTGCTTTATACAATTTTTTTTATTTTGCTCTAAAATTTAAAAAAACTTACATTTAAATTGTTGACTGATTTAGGGATTTTTGTTTTGGAGTGGCATTACAGTTTACACCATGTTTAAAATTCTAAGAACAAATGATAATTTGATATATTTTATAGTCATCTCTTCTCTTTTTTACTGTAATTACCCAAGCCACAATTTTAACATGGTAAAAATAACCTAAACACAAAATTTTGTAGAAAATTCAACTTTAAAGCGACATTGACATTTGTACGGAAAACGTCAAGCGATAGGCCAGGTCTGCTGCCAACCGAAAAAAACAAAAAGTACAGACCTCTTATGGGCCTATAAGAACACGCAAAATGCGTGTGATTATGAGCTTATAAGAGCCGCAAAATAGAAAAAACTTTTTAAGGCACTTGTCTATAAAAAAACTTGCCGAAAACATTTAATATTTTCTTGCAACTTTTGTATTAATCAATTTGTACCATTTAGCTGAATAAAATGCCACATGTTTCAGATTTACAAGTCTCGTACCTACAAAAAGAATGACAGTTTTTGGCGGATTTTAAAAAGTTAGCTAAGTTGGACTTATTACCTTTTGATCCTACATGCCTCAATTAGACTATGTTTACACTAATGAAGTAAGCCGCCAAGTTATATAATAGTATATCCGAAATACACTTAAATAGTTACTTTAAATCGTCTTGTAAATTTTAGAACGTCGTATCTCAAAAAAGACAACTTTACAGGAATGAGAAATAACTCTTTCTCGCATTATTAATAGGTTGAAAATGTACTTTTTTAATATAAACTTAATACATTTTTAATGATTAACTTACCTTAAATCATTTTATTGTGTATAAAATAAATATATACAAATAAAAACCCAATGTTTATAGATACGGCATTTTGATTCTCAAAATTAATATTTTTTTTTTTAAGATACGAGCTTTGAAACTTTATTATATTAATATTTTAACAAAATATAATTAACTATTATAATAATATTATTAATTATTAAAACATTTAAACTTCAAAAAAAATTATAACATCCGCATAAGATGTCAAAAAAGCGTCGCCAAATGCAAAAAGTGCGTTCCAAAATAGTCAGTTAACTAGAATTAAGAGATACGAGGTTTAAAAATTTATTAATTTATAATCATCTAAGATACGACGTTACTATGTTGCTTATATTTTTGTTATTTTAAAAAAATAGCGGGTGAAACTTATTTTTTAGATGTAAATTGATAATATAAAGCGTTTAAGTCCAAAATCTCAAAATCGAAAAAAAATTAGATAAGACGTCCTGAAATTTACAAGACGAAATCCAAATTACATAGTATTTTTTCCAAACAAAAATAATCATCTTAATTTAATTAAATGTAACATGTAGTAAAAAAAAAATAGTATTCGTAGGATATTAGATGTAGAAATAGAGTAGGGTGTAGCGTACTTTATACAGCATATATAAAAAAACTGAAATGCTGTTTTACCTTAAACAATTGTGTGAAGTTACACATCAATCAGAAAAAAAATGATGCTCCGCAAGGCCAAAACAAGTAAAACATTCTCAAAAAAAGTGAGGATTTTCTCCTTTTTTGTCCTTGCGGAGAATTCATTTCTTTTCTGATTGTTGTGTAACTTCACACGTTTTTTTTTGGTAAAAAAGAAACAAATGGCACCCCAAGAATTTTAGTTTTTCGAAGTTGTTATAGTACGCAAAAGCCAATATAGAGCTATTATAGCTATATAGGATGTCCAGTAAATGATGTCATTAATTTTAAGGGGTTATTCTGCATAGGAAAATATGAAAAAAGTTCCTATAAACATATGACCAAAAATGCGTCGTAAGAGAGCTAAGCCAATTTAAAAGTGGCTGAAAAATAGGTTTTTATTTAATAACTCAGGAATGCTTTGAGGTTTTGAATGTAAACCTAATAAGGCCCATCTTCGTATGCTATCTTCATGTACTTATTTTAAACAGGGGTGTGCGAAACTGGGGGGCCTTATTAGTTTTTTGTCCCAAACTTTTTTCTCTGTAACTTTTTTGTAATTTTATTTTTGGAATATGATTCCTTAGGTCAAAATACCTAAAAAAGGTACTCTTGTTCTAATACTGTAGGATTAACCGTTTTCGAGAAAAATTAATTTGAAGGTGAAATTTTAAGGTTCGAGGACGAAAAATTAAATACTAAAATGTTGAAAACCTAAATTTCAATGATGCAAGGTACATCAAAAACTAAGAAAAAACCTCATATACAGGTACTTCCAAAAATCAATCCTAAGGGAGCTATGAGCTTCTAAAAATCACCATACATAGTAGCTTTAAAAGCGATTTTTCGAGCTACATGTATAGAAACTTCTTTTCTTAGTTTTTGATATAGAATAACCCTGCAATATTAAAATTTTGGCTTTAAACATATTAGTACTTAATTTTTCGTCCTCGATCCGTGAAATTTCACCTTCAAATTAATTTTTCTCGAAAACGGTTAATCCTACAGCATTAGAACAGGAGCACCTTTTTTATGTATTTTGACCTGAGGAATTATATTCCAAAAATAAAATAACAAAAATATTACACATAAAAAAAGTTTGGGATAAAAAACTAATAATGCTCCCCCGTTTTACACACCCCTGGTTAAAAAAAAGTACACGAAAATAACATACGAAGATGGGCCTTATTAATATTAGTTCACGTGCAAAACCTCGTTGCTATATCTCAAAGTGTTCCTGACTTATTAAATAAAAACCGATTTTTTTTAGCCACTTTCAAAGGGGCTTAGCTCCATAACGACGCATTTTAAGACATATTTATAGGAACTTTTTTTCATATTTTCTTATGTAGAATCACCCCTTAAAATTAATGACATCATTTACTGGACATCCTGTATAATACGTCTGTGATAAATAACATAGTCAAGACCATGGTTTTGCATAACGAGCTTACCAAAGTATCATGCCTGGGGGAGGTACTACCAAAATTTTCCAACTAATAACACAAAATTTGACAACAATGAAAACATTTTTATTGCCTAAAAAAAGTCCTCATCTCTGAAAAAAGCTTTACCCTAGGCAGAAATGTTGACGACTAAAACTAGGACGTAAAAGTTAATTTTCCAATTTTTATCTAAGACTTTTAAACATGTAATGATGCATAATTTGGTTTTGCAATTCGAAGGAGAAAGCTTTATAAATATTATAGTTCCTGAATTAGCAATAGGTTAGGCAAGTCAAAAATATAAATTTTAATTATAGAATTAACCTAAAATGTAGGTATTTTACGCCTTTAAAGTATTTTGGATATACATTTATTGAATGTACAGAGCGGTCCAAAAGTCACCCCCCCCCCCCTTTAACTTTTGAACTAGTTGAGATATCGACTTCAAATATGAAACTTTTAAATAAGACAACTTAAACTATCTTTTAAAATATATTTAATACTTTCAGCTCTTAAAATGTGGGCAGGGGGGCATGGGGCACATTTTTTTTAATGGAAAGGGGGGTCGTGTAATACATCATTTTAAAGCTTATAAAATTCTCCATTTAACTCCATATTTTTAAATTAAAAAAAAAAAAAACAATTTTTGGGTTTAAAATGGGGTTGAAAATGGGTATTAATTCCTCTAAAAAAAACAAATAGTTTTTTAAAAATGCCTAATTTCATCATAAAAAAATGTTAATTATACTCTTAAACTAATTTTAGTTGAGATAAATACAAAATTTATAAGAAAAAACTTAAAAAATCGAATGTTTTAGCACAAAAAATTGAAAAATCAAAACCTAAAAAAACATTTTTAAAAAATTAAGAAAATTTAGTTTAAATAGAGAATTTTATAAGCTTTAAAATGATGTATCACACGACCCCCTTTTCCATTTAAAATATGTCCCCCCATGCCCCCCTGCCCACATTTTAAGAGCTGAAAATATCAAATATATGCTAAAAGATAGCTTAAGTTGTCTTATTTAAGAGTTCTAAATTTTAAGTCGATATCTCAACTCGTTCAAAAGTTAAAATGGGGGGGGGGGTGACTTTTGGACCGGACTGTATAGTGATACACACATAATACACGTTAACAAGGGTATAAATATAGTGCACGCAAGACAATTAAGTTCATACTGTTTAATTTACATAGTTCTCTATGATTCTTCCACTTTACTATGTGTGGCATAAATTGAAAATTTTCTACACTATGTTTATATTCTAGGTAAAATTTTAAACGAACCTATTGTTCTTGGCATAAACAAAATTATCACTGTTCAATTATTTCCTAGATAAGCGTATGTAAATATTTATTAAAATGCCTTAGTACAAATATATCTATTTTCTGACAATAAGTCAGAACAATATTTTCGTTTCTTTAATTTAATTTAGGTGTTGAAGTAGAATTAGAAATAAATAAATTCCCTGATAAAAATGCCAATTTTTATGATTTTTTATGGCGTTTTTAACTAAAGGTAGAGTAAAGAAAGATATTTCATAATAACCTATCTAGGTTTAACCTGGTAGGTTATTATATACAGGGTGTAACAGAGTCGCATGTAGATATTTTAAGGAATGATTCTACATTAAAAAATATGAAAAAAAGTTCCTATAAAGGTTGGTCCGGAAATGAGCCCTAAGGGAGCTACGGCCCTTTAAAATTGTAATAAAAATAAGGTTTTTATTTAATAACTCTGGTACCCTTTCAGCTAGAACGACGAGCTTTTTCACGTATACTAATATTAATAAGGGCAATAAGTTTGTGTTAATTATTTTTTTGAATTTATCCAGAGGCGTGCCTAGACGGACAAAATATGTGAGGCTTAACACATTTTTGCCCCAAACTTTTTTATGTGTATGTTTTTTGTATTTTTTGTAAAAAATATAGATTCCTTCAGTAAAAATACATAAAAAATGTCATATAGTGTAACACTGTAGGAGCAACAGTCAAGGTCACTACTCCTTTAATATTAAATTTAGGTGTTTTGGTGAAGAATACTTTTTTGCTTAGTTTTAAATGAAGAATCACCCTGCAGTATTAAAATTTTATTGATGCTTTTTTTTTGTTTCCCATTCTATATGTCATCTTCGAAGAGCCGTAGCTCCCTTAGGACTCATTTCCGGACCAACCTTTATAGGAACTTTTTTTCATATTTTTAATGTAGAATCATTCCTTAAAATGTCTACATGCGACTCTGTTACACCCTGTATATCTAAAATAATGTGATATTAAATGCAGTAGAGTTTCTCTTTGGGTAAAAAAGCTACGTCTATACTAAGGCCCATACCCATGTAGAATAGAACACCTAATAGGCATCTATAACGGCTGAATCCAAATGTTGATTTTTTTAATTATATATGATAATTACACCGGCACACAAAAAAAATTAAATAGAATGTGCATTTGACCGGACCTACCTACGGGTACGTATTTTGGTCCGCTGAATCCGAATTCGAGGTCAGTTTTACCCCTACACCCTCGAAATTTCGAGAAAACTTCAAAAAACCGTAAAAATGATGAAAATTGGCAGTTTTAATGATAAAAAAATGATTTGGAACTAAACTAAGCATGATTTTTATGTATTTCGATCCGCTGAATATGAATCGAAACTTTATTGAGACCACGAGCCATTTTAAATGTGAAAAAATCACACAAAACTCTCGAAAATTCCGAAAAAATATAGTTTTCATGATAAAAAAACTTCTTCTGGTCCAATTCAGATAAAATTTTATATCTTTTGATGTCTTCAATTCGCATCTTAATTTTTTTAGTCGAATCACCCTCTAAAGCTGGAAAAATTCGAAAAAATTGTAAAAATGACCATTCATAACAGAAAAAAAATTGATTGAACATGATTTAATGCCTAAAATAAATACTCTATAACGTAGATATATCAAATAACTTGAAATCTGTGAAAAACACAAGACATAATTTTGGAGGGTTTGTGTGATTTTTTTACATTTAAAACGGCTCGTGGTCTCAATAAAGTTTCGATTCATATTCAGCGGATCGAAATACATGAAAATCACGCTTAGTTTAGTTCCAAAAAATTTTTTTATCATTAAAACTGCCGATTTTCATCATTTTTACGGTTTTTCGAAGTTTTCTCGAAATTTCGAGGGTGTAGGGGTCAAACTGACCTCGAATTCGGATTCAGCGGACCAAAATACGTACCCGTAGGTAGGTCCGGTCAAATGCACATTCTACTTAATTTTTTTTTGTGTGCCGGTGTTATCATTGCCGGTAAAATCATAATTATAATTAATTGCCGGTAAAATATTAGAATTTTTTTCTTTGTGTGAAGGCTTTATTTCGATTATTTTTACCTAGTAACGGAATAAAACTTTTCAAAAACCTTAAATTTTCATATTTTTGTTTACTATGTACACTAAAATTAAACGAAAATTAAAAATTCTGAAAACACATATGGTTTTAACATAAAAAAAATAAAATAGTTGACTGTTTGGAAGTTATTTTCAAAAAATTCCAAAAGTGTACCATAAAATCAAGATGGCGGCGCGAGCTCACCTTTTATTGTTGGGGACTTTTAGTATGTTCATCAGGAAGGACTAAACTACATATTTACCAATTTTCAAAACTTTTGGAATTTTTTGATTTTTGTAGTTCGATGACAAGACTACATGGGAGAGTATTCTTTTGTTGGCAGCAGTATTTTTTTGTGTTAAGTTAAAATCGGATATGTTTTCAGATTTTTTTGGTGTAGTAAATTAATAAAAAATATTATCAACCAATAATAAAAATATACAAATTAATTTTTTTCAAAATTTTATTTCCTTGCCATCCTATTACCGTTCGAGCTAGAATAATTCTGAAAACATTTAAAATCAGCAAAAAAATCCTAGGATCTAAACCTGACCTGTTTTAGGCAGAAATTATTTTTTTTATGCTCACCACTACTCAATAGAGTGGCTAAAAAAATAAGTACGACTTAATAGGGTGGCTAAAAAATTCACTGACGGATAATGTTAAATTTATGTGTTCTCTTATCAATAAACGAAACGCAATCAAGTCCTGTTAGCAGGTTTCACTATTTTTTTTTCGATATGCAGTAGTGTCTCGATAATCCGAATCTTCGGCATTTCGAATGATGCGGTAATTCGAACGATGAAATTCAGACTATAAAGTAGTTCGGGATATACAGAAATAATTTCGAGAAATTTAAGAGAAGATTCTACGTTAAAAAATATAAAAAAAGTTCCTATAGAGGTTGGTTCGGAAATTAGCCCAAAGGGACCTACGACCCTTCTAAGGGTACATCAAACATTTTAACCAGGGACGTGCAAAATGGGGGGTGGGGATGTCACTTTTTTGCCCCAAACTTTTTTATCCGTAGATTTCTGGACATTTTCTTAATAAAATATTAATCTTTCATTAAAAATACATAAAAAATGTACTCCCTATTTAAAACCGTAGAGCCAATTGTTTTCGAGAAAATTTCAATTAAAGAGGAAATTTTACGTTCTGAGCATCAAAAACAGGAACTAAAAAATGCACCAATAAAAATTTCAATACTGCAGGGTGATTCTACATTAAAAACTGTGAAAAAAATCTCGTATACATCAAGGTTCGAAAATCAGTTTTAAGAGTACTACGACCTCTTAAAAAGTAACACTTTATAAGGGACTGTAGCTCCCTTAAATGCGATTTGTAGATATTTGTGTATGAGAAGTTTTTTTCGTTGTTTTTAATCTCTCTGTAGTATTCGAATTTTTATTGGTGCATTTTTTAGCTCCTAATGTGAAATTGCCTCTTTAATTGCAATTTTCACGAAAACGGTTGGCCCTACAGTGTTACGTAATGAGTACCTTTTTTATGTATTTTTAATTAAAGATTATATTTTATTGAGAAAATGTCAAAAAAATCTAAGGATAAAAAAGTTTGTGGCAAAAAAGTGACATTGCCCCCCATTTTGCACGTCCCTGGTTAAAATTACGAAATAAAAATTACATGAAAGGATAGTCTTTATCAATATTGAGGCATGTGCAAAAAATCTTTACTCTAGTTCACGGGGTTCCAGAAATAATTAAAACTACTTTTTAGATGTACCCTTAGGAGGGTCGTAGCTCCCTTAGGGCTCATTTCCAAACCAACCTCCATAGAGTTCTTAACAAAATACATAAAGTTAAGTTACATGACTTATCCATGATAAATAAATTATTTATCAAACGTTGCATCTTATTTCCATAATATCGTTCTATAAATGTTGTTGGGAAAGTCAAAAAAGTACTAGTTTCATAACATACGTTTTTAGGGCACGCGTACAAGTTTAGAAAACGAGTCTCTTGCGGCGAGTTTTCTAAACTAGTGCACTAAAAACGTGTTATGAAACGAGTGCTTTATACAATTTTTTCGATTTTGCTCTAAAATTTAAAAAACTTACATTTAAATTGATGACTGATTTAGGGATTTTTGTTTTGGGTTGGCATTACAGTTTACACTATGTTTAAAATTCTAAGAACAAATGATATTTTGTTGGCTAATTATCTCTTCTTTTTTCACTGCAATTAACCAGTCCACAATTTTAACATGGTAAAAAATAACACAAAATTTTGTAAAAAATTAAACTTTAAATCGACATTGCACGCAAAACGTCAAGAGATAGGCTTTTGTATGTTGCCAACCCAACGGAAAAAAGTAGAGACCTCTTATGGGCCTATAAGAACACGCAAAATGCATGTGATTATGAGTTTTTAAGAGTCGCAAAATAGAAAAATGATATATTTAGTAATATTTTATTTGATTTAAAACATAATATTAACATGTATAAGTATAAATTGCACATATTTCTCACTTAGAGTAAAAATATTATCTTTCTGTTTTGAAGGTTATGTTTTTAATGCGTAAGTATGTATTTATGTTTGCTTGTTTGTTTCCCTGTGGACTACTTGACTTGATCGATTTTAATAAAAACAAGCCGTGAAAATTTATATCGTCACTCAAAGTGCAAAAGGTCGTAAGTCAAAGTTTTACTTTTTTGTTCTAATTTGTAGGAAACCTAAATGAAATGACATTAAACTTCACACAGTGTATAGTTTAATGTCCACTCTATTGAGGGACCCTACTTCATTGAGGAGCGCTTATGTGCAGATCTTTATGCAGCGTTTTGATAAACTACGCATGCGCTGACCGGTTTTCAATATGTTATTTTAAATAAAAAACATTTTTTTACAAACAAAAAACACCAAACAGACGCCAAACCAACGTTAACGCAAACCAAGCCCCCCCTCATTAAAAAAAGTCCAAACCAAGAAAAAAAAAACAAAACAAACTCCTGCACAGAGAGCTGCATTTAGGCGCATGTACTTAATTGTGGCGTTTTATCAAAATGCCACAATTTAGCACCAAAATAAAACAAAGTAAAATTTTGACATACGAGATTTTACTGGTCTTTTAAGGTAAACTTAATGGCATTGGGATATTTCTAATTTTTAACTTAAGCCTCCTATAACTTTGTTGTTTTTAAATGTTTTTTTTTTTAATCTTTGAATGATGGAAATTCTTTCCAAAAACATTACGTTAATAGCACGTTTAAACGTGGAAGGAATTTCTTCCTATTGTTTCGATTTTTTTAATTTAGCCCTCTTTATTTGTATTTGGGGGTTTATATTTTCGTTTGGACTTTTCGATTTTTTAAAATGTTTAGCACCCCAAAAATTTATTATTTTTGGGAGGATTTTTTTTTATTTCAATAGGCTTTGTGTCCTTGCAAAGACTGATCTTTCATGAAAGGTTGAAGTCGACGGATTAATCTTTCTTGAGTTATCGTGCGGATAAGGAGATGTGACATACGGGCGGACATTTTTAAAAGTTGTTTAGAATTGTAACGCTGGTACAAATATTTTTCATTTTGGTCATTTTTTTTTTCTTTGGGTCTGAAGTTAACTTATAATACTCTTCTGCTGTGAAGCTGCGAGGAGTATAATAAGTCGTTAAACTATTCGTCTTGATTACGCTACAAAACTGATTTTGAAGTGATATTATTAAAAACTTGGATGGCGAGCTCGCGAGAGGAAAAAAATCATTTTTTTTAGATAAAATTAAAAAATATTAAAAAAAATAAACAACGCTTAAAATACTCAGATACCATCTTTACGATCAAAAAATCCTTTACAGGGACACCTTGCTGTAATAGCTTATACCTAAATTGTTACTATGTGATACATAGAAGCATTAACCAGATCTCATGGTAGTAGTTAAAATTAAAACATTTTTTTGGTCTTTCCGTAGTAACTATGTGCACATGTAGAAGATAGCTAACTAACACATTAACCATGCAATAAAAAAATATGCCTTGACTCAGTATAGTGTCACTCTCAAAGTGAGCTACTAGTATGATGTAAATAAAATATCGTTTTTCTGGAATTAAAATGTTGTAATCTTTTAAATAATAAACCTTAAGGGCTATCATTAAAACTATGATTAAAAAAAATGTTTGTTAACATAAAAATTAAATGTCTTTGCGTGCCCAAATGTCTGGACGTCTAAATGGGTTGACAAAAAAATAAAAATCCTGTGTATATACTATACAATTTTAGTACAATGCACCAACTCCATTTAAAACAAGGAATTGTTTTAAAGTCTATGAAATTTAACTTTAAGGCATCTGGTATACCAGGTCCTTGGTATTGTCCTAATATTTGCTTGTAACATAATCTACTAAATAGGGATACCTTTTATTTTATATATCCTATAAATATTTAAAAAAATCTGCCAACGAATCATAACAACTACCGATAACATAAAGAAAACTATGTTAGTTATGTACAGTACATATGTATAATGCACATAAAACAAAATATAATAAAACGTAAAAGATTTCCACTTATATTAAAATATTTTAGAATAAGCTTCATTGTTTCAAACTTTTTTAATAATTAAAACAATCCACAAAGTGACAAATAAATACTTTTAAATTTTTACTATTCGGTATTTTATTTAGTGGTGAACTCGGTGGTGAATATATTAACCTAGACTAAAAATTACCGTATTATTTGCATACTACAAATAGTAACGTTCATAAATAAATATTTGCCTTAAAGCAAAATAAAAAACTTCAAATAAACCATGATAAGGTTATACAAAATATTTTTAGGTACTTATTGAAGTATACTCTCAGATTCACACGTAAAACTTTTAACTCTAGAAAACCAAAGTGGAGGGAAAGATGTAGGTACTAGGTCAAACTTACAGGTACTTTCATCGCCATTTCTATTTACAGTATATATTGAATAGTGTGTCCAAACCAATTGAGCGTTGTGTTTTTTACCATACTTTTTAATATGTAATTCCTGTAAAAAAAAAGATATGAGCTTTTACTTTACATGTAAACAAACTATTTTTTACGATCAAATTATACACTTATGAGGTGGATTACGCGTACCCCTTGAGAAGTGGGTGTCAGCTGAGGTATATGTTGATAAAACTTATGAATAAGTATTATTTTTAGTCTCTATAACGATATTTTTGGGCGCCAAAATATGTAAAAACTGGTTGGGTTATAAAAAATGGGCCCCACGTTGGGCGCCAAAAGCCACGTGAAATTAACTATTAAATGTATATCTCAAAGACTATAAAAGCTAGAATACTTATTCAAATTTTGATTTAAAAGTAAAAATTCACTCTTTTAAATAATTTTTTGCCTTGGTGCAAAAATTTTCCAAGTTCCCTAAAAAATTTATTATTTGCCTGGTTATTGCTTCTAATCGGCTCGATTTATTTTTTTATAACAATTAGGAAAATTTATTAACACCGACACATTTTTTTTAGTTTTCCTAATACTTCAAATATTTCCAGTACTTATTTTTCATTTTTCAATATCTAATTTTAATTTTGACTGAAAATGTATAAATTGGATATATAAAGTTTTTTTTAAGTCAATTAAAACTTGTTCAAAAAGGTGGCCACACATTTTCCAAAATTGTTTATTTTAAAATTTTAAAGCATATATGCACATATATGTCATGTTCCAATTAATAAAAATTTTAGATTAAAAAAATCCCCAAAATATATTGTGTTTAAATTCCCTTAAATTTCTCAGCTTTTTTAGATTGACAAACAAAAGAAGTGTGGTATCCATATAAACTTACCATATGGAAAGTTTGTTCAGAAGTTGCATATGGGTTGTTGTTCATCTGTCGAGTATTCTTAAATCCGCCTTTGGGAAACGTATCTTTAGTTTTATGAACAATTAGTGTGACCTTGTCATCCAATATTCGATAATATCCAATTAATACTGGGTTAGAAGCAAACCTATTTTTTAATTTTGCAACGGAATGAGCCGGTTCATCAGATGTAGTTAGAACCAACACCTTACCATCGGGAAAAAATCTGCAATAAAAAAACTGGCGTTAAAAAAAGTTCAAGCAGTGGTACCCAAAGAGTCTATTAAATAGGAAAAATAGAGGTTTTACCTCATTTATATTCAGTTACCATCACGGCCATTATAATTTCGCTACAGCAAAGATCCTTGTCTCAAACAATTAAAATAAAGTTATTTAAATGGTTTCTTTTAAAAAATAGGGCTAGTCATACTGTCGTTTTTAAAAACGGTAGGCATTCTGAAACAATAAACAACTAGGTACTTAGTTTCTATAAAAATTCTACGGAAATTTATATGTCAATTTGATAATTCTTGTCAACATTATTTAAAATTTTTCTTAGTATTTTTCTTGTACTACAGATGTCTGTAAAATTTTAAAGCTGTATGTATAATTTTTTGATGTAGCTAACTGGCCACGATGGTACCTGAAACCGATTTTTAATAATATTTAAGAAGATTTCCCTTTCAAAAATTTGTAGAAATAAAAAATAATTTAAAAAACTTTTAGATATCGAGTTATCCTTACTATGGATCACAATTTTTTTAGCTCTAGGAACGCCATGCGGTATTATAGTGCAAAACATTAATATATTATTTTTGACGTTGAATACAATTGGGTTTAACGTAGGTAAGTCAGACATTTTGTAATTTTGGGAAATATCCAAGGAAATGACTTTACGAATCTATGATCCTGGAACTTAATTGTCATACTATCATTGGGAACATATATTATAAAATCTTTCTTAAAACCTTAATGATATAAGAATAATTTTTAAAAAAATATATGAACATTCAGCATTTCCGTCATATCCTAAAAATTATGTAAACAAACTTACCTGAAATATCTATAGTAATCAACTAGATACCATGGTCTATAGAACGTATCCTGAAAACTGTTTTCTCCATTACGAACATACGATGTCTTGCTTATGTAGCAGCCATTGAATTGTACACGTGGTCTTTCAACATACATATTCCTCCATGAAGAATAATTGTTAGGATAGGATGATATATTAAGTCCCCAAACACTAAAAATGCACATAGGGATAGTTTTATTTACCTTATTTAAAAAGTATGCATCATATTTGTTTTCCTGGGATTAATAAATTACTCTTAACCATAAATCATAAAAAAAATATATTACTCTAACTATACTCCGTCCAGTTATGCAAGATAGTAAGGGACGCGGCCCGTTTTACACCACAGAGCGCATAAATAACATAATTATAATATAAATCGTAGTGTATCAAAAATTTAACAGATGTCGGTACTGTTTTCCTATCCAGAGACTAGCATAAATATATTATTATTATTATTATTATTATTATTATTAATTACAACAGTAAGCGGCATAGCCGATGAGACTGTGTCCCTAACAAATTAATATTATAATATACAATACGATCTTTTAATTATAATTTTTAACTCTTGCTTTTAAATTTCTTTATGACTCCATCCTTCAATATTTTGACATCTATTTTTATAAATAATCTTAAGCATTTAAATCTTCATGGTTTCTTATATCTCCATTATTATATATCCAAAATCTCTTAATTATTCGATTGGAATTGCATTTTTCTAATATATAGTACAAGAAACCACTGGCTGATATGGCTTACAGCCAAAGCCATAAATAGGAAGAAGAAGAAGAATATAATTTACGTTTTTACAATATGTAGAATATGCTAATTTAGTGTGAGTGTATGAAGAATAAACCAAAAAAGTACCTTTTTCAATACCATATAAAATAACATTAAGTATAACCATTTTTGTATCTCTTTTTTTATTAGCTTTAACGACCGTCAGTCATTGCCATAGACAAAAAATGTCACATTATTTTATATGTTAAAAGGTACGAGTTTTTAACCAATAGCTTAAAAATTGCGGGAATTTTAAACTACTATCTTGCATAATTGGATGGACTATAGACATGTCATTCCCTTTTTTGGAATAATCGTGGTGAGACTACCAAACGTTCAAGATGCTTTTAAGAAGTCGATAAAATGTAAAAGTGTAATCCAAAAAAAGAGAATCTGACATTTGACCTTAATTTTAGACTTTCTAAGGTTGGACTTTTTCCTAAGGTGACAAAAACAAATTTCTCCTATAACATCTTTGACGTAAAATTTTCCGCTCTTTTCAAATACGCAGTCGAACATATAGGTTCCCATTTGAAAAAATCATATTGACCTTCAAATGACCCAAACCTATGTTCTGTACAATTTTTGTCTGAACCATTTTTTTATAGATATTTGGATCCATAGATTAAAATGAGTCACCCTGTATATTATATTATATACATATTATACATATTATATTATATACATATTATGTATATATATATAGCATATATTATATACATATGTATGGCTATGGGAGTATAGAGGATGCTTAATTAAGTAGAATAGTACGAGGTTAAACAAACATGTAAACAAACATGTAATGTACATATTATACTTACTGCAGACAAGCTAAACGCCAAATTTCTTCATCTCTAGCGCAAAGATAAAATCCTCTGCACACCCTACCAAAAGATTCCAGAGAACGAAGATCTAAATCGTTGGACACTAACCATTTGAGAATTAACAGAATTATTTCAACAGGTAATACGGAAATATGCGTAGTCTAAAAGAAACAAACATTTAATTAAATTCCATTTTTATGAAATTTCACTGACTAATAATATCACTAGTAGAAATTTAACGTTAGAATAAAGTTTTCTAACATTAGAAACTGTATAAAAGTACGTTATAAAATATGTGCAAATGTCCCGCTTTTTAAAGTTAGAATCAAACGTTAGTTACAAACGTTAATCTAACATTAGATTTTTAAGTTAGAAATAGGTCATAAGTACGTTTAATTTCTAACTTTCGGAGGGGGCGTGGCCAACTAGAAAATTTCATAAAATGGCAGCTGGGGACAAATTTATTCATATAAATAAATCTTAATATATTTTAGCAATCATAATATTTTTAAACATAATTTCATTACATTTATTTATAAAATAGCCATCTTTTAAGGTGGCCCTAAATATTTTTCGTGTAATATGCTGTTATACTTCGATAAATACGTTTACCTCTCAGAAAAACTTTAGTTAGTTAATCAGGCCTATTTACATGTACCAGACTTACTATAATTTTGACTTTTAGGGGATATTTTTTTAAACTTATTATAGAAATAATAAATAATTATCAAACCTAGGCACATAGCTGTCTGAAATGAGTATTTTCTACTATAGCTTACATATTAATAATGGAAATTTAAAAAATATTTTAAGTTAGAATAAGGTTAGAAAAAGCTTAGAATTAAGTTAGGAAACTAACGTTAGATTTATGTATTGTATAACGTTTTTGTCAAACGTTAGTTTGAGACTAAACATAAAAATGTCACTAATCTAATGTTATGTTAAGTTAGATTTGTGTACTTTTCTACCAGGGATAATATAATTTTACTTTGAAACTAAGCAGATTCCAAATTAGAAGTTTTTATTTTTGTTACTATTCTATTAAATAACTATTTTAAAATATGTAGTTTAAAAATTAAAAAGTACAATAACTTTTACAGCATGGTTTCATTTGGTAAGCAATTTAAAATATTTATTTAATAAAAGTAAAAGAAATAAAAAAGTTCTAATTTTAAATTCCTTTAGTTTTAAAATAGATCCAAATAAAAATTCAAAGTTCATCATTTATATTACTAATGTAGAAAATATTACCGATTGTTCAAACTTTGGAGTACATAAAGCCATGTCCCTACTGCACTTCTTTTCAATTTTTGGTAGTAGAGAAGCATTTTCATAAGATTCGTTGCCTGATTCATCGTTTTCCTGAAAATCGTCTTCTACCCCTGCTAATAAAAAATTATAAATCAAAATTTTAGTTATCCTCTTTAGTCACCCGAAAAACAAAATATTCCAAATTACATTTTGTGAATTAAAATGAAATAATAGCCATAATTATGTAGGTACAAAAAAGTTTATAAAATATTTTGTTTTTAACCCTATGTTAAGTATCATAAGAAACTTTCTTAAACAAAGGTATATCGTTACACATTTCAAAAATGTATATAATAAAAATATCTCCACTGACATAAAATTCAAAAAAACACATTTTTGAGGTAATATCCCATTATTTGCTTCTATGATCGTGACAAGGGGTTCGGGGTTCCCCCCTAGGGGGGCCTAAAAGTTTAAAGCTGCCAGGTACATACTTTCATCAGTGTCTGCCTGTCCAGTTCTCTCTTTAGGTTTTGATTTAGGAAAATCCAACCTAAATTCAATATCTGGAACAATTTGAACAGCCTTTCGATAATACTGCACAGCTTCATAAAGCTTTCCAGCTTTTTCCATTTCTGTCCCTTTCAGAAATAGCTTTCGAGCAAGATCCTCTGAACTGTTCTCGGAGGATGATTGAGGTACAGATTTTTTATTAAACTGGTGTTTTGGAGTTGTTTTTGCAGATTTAATTTCTTTATGCCAGTTCTCCCGAAAATGAGCCAACACATTTTCAACATCGGACTGAAAAAAAGCACACACTTCAGAAATTGTTCACAAACTGGAACTTAATAAAAATGCCCACACTGGGCGACTGGCAGTAAAAAAGCTTTCCCATATTTCACCTCCGTGCGTAAAATGGATTTTTTATTATCAGATTCACTTTCAGCACCCTCAAAAACCCCAATATACCAATTTTCACGAAAACTACCGCCCGCCACTCAGGGGGTGGATTTAGAACAAATATTTTAAAATTCAGTTTTAGCGACTTTAAAAACACCAATATACCCCCTATATTCAAAGATACAAAAACCCCTATATACCAATTTTTAAGAAAACTACCCCTCACCCCTCGGGAATGGAAATTTTTTATTATCAGATTCAGTTTCGTCAGCCCCAAAAACCCATATACATATACCAATTTTGATGAACATATCGTTTGGACTTTTTAAAATATTTACCCCCTCACCCCTATTATATAATATAACAATATTTAAATTTTTATAAAAAAATATTGTATTTTCCACTTTCAAAAACAATCCCGCGCGTGAACTTCTGGTAACATACCTGCATGCCAAACTTCAAGTCTCTAGCTTAAAGTGCTCTTAAGTTATCGTGCTTACAAGATTTCCCGGACAGAACGACCGATCGACCGAATTTTTTTTTTGCTCGAAATTGATTTATATTGACATAAAACGTCATAAAACGCAAAAAAAAAAATTGGAAATTTTTTGCACAAATCCAAAATTTTGATTTTTTTTTCTTAAATTGGTAAGCAATTGGGGTGTATTGACAAAATCTTAACAAAAAAAAAAAACAAACTAGTGACCAAAAAAAATTGTAAAAAATAACCAATGAAATAATTATGAAAGATTGAAAGAAAGAAGATAAAATAATTCTAAACTAAACATGTACAAATAAAATAAATTAAATTAAGACCACAGACCAACAAAATTTTAGAGGGTAAAAGTGGAAGAATTTATTTGAATACGAACACTTTTTCCCCATTAAATGCCAACAATTTTTCCTCATTAAATTAAAATGGCATTTTTAAAATGCCTTTCAGAATTTTTATCTTTTTTAAAAGTAGATATTCAGAAATTTTTGTTAAAAAAACCACTATTTAAAATTTCCTATTTGAAAAAACTATATGCAATTTGGTACAAGAACCAAAAAAAGAACCCTTGTTTCAAGTTTTTCTAGAACCAGCACCATTATTTTTATTTTTTCTAGAATTAAAACCTTAAGGTTAAATTTATTCTTGTTTTGGAATTGGTACCAGAACTGGAACTGATATTTCATTTCAGTATGGTTCACTGGATTATATAATACTATATAGTATGTTATATATTCCTGAAATATGGTGGTATAAAGGTAGGAATCCTAAATGAGAATAACAGAAAGAGTATTTTTATCATTCTCATTCAAAAGCTATATGGAAAACAGAGTTACGCTATCTAGCAGCAGCTTTAGCCACCATCATATGGCTGACACCACTAAATAAAAGCCTGCTAAAAATCAGGGGTAATCATATAGCATATTCATGGAAGGGGGAATGGTTATTCAAATACATACAAAAAATTTAACTAAATTAACGTTAGAATTGGCACTGGCAAAAACATCAACCTTTATCCCAGGATGTTGATATATAATTAACATGCCGCAAAGTAATACATAACCTTTACATCTTTTTTTAAATTAATGATTATGCGTTTTATACCTGACTTGATGAAGATTCTGTGTTATCTTCATCCTCTGAGGAATCGTCTCTAGATACAGATGTTGAGTTCTGGAAAAAAATTACATCATTACATGAACCCAATCTTCACATTAAAGCTTACCATATTATAGTTTCTCTGTTAAAACTTGTTCTTAATATTTGAATATGATTAAGAAAGATAGCTCACGGTCAGAATATCTGTTAATAATTGATTTGGAATATTTATTATAAAACTTATCATCCATGTTGTCGCCACGAACTTTGTTGCTGTTGTGTTTGTTTTGTCCAATGCAAATTATATCCAATGAGAAAAAGTCACTAAATTTTTCCCAATTTCAGAAACTAGTGCTTTCTGTTTTCAAACCACAATCTGCGAATATTTAAAATATTCACATTACGTTCTAATGTTAAAGGTACATAAAGGCATAATAAGTTATATTTATTTTATTAGACTCGTGATATAAAATTAAACTATTGTTATTATTTAATAAATTAATAAAACATACATATATTTTTTTTTAATCTGGGGATTTTTGACTTGTATGTTGTGGCAGGCTTGTTATGTTTTTTGCATAAAGCCCTACGTCAAGAAACGTCAAAAATTGTGATTGTTTCTATCATACTTTTATTTGTGAAAATTATAAAAAACTGCCGCAAAAATGGTGCTTGAAAGCACAATGATCTGGTAAGTATACTTTGAAATATAATAAACTTCAACTATTATACGAATTTTCAAGAGTTGCGTGTTTTATAACCTCATTGTTAGAATGACTATGCAGATCTTTAGTTATTCTTTGTTTCTAATACTTTTTCCACGTTTCTAGTGTGGACAATAGCGATTTTATGAGAAATGGAGATTTTATTCCTACAAGACTTCAGGCACAGCAAGATGCTGTTAACTTGGTGTGTCATTCTAAGACAAGATCAAACCCTGAAAACAATGTCGGATTATTAACTCTTGCTAAGTAAGTATTCCTCTTAGATAAGATAGTATCCCTCTGAATCAGAAGACTTCTGACAAAAGTAACTTCTGAGAAGTTCTTTTATTGGGGTCACTCCATCCAGTGGTAGCTTGCAGCTAATGGTGGTTCTCCAGAATTGCCAAAGATTGAGTGACCCTATCCGGAATATTTTAAGTATGCACCCTGTGCAATGCACAGTATGTTAAGGCAATGAAACAATCTACAATACAGTTTAACCCTTTGTTGCCTGACTAATCAAAAATATGATTATTTCACAATTTTTTTGCTCTAATTGATTAAAGTATGTGAATTTGCATACATTAATTTTTTGAGATTTTTTTGGAAAAGCTTTCCAAAAAATTTTGAGGTGAGTATGTTGAAGAAAGTAGGCAAATTAAAGCAGTCTGTCCATTCCCTTAAAAAAAAAACAAGTAATTTTGTAGGTTTATGAACGTCCCCACAGGTGAATAATAGTGCCTTACTTACCAAAAACTTCACACAAGTAAATAAAAAAAAAAATACAAAAAAAAACCAAAAAGGTCACTTACTATGAAGAAGCTAACTGTCACTGCACGACTATAAAAATCATGATATTGTGTTGTATAGTGTTGCCCTCTTGCTGTGAATAGGTTATATCAACTATTCAAAGAGGACTTGAGAGTACTGGTCAGCTATAAGAAGCTTTCAAGGTAATAGGGAATTTATATGATTTAACAAAAAACCGGTACTTCAGAGTACCGTCCATCAACAAAGGGTTAACAAGACCCTATGGCAATATGTATTTAACAGAATTTTTTCCAAATTACCACCATTGAAAGACATAAATTACATACCATGTATTTCTTATTATTATAAATATATACCAGGTGTTTTTCAAAGTCCATATAACTTTTTTATTCCTACAGGTAAAAGAGTGAAATTTACATTACAGCTGAAGTTTGCAACGTTTTTTTGCATTGAAAATTCAAATAGTATATTAAAGTACTAGTTTCATAACATACGTTTTTAGCGCACGAGTACAAGTTTGAAAATCAAGCCACTTGTGGCGATTTTTCTAAAGTACTAGTGCGCTAAAAACGTGTTATGGAACAAGTGCTTTAATATATTTGAATTTTCAATGCAAAAAACCGTTGCTTTTTTTATAAAAAGTTTGCCTGTAATCTGAGTGCAACAATTTTAGTACTGAATACATATAATTACCTAATATTTTTAACTGCATAATATAAATTAAATACTTTGTCTTTCTTATGTTGGCTAAACTGTTAAAAACTATTTTAGATTTTAAGCTTTCACGGCCATTAAGATATAAAGAACTTTCACTTTCGGGTTTAGACCGTGTTAATGGATTTTCACTTTCCGACGTTTCGTCTCTTACTACTAGAGACATCTTCAGGGATTAATCTGAAACTGAAACTGTTTCAGATTAATCCCTGAAGATGTCTCTAGTAGTAAGAGACGAAACGTCGGAAAGTGAAAATCCATTAACACGGTCTAAACCCGAAAGTGAAAGTTCTTTACTGTTAAAAACTGATCAAAATATGTAACACTTAAACATTCCTTTAGGATAAAGCACAGAATTTAATGGAGAATCCAAATATGTAAAAATATACAGGGTGTTCCATATAAAAATCAAAAGTAGGATTCGTTTTTAGTTAAACCGGAAGTAAAAAAATATGTTAGGTGATATAATTCAAAATAAAGTCTTATAGACACCCTGTACATTTAATTTTGTTATCCCTAGGAATAAAAAACATATAGGGGTGAGCCACCTTTGAAAAACACCTGGTATAATATGTATAACACATATTTTATGTATTTATTTTTTTAGAGTGGAAGTTTTAGCAACTTTAACAAGTGATGTTGGTCGAATTTTGTCCAAGTTACATCAAGTTCAGCCAGATGGGGAGATCAATTTACATACTGGAATTCGCATTGCCCATGTAAGTTTATTATTAAAAAATGCACCACTACAGTTCTTACATACATACACTTCGCGTCAAAATTAATGCACCACTAAAGTTTCAACACATACACACCTGTTGTTGAGTCTGGAGCACCCCACAGGGTAGGGGTCTTTACAGCGCAGTCCATTACCGCAAAACCGTTACCGCGCAAGGACTTTACCGCGCTTGGACTTTACCGAGCATAGACTTTACCGCGAAAGCCATTACCGCGAAGAAAATAACAACGAAGGGGTCAATGCCTCGCATGGACATTACCGCAAAAACCATTACCTCAAAAACCATTACTGCGCATAATTATTTTATTTTTTTTTGAAGAAAAAAAGATTAAATAAAAAAAATAAACATTTTGCAGAATATTTAAATATTTATTTTTTGTGATATAATAAATTAATTAACATTAGCAAATCAAGATTATATTCAACAGTTTCGTTTTTAAAGGCTGTAGAGATTTTATATTTTGGCTACCCCACCTAACACACTCCCTTTTTGGAGGGGTAGCCAAAATATAAAATCTCTAAAGCCTTCATTAACGTGAGAAACGGGGTATGAAGTGCATGAATTATGGTAAAATTTGCGTTACGTAATACTTGACCGTTCCCCAAGCAAGTAGAATGCTTGAGAAAATGCTGCCCTACTACGCTAGAAAGCAGTAACTCCATTTGTCGCCTAGTGGCGTTTTGACGTCAACTCTGATGTAATATTTTGAAAACGCTGCTATGCGGAAAATGGAGTTACTGTTTTCTAGCATAGTGGGGCAGAATGGTGGTAATTACCTCCCCTCCCTACATTTTGTTGTTGTGTTTTAAATTTATAAAAAACTTTTATGGTCTAAATAACTGTAGTATTATTTTTGTAGTTGGCATTAAAACATAGACAAGGAAAGAACCATAAAATGCGAATTATCGTCTTTGTTGGCAGTCCAGTTGAAAGTGAGGAAAAAGAGCTGGTCAAATTGGCTAAGAAGTTAAAGAAGGAAAAAGTTAATGTGGATATTGTTAGTTTTGGAGAAGATGCATCCAACTCTGATGTACTCTCATCTTTTGTAAACACCCTTAATGGCAAGGTAATGTTAATAACATTATACCAGGTGGCTCACCCCTATAACTTTTTTATTCTTAGAGATAAAAAAATAACATTTACAGGGTGCCTATAAGACCATATTTTAAATTATATCATCTAACGTAATTTTTTGTGTCACTTCCGCTTTAACAGGAAACGACCCCTACTTTTTATTTTTAAATGGAACACCCCTTTCATTTTTACATATCTGGATTCTTCATTAAATTCTGTGTATCTTAAGTTTTTGTCAAATTTTGACAGCTTTTGTCATTTTTTTATTTATTATTATTTTCTTTTATTTTTTTTATTTGTAAAGTCATTAAATCTATTCATTATTGATCAAATATTAGTAGAAAAATACAATTTATTAAAAAAATTGTTTATTTACTTTTAATTTTTTACAAAAACTAAACTTGGAAAAACACATTTTTTGCTTTTACTCGAATTTTTGCATAATTTCATCTATGGCACGTCGATATGACTACAAAGGTTTTTTTTTATCTTGACTGATACCAAAAAGTTAATATTAATTTTTATAATTTCTTTAAAATAAAAGAAATTTGTAAAAATAATAATACGATCGCACGCTTATGTGTCTTATGCGGCATGTTTTGCGGCAAAAGGAAATGAAGTCAGGCACGTGCAACGCGTATATTATTTTAAAGACTTTTATTGTTTTATAGAGATTATGAAAAAAAATATTAACTTTTTGGTATCATTTTAAATAGAATAATCTTTCTAGTGGTATTGACGAGCCATAGACGTTATTAACCAAAAATTTGAGTTAAGCAAAAAAGTGTTTTTCCAATTTTAGTTTTCATGTAAATTCAAAAGTAAACAATTTTTTTTGTAAATTGTATTTTTCTACTAATATTAAATCCAAAATGAATAGATTTAGTGACTTTCCAGATAAAAATATCTGAAACAAAATTTTATTTAAAAAATGATAAAAGCTGTCAAAATTTGACAAAAACTTAGGATAAGACACAGATTGGATTTGATAGAGAATCCAAATATGTAAAAATATACAGGGTTCCATTTAAAAATCAAAAGTAGGGGTCGTTTCCGGTTAAACCGGAAGTGAAAAAAAACGTTAGGTGATATAATTCAAAATATAGTTTTATAGCCTCTCTGTAAATTTCATTCTTTTATCGCTAGGAATAAAATAGTTATAGGGTGAGCCACCTTTAAAAAACACCCGGTATTTCTTGTATAGAGGAAAGTCGCCTAATTTCGGATACCATTTACAATGTATTCAATATTTAATACTCGGTATTACTTTTTGATATTTTTTTTATATAACCAGATACAACTTATTATAGCGAACCATGATTTATTATAAAAGCAATTTTATTACAGTTTATTTTTTCCAAAAAAACACGGTTAAAAAAAATCAGCGCATTTTTGTGCATTTGAAAAAGGGCTCCTAATTTCGGACATATCCGAAAAACATTTTTCAAGAGTAGATTTGGATCCCATTGCTTATGTTTCTTGTTATTCCTTCACATTTAAGACGTAATTTAATCATTAAGCGATTTTCTACGAAATACTATAGGAACTATAATTTTAGATTCCCAATTTCGAATATCTTAGTATCTTAGGTAATTTTCGTTTTTTCAAAATTGTGTATCTTAGTTTGTTGTATCATTATAAAAATAATAATTAATGGTTGGATATCCTGAATAATAATTACCTTGCGGATATCCGAAATTGGGAATCAAATGCACAAAAATGGTCTATCCAAAATTAGGCAACTTTCTGCTATTTAGATTAGAAATTTGTAGAATGTTTACGTTTTCAAATTGCTTAATTATGAATAGTGGATCAACTTAACTAACATCATAACTTACCCAAGACAGAATCACGAACTTTTATAACGATTATTCATGAAATAAACAAGCATAATAATGCAACTGAGCACAAAACTGCCATTTGCAATATAAACGATTTGTGCTGCCATTTAAAGGGGAGAAGCTCTACCGTTATCATATTACAGGACGGATTTAGTTTGACTTTTGGCTTCGCATAAAAGTAGGTTTCTGTTTACCTTTGCAGACAGTATCTTAAATACACTACTATCCGAAATTTGGAAACCATCCGAAATTAGGCGCATTTCCTCTAACTGTTTTTTATCAAAAACGGCTTAAAAAAACTATTGCATTTTTATTTTTTTTCTAAAAAAAGTATGATGTTATTAGTTTTTTTCTTATTTAGGATGGTTCGAGCAGCCACTTGGTTACTGTTCCTCCAGGACCCCATCTATCAGATGCTTTGATTTCTTCTCCAATAATCCAAGGGGAAGATGGAACTGGGGCAGCTGGCCTTGGTGGGGTTGGTTTCGAATTTGGAGTTGATCCTAATGAAGATCCAGAATTGGCATTGGTAAGAATTTTTTTTTGAAAAAAGTAGGCAAAGAGAGATAAAAATAAAGTTTTTACAAAATCAACAGTTAATTTTTTAAGGGATGTGCTGTAATACAGCACTGCTGTATATTTTTAATAAGTTTACTTACCCAGAGTGAACTTATACAATTGTAAGTTTTTGTGTTTTCGAAATATTTTTAATTTTTCTGTAATATGAAGCATCAAAAACACGTAGTTATCACCCTTGGATTTGATCAAAATCCAACCCCACAAGGAGGGTTAAACTACCCCCAAGCACCAAAAAAAGTAGGAAATCATAAAGTATCTCAAGAGAAATCAAGTCAAAGGGATCCAGCCAGATATGTTTAATAAAATGTGAGAAAGTTTAGAATATAAAATTCAATAGTACCCATAGTTAACCCTTTGTTTAAGGGGATGTTTAGCTTCTATAACAATAAATCTTGCTTTTTGCACAAGTTCATAACCAGACAAAAATTTTGAGCGCTTATATGTTACATTTTATCAATTCCAATCGAAGTTACAGGTATTTGAAGAGGGTTAAAAAACCTCGTTTTTTGTGGTCACTCTTTATTTTGCGCCATTTAAAGTCATGATAGGATCTAAAACTATCCCACTGCACCAACATAAAAAAACCTATTTAGGGTTTAAAACGTTTTTTGCAATTTATAAAAATGTGTTTTTCTTCGTAATGCAAACATATTTGAAATGTAGGTGAAAAATAGTAATTAAATCAATATTTAATTGTGGAGGATGAGCAATTGGTTTGCCTTGTTCATCCTGAAGAAATGTTAAGCCATTATCTTTCAAATATAAACCTTTGGGATTTCACTGTAAGTGGTTCTATAATGTCCATCGTCCGTTTTTTTCGTTAATTTTGTTCATCTAAATTTTCCTTGGGAACTATGTGCTAATGAAAACTGTATGCTTATTTCAGGCTTTAAGAGTATCTATGGAAGAACAGCGTCAACGTCAAGAAGACGACGCTCGTCGTGCACAAGAATCTTCTGGAACTGAGACTGGAGTGAAGCCTTCTCCTATAAAAGAGGAACCAAGTGAGGAAGCAATGCTGGAAAGAGCATTGGCCATGTCTATGGAGGAAGGGGCAGAGGAACCAGTGCCGAATGTCCAAAGAGTACCGGTAGACTTTGCCCATATGACAGAAGACGAACAAATCGCTTTTGCAATGCAGATGTCGATGCAAGAGTCCTCGACCACTGGCAAAGAGGAACCCATGGAAGTAGAAGGCGACGAGGATTATTCTGAGGTTATGAATGATCCTGCATTTTTGCAAAGTGTTCTCGAGAATCTACCTGGTGTAGATCCTCAATCTGAGGCTGTACGGCAGGCAGTAGGAAATCTAAAAGAAAAGGATAAAAAGAAAGAAGAAAAACCAAAGAAGTAATTTTTCTAGATTTTTTTGTATCCTTTGCTTTAAAGGCAGTTTAATCTTATTAAAATATATTATATTCCGTTTAATCCAAAAAATAAATTTAAATTGATTTAATATTGCCATACTGTCATATTTTCCCTTATAATGGAAATACATTTCTAAAAATATAATTTATCTTCACAAGATTTTTCTGTTATATATTCTTTAGGTTTAATTTACAAAATAAAGAAAACATTTCCTTTTCAATTTGTAGTTACAATTAGAAAAATCACCGACAAATCAATAGTTTTTTACCATACAGGGTGAATTTGAAATAGGGTCCGAAATTCTAAGGGTTGATTCACACATCAGAAAATATGACAAAAAATGTCTAAAAATGTGTCGTAAGGAAACTAAGCCCCTTTGAAAGTGTCCAAACAAATTGGTTTTTATTTAATAACTCAGGAATCCTTTGAGATATAGTAACGAGGTTTTGCACGTGAACTAATCTTAATAAGCCCCATCTTCGTGTATTATTTTCATGTACTTATTCTAACCAGGGGTGTGCGAAACGAGGTGGCCTTATCAGTTTTTTATGCCAAACTTTTTTCTATGTAACTTTTTTGTGATTTTATTTTTGGAATATGATTCCTTAGGTCGTAATACATAGAAAAAGGTACTCCTGTTGTAACTGTAGCCGTTTTCGAGAAAAATCAATTTAAAGGTGAAATTTCACGGTTCAAATACGAAAAATTAAATACTAAAATTTCAATGATAGAAGACGACGAGGATTATTCTGAGGTTATGAATGATCCTGCATTTTTGCAAAGAGAATCTACCTGGTGTATATCCTCAATCTGAGGCTGTACGGTAGGCTGTAGGAAATTTAAAAGGATAAAAAGAAAAAAGAAAAACCCAATAAGTAATTTTTCTAGATTTTTTCTATACTTTGCTTTAAAGGCAGTTTAATCTTATTAAAATATATTACGTTTAATCCAAAAAATAAATTTAAATCGATTTAATATTACCATAATTTCATATTTTCCCTTATTTCCAAAAATATAATTTATCTTCACAAGATTTTTCTGTTGTACATCCTTTAGATTTAATTTACAAAATAAAGAAAACATTCCCTTTCCAATTTGTAGTTACTTGCAATTAGAAATGTTATGATCCGCATATTTTATGTGGTGTTAAAATTTTTAAACCAATATTGCTTCAATAGATTTATTTAGACAAAATTTAGGTTGACCTAGTTAAATTCTCACTCTGTTTCAATTGGGAGCTGTGAATCATTGGACTTTATTGCATAAACAATTATTTTTTACTGCTAAAATAATCGTTTCAGATGTCATGAATAGTAATTATCTTAATTTGTTTTAAGAAATCCTATAAAAACAGATTCAAACATTCAGGGGTTATTCAGTTTGGTTCAGAGTGTCTCCATGTTCTTTAAAAAGTGCTAAGTGAAAATGTAGGAATATTTTTGAGAATTATTCTTGAATTAAAAATAGTTTGAAACTGAAAGATTTTGGGACTTGTAATGTCAGACTTAAAAATAATTTTGGACACTTACAAATATTGTTAGTCCAAGTCATCCTTTGCAAAAATAAGAATTCCTCTGCTGCTCTAATCTTCTTAAAGCTTCACTTTTCCTCTTAGTAAAACAATATACTATTATTTAGACTTTTATAGGGACCTTGTGTAAGTATTTTATACCACAGATTGAACCAAGTACCAATAATGTAGATTGCTTCAAAGACTTCAAAGATGCGAGGATGATAATAATAAGGTAAGTAAATAAACTAAAAATATTTTTATTTTTGTGGGTTAATCTCTTAAAAATTGCGTACCAATTATAATGTATTATCTATTATATTTTAGAAAATGATACAGAATTTTAGAAAAATTAACCCATTAATACTTTTATTTGCTAAATAAATAGATACAAAAGTAATTGCTAATTGCAATGTTTAAATTAATAATTTATTATTGTACAACATACACTATTTTATAATGTACAATAAAAAATAATAAAAATATATAGATCATCATTAAATGACAAAATATATAATTATAAATTAAGGTTATTCGAAATGTAACTACAATAATAATTCTGCAAATTATATTTTATATTTTATACTATACTGGAAATTCAATAAAACCTGCAGGGACTCATACCTCTGCTGCTTTCGTATAAGGCGTCCGCCTTTGCGAAGCTTCGACGAAATTACTCGAGTCGCACCCGAACTGTTATGATCTTCGCCTTTTACCACACATTCGAAACTGAGTCACTGCAGGTTTTATTGAATTTCCACTATATAGTTCGTGTAAAGATTCAAGTCGCTTACAAAACAACTGTACACTACGATATTTCAAAAACGCTTTGACACAGAGACTTGAAATATGGAACAAAGATATTCTTAGTAGTAGAAAAAATGTGTTTCAAATTTCAGGTCTCTGTGTTAAAGCGTTCTTAAAATATCGTAGTCTAAAGTTGTTTTGCTAGCTATTTGCATCTTTAGACGAACTATAATATGAAATATATGGTTAAACAACTGAACAGTGTCACATACTAAAATTTAAGGTGGGTGCTTGAATTTTGACTTGACGTTTTGCGTCTTCTAAGAAGGCAAAATGGTCAAACGAAACTTCAGGGACCCTACTTAAAGGCGTAATTAAAGCTGCCTAGAACCCATTTTTTACAAAAAGATGCTTTAATACTTTAGCAGCAGAGTTATTAATTACTTATAATAAATAACTGCAATATTGCCAATAGAAAAACTGCATTAAAAACCTATTTGGAGTGCCACATCCAAAGTTCCCAAGTACCGTCAACTGGGGTGACTTCGGACGGTGTGGGTGACTTCTGACCCTTTTTCGAAAACCCTCTGAATCAAAGCACGTGTGGACAACCTCACAATTTGTGCGCATAACCCCACAACTTGTGCACACGTGCTTCGGTTTGGATTTTGCGAAAAAGTGTCCGAAGTCACCAACACCGTCCGAAGTCACCCCAGTTGACGGTATATACTATACTTGGGAACTTTGGATGTGGTGCTCCTAATTGGTTTTTCTATAGATATTTAGATATCTAAAATGGTACTTTATACAGCCTATTAATTACAGGAATAAGAAATTATTATTTTTCTCGCAATACATTTTTAGTTTAGGTTTTACAAATAGTTCTATAATTTATAGTCATATAATTTAAATTTGATTGGCCAAGAGTTATACTGTTTTTCCTGTAAAATAATTATTTTGTATTATCGTCGTGAGGATTATAGTGTTCTATATCCATAGCAAATCCAATGGATATAGAACACTATAGTGTTATATATAATCCCCACATGATGTTATGTATTATTAATATGAAATATATTTTTGGCTAAATATATTCAGTTGTACTTTTTCATGCGACACGGTGGCAGAAATAAGTACTATTTAATAGTTACAAATCAAATTTGGTATTAAGTCTAATAATATTTACAATTTTTTCTCAATTTGGCAAATCAACTTTGACATGCGCAGTTAAATATGTAATGCTGGGCAATATGAAAATTTACATTTTCTGCACTGCATACGACTTCATGGGCGGCCATATTTAAAAGTTACCTCTCAGTGGGGGGGGGGGGGTCAGAAACCACAATTTTCTGACTGAAAATTGCGATTTTCCAACTTTTTACCTAAGGTTGCCATTTTCCCAATTTTTTATCCAAGACCTAAGCTTTTTTTCAGCTTTTCACACGAGGACGAACACTTAATGACCAAAAAATAAGGTGATCAACTTCATAATTTTCCCGACTCATTTATGTTCTCCATCTCTTGGGGTTCCTCATGGTCAAGGCAATAAGGAGATTCAAGAGAGAGAGAGATAGATAGAGAGAGAGAGAGAGAGAGAAATTTTTAATATGGCCGCCTTTAAAGTCGTATATTAGATATGAAAAAAAAAATTGTTTTATATTCCAGCAAATCATTTAACATTTATACTGGGTGAAATAATTTTAATTTACACACACACACTTTAATTTTATGGTTTGTCTTTTAACTGTTTTAACCAGATTGGAAGATTAATATGTGATAACCAAATTCACTTTAATAAGCAGACAATTTTTAGACAGGCTGATAGAGTCCGCGCGCGTTAAGAATGGTACAGCGACGTCATAAACATAATGAAGACACTGCGCACACCATTGTAGGCGGAGCGAATGGCTTTATTCCAACAAGCGACTGTTGCTAAGGAAAACGCGCCGTTGCTAAGGGGCGTGTATGTAAACAATCGATTTTGGCTTGCTGCGCATTCTGTGTTTAATGACATTATTGAACCATTCTTAACGCGCGCGGAATCTAAGCATTTATAAATATATGTTGTTTTAAATTATTATACGTGTATGCATTATGCATAATATGGTTTTATATACTAATTTTTGTTTGCTAATACTACCTAAGTACTTTTGGATGGGTGTCATTAATTAAGAATATAACTAATGAAATGTCAGACTTTCTTGACACATTTCATTTCATTGGTTAAATGCTTAGCGAGTTTAGTGTTAATAATTGGGTAAATCAACCTTTAGTAACTTTTTTTTTAAATTTCCCTCGTTTAAAGAAATATATCCCAGACAGCACAAAGATGACTTAAAGAGATCTTAAAGATGTCGTAGCTCGTCATTCAAGACTTCTTAAGAACGTCGGTTTTCGCCGTATATGCATCTTAAAGACATCTTAACGACGTCGTATGTTACAAAAGGTAACGTCTTTAAGACATATTTTTTAAGACACCTTACTAACGCCTTCTACAGGCGACTTTACAACATAATACCCCCTCCCATTTACGTTGCTAGGTACGGTCATATTTATATAAAAAGACCAATAAGAATTAGAATGACAGTTAATTTATTTGTCAAAAAAATCTTAAAAGAATGTATTTTTTTTTATTTTTTTTATTTTTTTTAATTTTTTCGTTTTTCGTAAAAAGAAAATTAAAAAAAAAATAAAAAAAAAATTTAATTTGTTCGTTTTTCAAAAAAAAAAGATCTTAAAAAAAATGGTAATTTTTTTTAATAGTTGATTGTGGTTAATTTATTTTTAGCGATAAGTATCGAAGTTAGGACGTCTTGTACCGATACTTAAGATATCTTATAAACATCATAATCAGATATCTTTTAAACATCCCTAAAAAGAAGTCCATAAGATATCCTTTTTATGTCTTTAGGCGTCCAGACATAAGCTCTAAAAAAGACCACTTTAAGATATCATGTGCTGTCTGGGATTTCTTTAAGTTAAAAATATATTTTACGATTTGTCAGGAGCAGTCTTCGAGATGGGACTTAAGAGGTATATTGTTAAAGTAAACAACAATATTTAATACTGCAGTTATGATTAGGAAAAAAAGTCCCTCACAAAAATTTCACTGTCACTGTTATGGGAACATTCTCATTGACGCTAATGGGAAAATTAGAAGAAATTTCTTATAAAACGGTGATTAGGTCCATGAAGAACCGAGATATTAATTAATTAATTAAGTTAAACTAGGGCCAGTGACTTCATAATGGGTTGTTCGAATTTCCTAGCACCTGCGTCCATGACGCATGACGTCACAAATTATATAGCTAAATATCTCGAGAAATATTAACTTTCAAATGGCATCAATTACGATTTAAAAGTTAAAAAAATGTAATATTTTTTAGAAATCAACTCGAATGCACATGTCTTAGTTTTGTTATTGGTTGCTAAAAGCAAGCATCAAAGATCGCAGAAATTTATGGCAATAATCTCGGATTAAATCTTCCCATGTGTAAAATCAAGCCTGTCGGGTTGTGTCTAACAATGTACAAAAATGGTCTATCAAATCTTAGTCTCGGCGAGTCTGGAATTCTAGCTTGACGAGGTCTTAAGGCAAGGGGGAGGGCGAAATAACTGGGGTTATGTAGTGGGTCATGAAATGCTCTCTGGTAGTCTCTAGGTTCTTCCATGAATTCGCTAACTAGATCCCTGTTTCTTGAATTTCTGGGTCTGTTTGCAGAAGCAGGATATATTTCAGAATGATGTGATTCTCCAATTCTATTTTCTCCACAAGTAGCAAATTCGTTAATTTGGAGCATACTGGATAAATGTAACTCCTGCGGAACACCGTTGAGTCCTCTTAGATCAGCTTTATCCGGATCAAACAGATCCTTTAATCCCATTTTTCGTAAGGCTAGTGTTGCATTAATCACAGATCTGTGTAAGAATCTAGGAAGTTGAACTTCCAATCCAGGCCTTGGGATTAAAGCTCTTAATAGTCTTGACCAAGCTCCCTGTTTGAAAGCGCTGTCTACCAAACGTTTTTCTAATCGGGTTAAACCATCACCTGGTGCAGCGATTCCTTGTTGGCCCGGTATGATGAATATAGTACTGACAACTTGGTCCTTTGTGCCCAGGGAAACTGCGGTTGCGTCCAGACTTGGCTCGTATCCTGCCAAAAAGCCAGTACGGAATACTACTGCAGGGACTGGGACTAATCTCCGTTGTCTGACTGAAGGAAGGACTACAAAGTGTAGTTCGCCGTCGCGGCCTTCTGTGGAAGCTTGCGAGCAGTCAGTCTAAAAAAAAACAATTATAAAGTTTATAATAATTTCTCGAATGTTTTGAATAAGCTTAAACTGCTTAATTAAAGAATTGAATAGATGTCATCCATTAAATGATGATTTTTAAGCTGTGCTTAATTTAATGAATTGCCTAGATTAATAGATTTCTAGTCAATGAACCTTTTTCTACAAGGATTTTATATTATATATTTTTCCCCTGTAAGTAGCACCTTTAGGTTTGTATCGAATTCCTATGACAGCGGTTAAAGCTTCGCAATGTGTACACATATGTATACATTTATTTCGCAAAAAAGATATATAAAAACACATTATTAATACTCACATAAAATATATTTACTCCGAGACCTGCTAATGGTGAATTCACGCTGACACTACCATCTTTCAAGAACTCGTTTATCTTTTCGTTCGTATATCTCCTAACCAATAGATTTGTCCTTCTTCTTATAACATCTCCAATTCTTTTGAAGCCAGCTTCTTCAACATATCCGTCATAAAAAGCTCTAGCTCTTTCTTTGTAAAAACCTAATAATTTTCCTTTACTTCTGTCACTGTATAATTCTCTGATAATAGCATTCGTTGCTATACCAGAATCTGGCGATGTTTCAATGGATTCAGTAATATTTTTAAATATAAGATGTGGATTAAAGGTTACCATATCATCTAGCTTCAATATTTCATTCATTTCCCCTGAAGTGGCGCCTCTAGCTCCTAAGAACACCATAGCTAATAACGATGTTGCTGCAAATGGCGAAACAAATACGCTTCTAGCTGAACTAACCTCGTTTGTCACGGATTTCCAAAAACCAAATGCTAGTTCATTACATAAATGGGTAAACTGATAGATATCTGTGTCTAATTTCGAGGTGCTATCCTCTAAACCAAAGCCTTGAAAAGGTTTTGGAACTAAGTCTACAGGTGGTAATGGTTCTGTTACAGTCGCAATAGGTTGGTTGGTTTCAACCTTTACTGTTGTTTGGATATTTTTATGGGGTACTACAGTTGGTACTAAAGTCCATGTTGAATTATTTTCCTTCTCTAAAATTGTATCACCAATACTGATAACTATTTTGTTATTAAGCGGTTTTGCTGTAATTTGAGCACTTTCTTCTGGTACCCTTTTTATTTGATCCTCTTCCGTATCAATGTCTGACTTTATTGCTTCTGGTTTAGTTTTCTCTACGTTCTGTGCTGTTGTTAGTAACTTTTCCGACGTAACTTCTAGTGCACTGTCTTTTTGGTGCGTTGGTAAAGTTGTCATTAAACCTTCTATTACTTCTTGAAATGTTGTTGTCTCACGCTTCATATCCAATTCTCTAGTAGATGGTTCATAATCCTGAGTAGTTGTTTGGTTTGAATCCATCAAGGGTAATTCTGTTACCATTGACGTTTCATTAATGATGATATTAATAGTTGGTTGAACTTCTTCGTTGTTTGTTTTTTCTGTTGTTAAATCAGGAAAATCAGTTGTGATTTCTTGGAATCTTGAGTTAAATGAAGTTGTTTCTGTTTCTTTTGGTGTTGTAGGAAAGTTTAAGTTAGGAATCTTATAGTATACCTCAGTTAAATCAGCTATTTTATCGGTTAATTTACTTGTTACTTCTGGTCGTGTAAAAAAAGTGGTAAATTCTTGTTCTGTTGTAGTTTCAATTTTATTGTTTAAGTAGGTCGTAGTTAAATATTCTGAGGCACCTGTATCAATTATTTCACTAATATTAGAAGTATCAGATCTTATTATCGTAATATTTATTATATGATTATTGGTATCAATATTATCAGTGGTTCTTCTCTCTTGTGTATCCATATATGTAGTTGTTTCTACTTTATCTTCATTCTTTGACATTTTTTTAAAATCTGTTGAATTTTCAGTAGTTATACTAGGTAAAATAGTTTTGGCACCCATTGTTGTTAAATCTTCAGTAGTTGTAAGGTCGTTAACTGTACTATATACAGGATTATCAGTTCCATATACCATGGATAATATCGATTCCACAGAATCACTCAATAAATTTGTGTCTTTAAATGCTAAATCACTATAGTTATCGTCCAATTTAGTGGTAATTTCTGTTCGAGGAGTAGAAGATTCTACCGTTAAACTGGAAGCAAGCGTTGCTGTTTGTTGAACTATTTCACTCATGTTCTTTTTACCAGTTATGTTTAATGCATTTTGAACAGTTTGTTCTGCTATTCCATTTGAAATTATTGTTTCTTCAATATTCCCAACTGCTTGCATTAGCAACTGATCTATACTTCCTATCAAGGAGTTGTCTGTTTGAACTAAATATGTTGTAGTTTCTGGAATATTTGTTGTTGGTACTGATGTTGTTGGTACTGATGTTGTTGGTACTGATGATGTTGGTACTGATGTTGTTGGTACTGATGTTGTTGGTACTGATGTTGTTGGTACTGATGTTGTAGGTACTGATGTTGTTGGTACTGATGTTGTAACTGGCAACTTTGTGGCAGTTTCTGCTACTTTACCCAGAGTAGCTTCATTTACTTTTTCAATAGTTGGTTGGTATTCTGTTGTTTCAATGTTGTCAATGCTTTCAGGTAAATGTTCAGTATTTTGATACAATTCGTTGATTTGATTAATATTTGTAGATGATAACACCAACTGATCAAGAATTTCAGTTGCAGATTTTCTATCAGCTGTTGTTAATTTAATTGGATATAAAGTTGTATCAATATTCTTAGTATTTTCGGTGGATATTTTATTAAATGCCGGACTGCTGTAACTGTTTGCAGCTGTACTTAAATCTGGCAATGAAACTTCACTGCTTACTTCTTTAATATTGCTTTCGGTAGAGATTCTGATATAATTAGTAGCAGCGGTGTTTAAATCAACCAAGTTGTCTTGCTTAATAGTACTTTCATCTATTTGTACATTTGTTTCTAATTGAGAAGCTGTATCATCCTTATTACTTGTTATACTAGTAAATGTTGTTATGCCAACCGAATTTTCTGTTGTTGAAGGTAAAACAGTAGTTTCTTTGTTTATTAATGTTTCTGCTGGTATGTTTACTTTTTGAGAAAGCGATGGTATCTTGTTTTTGAACGATTCAATTTGTCCTGTTGTACTTGGAATCACAAACGTAGATGTTGTTACCACTGGTTTACTTGATGTGGATATAATATTATGTGGATTGGCTGATGTTGAAATTGTAGTGCTTGGCTTACTTGATGTGAAAATTATACTGGGTTTATAATAAGTTACTATTGGTTTGCTAGATGTTACAATAGGTTTATAAGAAGTTTCTATAGCTGAACTATGGGTTACAGTTGGTGCACTAGGTTTAGTAGGAGTAAACATGGGTTCACTGGGTCTATAAGTAGTTATCATCGGTTGATTAGGGCTACTGTATGTTATTGTTTGTTTTCTAGTAGTACTTGATACTATAGGAGTTTTTCTGGTACTAGTTGCAATTGGTTTACTGGACATATGATATATTGGTCTTGAATTTTCTTTTGTTAATTCCAATGGAGGTTTGATTTCAACCACATGTAAATTATTTGATCCTTGAACATTAGATTTTTCTGTTGTTGATTTTGAATTAGAAATTATCTCTACATTTAACACTGGTTTCTCTTTATATAATATTGAATTTTGGGACGTTGAAACAAATTTTTCATTAGATTCTGTTGATCCAAATGGAGTTACTATGTTTGAAACTTCCTCTGTTGTAGATTGAGCTGTTGTAGACTGAGCTGTTGTAGACCGAGCTGTTGTAGATCTCGCTGTTGTTGATTTTGGAGATGAGTACACAATGTTGTTTATAACGGTACTGCTTATTGGCTGTCTTTTTGGGGTGGTAGTAGTACTAGGTGTCGCTTTTGTTGTGCTAGTAGTACCACTAATAGCCGAGGTGGTGTATTTTGGAGAGGTGTAAAGAACATTATTGATGATTGTACTGCTTATTAACGGTCGTCTTGTGGTAGTAGTTTTTCTTGTACTAGCTGGCTTTCTTGTAGGTCTTGTAGTCGTCGTCGTTGTGGTCTGTCTTGTAGGTTCTAACATTATTGTATCTGGCGTTACATGCATTATTGGCTTTTCTGGCGTTATGGACTCTCCAGAATTTCCAAAAACAGCAGGTAGGATCATACTCCAGTTATCCGATACATCCGGTGTATCATATAAAGGTTTTTCTACGTGATCCTTGTGCAATTCTATTTCTTCTTTAAGGACGTTTTGTACATTGTTGACTATATCATTGACTCTTTTTTCTGGGAAGTATTCCATAGATGACATTGAATCTAAACCAAAACCATCACTGTCTCCGGTTGCAACGATGCCCTGAATTTCGTCTAGAGTCATTAGACGTTTCACTAGTTCTCCACTGTCGTCGAATGTGTAAAACTCGTATCGATCTGGGTTTAGTAAATTAATTGGACTTGCTAGTTCACTGCCCATGATGGGTCTATTTACTGGTTTTCCCACTGCATCACTGAATATCGCTTTGGTACCATTGCCAGTGTCCATAATCACTGACACTGACGTCACCACGCTGAAATAAAAAAATAATATGTAAAGAAAAAGTCCCAAATATCGGACATGACCCAATTATCGGACACTTTTTCACGTTTTTACAAAAAACAAGATATTTAAGCAGTAAAATTAAAAAAATATATTTAATACGAAATTATAAACATATCTGAATCACAGCGTAAGTATAATTTGCCACTTATATCGTATTTTTTAAGCTCTAATAACTAATAAACAGATGTGTCGGCAGATATAGCCTTTTTCTAAGCAAAGTAAGTAAGCCAACGTTTAACTTTAAAATAATTTTTTTAACATTAGTTATTGTTAAAATGTCTATCAAACTCTTTCTTATTCATAATATTGTACTTTTATACCAATTTAAACCATTTTTGGTGTTATTTCTAACATTTCAAATACATAGTGTATAAAACGCCTAGAAACGTAAAAAAGAAATATATATATTTTTTACTAACGAAAAACTTTGCTTCCAATGAAAAAGTAACTTTTAAAATGAAAATAGTTACCTGGATCCGAGTATTTTTCTCGATGATTCGCCATCCGTTTCTTTTTCATCTTGGACCGGATGCCCGAAGACTCCGGCTATGATAAGGAAATATATCCACATTCCCTTATGCTTGTATTCTGTAACAATCAAGAAAAATCATATTAGGTTAGAAGTATACTATTACTTACGACCTAGTTAGTAGTTAGTGCTTATTTTTCACCCGTTTCCATGACAGCGGTTGGAAAGTGACAATCAGCTGATGTTACATATCTACTGTCAGAGAATGATTAAACGTCAAATTGTCAAATAAATAAGACTAATTTTGCATTCTTTGGATGTTTAGGTGTTAGTTCGTAGAAAACATAGTATGTGCACATCGACGCAAACCTATTTCTGTGCATTTCGAGTGCACTCTCGTGCACTTAACACTAGGTTCGCGTACTAGCTAGTACACCTAGGTGCGTAATTTACAATTTCCTACGACCACCTATGAATACGACAAACTTCACACGATATAACTCCACTCCTGAGCTCGGGATGCGAGGTACGTTAACAATTTTTGAATATTTAGCCTGTTAGAAAAGTACACAAATCTAAGTTGACATAACATTAGATTAGTAACATTTTTTATGTTTAGTCTCAAACGTTATACAAAAACGTTATAAAATATATAAATCTAACCTTGAAAACTAACGTTTGACAAAAACGTTATAAAATACATAAGTCTAACCTTAAAAACTAACGTTTGGACTTTTAAAATAAAATACATAAATCTAACGTTAGTTTCCCAACTAAATTATAACCTTTTTCTAACCTTATTCTAACTTTAAATATTTTTTAAATTTACATTTACATTCCAAGCTATAGTAGAAAATAATAATTTTAGACAGCTATGTGCCTAGGTTTGATAATTATTTTTATAAGTTTAAAAAAATATCCCCCAAAAGTCAAAATTATAGTAAGTCTGGCAACGCTGTATTATAATTGAATAAATATTTTAAGATTCTGAATGTATAAATAAATATTAACTAACTAAAGTTTTTCTGAGAGGTAAACGTATTTATCGAAGTATAAGAGCATATTACACGAAAAATATTTAGGGTCACCTAAAAAGATGGCTATTTTATAAATAAATGTAAAGAAAATATGTTTAAAAATATTATGATTCCTACAAAGTAAAAAGGACGAAGAAGAACTAAAAATATTAGAAAGAAGAATATTAAGAACAATACTAGGACCAAAGAAAATTAATGAACATGAATACAGAAGATTGAAAAATGAAGAGATATTGCAAGAAATAGGAGGAAAAGATATAATCAACAAAATTAAGGAACAAAGAATCAAATGGTTAGGACATGTTTGGAGGGCAGGAATCACAAGTATAAACTATTCAATGCTAGAATGGGATCCGGGTGGAAGAAAAAGGGTAGGAAGGCCAAAATCAAAATGGATAGATGAAGTGAAGGAGGACCTAAGGAATGCAGGCGTGACAGAATGGCAAAGATTAGTAAACAACAGAAAGGAATGGAGAAAAATAAGCCAAAGGATGTAAAACAAAGAAACGAGGACTGATCCACCTCAATAAATGGATTTTGAAAGCTTTATATAAAGCGGCTTAACCCCTATGGGGTGTAAAGCCTTATGTATGTATGTACAATATATTAAGATTTATTAATATGAATAAATTTGTCTCCAGCTGCCATTTCATGATGCAGGTAGAAATTCCTAGTTGGCCACGCCCCCTCCGAAAGTTAGGAATTAAACGTACTTATAACGTATTTCTAACTTAAAAATCCAACGTTATATTAACGTTTGTAACTAACGTTAAATTCTAACGTTAAAAAGCGGGACATTTGTACATATTTTATAACGTACTTTTATACAGTTTTCTAACATTATAAAAACGTTAATCTAACGTTAAATTTCTACCAGGGTAGTGTATTTTAATTCTGGGGTTCTGGGTATTACCCAGCGGGTAAAAAATTGGTGACAAGTGATTTAGAATTAACTGATCTAGTGTCCTTAGTTCTGGAGTCAAAACTAAATCTTATAATAAGATTTTTGGCCATTTTTTTGTATTTTTTTTTGTATTTTGGCAAATATAGGGCAGCTCACACCATTTACATTCCATAGTATATTGATTTATTAGGAAATGGGAACAAGCCAAATGTTAAAAATTTATTTTCTAATAATGAATCATCTACAAATATCGCTAAATAAAAAATTTATAGTACAGTTATTTATACATGTTTTTTATTTTTAAGATATATTTGTTTAAATGCCCACACATTTCTTCATATAAAATTTATTTTTATACATTAAGTATTACGCCGACAAAAGAGCAAAATGTAACCGTTTTACAACTGTTTATGATCACTTTTCCGTAGAAAATTAGCTAGATTTTTTTTTCTTTTCGTGCCCACATCTCCAAGAGTTCTAGTCGAAGCTTCTTTTGATTTTTTTTACACGATGAATAGTAAGCGATCGTTATCGATAATGCAAATTTTCTGAGATAAACTTCTGTGACAGAGGGACAGACGGACGGACAACAACGAGATAGTATAGGATCGCTCGGAACTCTTATACAAGGTGTTTGCACTCTTATGGCATATATTAAAGGGGATGATTCTACATCACAAAACATGAAAAACTAACAAGGGAACATATGTCCGGAAATAGGCCCTTCCTCTTAATTGTATTTTTTTTTGAAAACGGTTACAGTGTTACAGTATATGACATTTTTTATGTATTTTCACTCATTTGGTAGTATCTACGTAATTACTACGTAACTATAGCGTTCCTGTAACTAGTCGCCGCTACTTAATTTGTTTTAATTGACGTAAAGATCACGTAGTAATGCTAGTTTGGTAGCCCCCCTAAAACCTTACGTAGGTATATTTATAATTATTGTTTATTTTAAGTACGTATTAAGTATTATGAAGCTTTTGGTATCATAACTTAAGCTCCTGTCTCGTTTACCGACAAATACACAATACTTATATATTTTTTGTTTTAAAATGAAAAATCTTGGCGTTTAGACCCCCAAAATTGGTTTTCTGATTAATTAAGCTGATTTTTTTATGACCCACTTAGGGTACAAGAATAAAAGTTGGTTAAAATCTGGGACACCCTGTATAATAATTTAATTATAATTTAATTTTACCTTCAATATCCAATTGGATATTGGATTGGCCATTGTATATTATCTGGTCGGTCTAAAGCGAAAGTGAACTAAGCGCCAATTTATTTATTTTTTTAAGTATTCCATGGTGCAGATTTTGATATCCTACGGTCTGTAATGAAAACCCTTTTTGAAAAAGTGGCGCTTAGTGGCTTTAGACCGACCATCTAACGGAGCAATTTGTACGCAAGTTTGGTGCTATGCAATTTTGTTGCAAGAATGATTCAGTCACTGCGCATGCCTTCAGGCAAATTTGATGCTATTTTCGAGCCATCAAATTATTAGAACAAGTTCTATTTTTCGACGATTTTAATGCAAGATTTATAGTTATTTTCGTGGTACCAACCTGGAAAAAAAAATACTAAATCGATTTTTACTAATATAGTAGCAACTGGACATGTTAAAAATAATTCTTATTAATAATAGGCCGGTCTGTCTAACTAAAACGCTTCAATAAACAAGCAAATGCTAGGTTATGTTTTTGTCAACAAATGCAGAGACATGTCTAAATTGTCTGGTTGGCAGCATTGTTTAACTTGCAATATATAGCGCACATATAGATATGTGTATAGATATGTGATATAGCGTCAAACTTGCGTATAACTTGCTCAGTGAAAAGGCAAATGAATATGTAATTGTCCTCATGCTATATCTGGCAGCAAACTTGCATACAACGAACTAATAACTCTTCTCTCTAGAATAGGCATTTCATTCGTTAAAACTGACAGAAACGTCGGCAACATAAACATTCGTCTGTCTCTCTCGTACATCTTTGTTCTAACAGAGACAACAATACCAGTTGCTGGTAACTGTTATTGTTCAGGCCTGAACTATTTGTTTACAAACAAACCGAGATGTTGGCGATACTTTATTTTAACGGGATGCGTATTCTAGAAAGAAGAGTTATTAGTTCGTTGAACGTTAAACGTGTAATTCGGCAAGTTACTGATTTCTGCTAGGGTTTGGTAGATTCTTTAATTTAACTTTGTAGCGGTATTATAATTAGATATTTTGATTTGCATGAATAATATTATATTATAGAGTGTTTATTATTAGCCAATTCTAGTCAAATTCATTGACCTTTCTTTTACTTTATATTCCCATCGTATAAATTTTTAACAATAAGCTAGAAGGAAATCCGGCAAATAAACTATTATTAATTTGGAAAGAATATTGTAACATCCAAACCAATTCTTTAATCTGGTTATGTAAAATTTAACTTGATTTAGATTTCGCCAGTCTTCATTGTGAGACTCACAATGTGAGTAGAATTATGTGCGAAAGCTTTTTTTTAGTTATCTATTACACGTGAGCAGTACTGCTCTACAAAAAAGATTTTTTTTTTATTTGCCGGGGAGCTTTTATAAAAGCTCCCCAACTATAGTTGCGTCTGGCTATATTTGATGCGCTGATTTTGGAACCTTTTTCCGTTTTTCTCGATCAGATCGTTTTTTTTTTTGAGATATAGCGCACGGTGGTTGTTTTGCCTATAGTAGTAGTAAAAAAAATTAAGGTCTAATTGATTTCTTTTTTTCGGTGGATTGGTTCTCTATTAGTGGGGCTCTAAGCCAAAAAAACCGGATTTAGAATATCTTTATTCGTTTGTTTTAATAGGCTTCTAAATTCAGAATATGACAAAGATATTTGAATTTCGCTTTTTTTGGCTTAGAGCCCTACCAATCCACTGAAAAAAAATAATTGAACCTTAATTATTGTTTTTACTACAATCGAGACTACAATTATAAGCAAAAAAAAAAAACAGGAAAATGAGGACTTTTGTTTACCGGGATAGCATCCAGTAAATTTTATGCTTTTAACCAGTTATCCTCAATAACTTTGATACTAAGTGGGTCCAAGCGTGTTTAGTCATTAACATGCAAATTTAACTTTGACGGCTGTTTTGTTTTGAATATAATAACGTTGCTTTAGAATATGCGGTAAGAACCCAGGTAGCAAAATAACATGACATTCACGTGAAAGTCACGTTAATATGTGACAGGTGATGTTAAGATTGTAGTCTCATTTAACAAGAATGTAGCATGGTGAGGATGTCCTAAGTCCGCCCCTAATAACATCACACAATGACATCCCGAAAATAACGTGTTTGTGACATCATAAATCCACATTCCTGTTATATCTAATATATTATGGATGCCGTTACTGGTACTTTAATATTTAAATAATATTCTAGGATATTAGCTTTTTCTAAATTAAAACCATTAAAAACGCTATAACTCTATAAAAAATCGAATTTAAAATCAATCAGTAATTGAAACAATCACAGATTGAAACAGATAGATTCTAAATACGAAATTGCAGATTAAGCGGAGAATAAATTTCTTTAATCCGTGTCCGTGGTCTTGAGAAGCCCGGCAGAGCCCCCTATCCATTGGAAATCGTATAATGTGTATACAATTTCCTTATAATAATTTACTCTATCAACATCATCTTATATAGATTTTTTTGCTTCGAACGTCGGTGAGAAGCAAAATAACATGACATTCACGTGAAAGCCACGTTAATATGTGACATGCGATATATTCACAGCGTTGCTAAATATTTCTTATTAAATAACATGGTTGTCACGTCACACGTGTTACGTTGCAAATGTGATGTTAAACACATGTTATTTTTCAATATTATGTGATGTTATGATTTAGTTTAAAAATACACCCAAAAGTGATGTTAATTTCTTGTAATATAACATCCCTTGCTACCTGGGAATACAGCTAACAGGTATCTAAAAAGAAATATTTTTAAGAACATCAATAAACTTATTTGAAGAATAATTTTCTTTGTGTTCATAGTATTAAAATTATTTATTAATTACATCGGCACTTAGTGCTACTAAGAGTGCCGATGTATTGAAATCTTCGCCGAAAAGTATTTGACCACCTTTTTTTCGCATTTCTCGACGTTTTAGAGTCGAAATCAGTAAAAAAAAATTTTGCGTCCGTCTGTCTGTGTCTGTTTGTGTGTAAACTCTCTAACTCCATTTCTACATGAGATATCGACTTGCGGTTTTTTGCATATTGTTTCTTATCGTATTCCGAAGAGCTGATTTTGGGGGTAAACGATTGGGGGTAAGGGGGTAAAAATAAGGTAAACTCCTATTTTTAGTGTTTTTTGTTTATAATTAAGGCAACTATTATTATATTTGGTTAATTTAGCACTTATATAAAAGATAATTTTAAATTGGTCAAAATTTTTTATAAACGACGTTTTCCTAAAACGCATTGTTTTCGAGATATTGGCGTTTAAAGCAGTAAAAGGTTTTTTTAGCATATCTCACATATTTATAACCCGATTTCAAAAAATTATATTTTAAATAAAAGCTCTTTTTAAGCCCTATAAAATATGTTATATACAGTTTTTTCCTAGAATATAATGTTTTAAAGATACAGAATTTAAAATCAAACAAAACACCTAGATTGAAATTTGCAAACTAGATGGCTCTAGTGTACAATAGTGCCGATGTTTTGACAGGGTGCTTGCAACGTTTCATCTAGTTTTATATATAAAATTATAATAATTATTCTATCTATATATATATAGATTTTTTTGCTTCGAACGTCGGTGAGAAGCAAAATAACATGACATTCACGTGAAAGCCACGTTAATATGTGACATGCGATATATTCACAGCGTTGCTAAATATTTGTTATTAAATAACATGGTTGTCACACGTGTTACGTTGCAAATGTGATGTTAAATACATGTTATTTTTCAATATTATGCGATGTTATGATTTAGTTTAAAAATACACCCAAAAGTGATGTTAATTTCTTGTAATATAACATCCCTTGCTACCTGGGAATACAGCTAACAGGTATCTAAAAAGAAATATTTTTAAGAACATCAATAAACTTATTTGAAGAATAATTTTCTTTGTGTTCATAGTATTAAAATTATTTATTAATTACATCGGCACTTAGTGCTACTAAGAGTGCCGATGTATTGAAATCTTCGCCGAAAAGTATTTGAGCACCTTTTTTTCACATTTCTCGACGTTTTAGACCATTCTGAGTCGAAATCAGTAAAAAAAAATTTTGCGTCCGTCTGTCTGTGTCTGTTTGGGTGTAAACTCTCTAACTCCATTTCTACATGAGATATCGACTTGCGGTTTTTTGCATATTGCCATCGTATTCCGAAGAGCTGATTTTGGGGGTAAACGATTGGGGGTAAGGGGGTAAAAATAGGGTAAACTCCTATTTTTAGCGTTTTTTGTTTATAATTAAGGCAATATTATATTTGGTTAATTTAGCACTTATATAAAAGATAATTTTAAATTGGTCAAAATTTTTTATAAACGACGTTTTCCTAAAACGCATTGTTTTCGAGATATTGGCGTTTAAAGCAGTAAAAGGTTTTTTAACATATCTCACATATTTATAACCCGATTTCAAAAAATTATATTTTAAATAAAAGCTCTTTTTAAGCCCTATAAAATATGTTATATACAGTTTTTTCCTAGAATATAATGTTTTAAAGATACAGAATTTAAAATCAAACAAAACACCTAGATTGAAATTTGCAAACTAGATGGCTCTAGTGTACAATAGTGCCGATGTTTTGACAGGGTGCTTGCAACGTTTCATCTAGTTTTATATATAAAATTATAATAACCCAGTCCGCACATATATGGATGCAACATGGTAAAGAAAGATTTTTTAGGTAACATGTGCCATATTACATGAGACATAACATACATATGTATGCTACATAACATGCCCTATAACAGAAAGATTTTTTACGTTACATGTGCCATATTACATAAGATGTAACATACATATGTATGATACATAACATGCAATATTGCATGTTATGTATCATATATATGGTACGAGAACATACACGATACATAAAATGTTATGAATTCAATACTAAATATGGCGTCTATATTATTTTAATTTTTATAGGTTAGAATCACTAATATTCTTAAAATTGTTGTTAATAATAAAAGTTTTACCCTTAAGTAGTAGAAACGCATGTATTTTTAAACAACTAAACCGATTTTAGATAATTTTAGACAAAAAATTAAAATATATATATATTTTTTTAAAATGATTATTTGCTATTTTTTCTCTAAAAATTGGCTTTTTATGTGGCCCATGATTTTTAAGCCTGGTAGAAAGTTTGCTTTCACAGTAAAAATGCACATCGTATAAGAATTTTGCCTGATGGATGATGCTACATATAAAGATATTTATATACTTTAATTATTAGGTTTATCAAAAAGACGTAAAAATGTTCACCATGTCTAAATTTATGATGCACTCCATAACAAGTAAAATTCGGAAACGCCTACTTTTATTGTTATGTACCTAGTATGTATCTGATATGTAGCATGTTATGTAGCTGATACATAACTTGAGGCGGAATTGTTAAAGTCCAAGGACTATACATGGACTATAAAAATTACATGTCTGCAACATCACATAGAACAGTGGTTATGTACCTGCTATGTTCCTGCCATGTATTTGTGTTGACTGGGAACATGAATGAAAAAGGTTTAAAATCTTTTACAATGTTTCAATTAGCATCTGGCATCACAAGAAAACACATTAACAGCATAACGGGCACTATCCGACACAGGTGGCTGTTTCCTAATAAGACACCTGTACCATAAAGAATAATTTATATGACATAATGTATGGACCAATGTGAAGCAGCATGCTTTAGCAGTGCTTTATAAATAGGAGAATAGGCTATAGAAAGAATTAATTCTATGCGACGGTTTATGGTAAATAAATCTTACACTGTTGCCGTTGTATCATATTTTTTTATATCAATTATTTGATGATTCATTAAAAAAATTGCAAATTTTAGGTACATGAGTCAAGCGTCAGCGCTGCAGCGTCCAGATCAAGATTGATATCAGGCGGCTTCAGCAATTTTAATGCAAGATATTTGCAAATAACAAGAAAAACGAAACGTCAAAGAAACAACAAAGTTAACTTGACAACAAGGCAGTGGGCTACCAATAGCCACACCATCTAGAAATAAAATACAATACAAAAAAGAATAAATATTATAAAGAAGAAGAATCACAGTTCGCCGAGTTCATCCAATGAAGACGGCAGATAAACGTTTAGCTTAAGTAATTTAGTTTTTAAGGGCCACTTGCACCAAATTTTGGTACGGGATTAACTCAGCTAAACCAAGTTTAAGTTAAAAAGGCTGAGTTTTGATTGGTCAGCCGTCAATTTAATCCAAGTTTAAAGTTAAACCAGCATTGGTGCAAGTGGCCCTAAGTGAGTGTTTGTTGCGACTATCACTTTACTATCACAGTGCTTTTACATTTTTATCACAGACTATTGCGTAATATTAGTACGCAATGCTAATAAAATTTAATTTGAACAAATATGCACACATAAGCATAGAATAAAAAATCCTTAAATTGGTAACATAAACATGAATATCGCAAAAAATATTAATGAATTTAATTTGAAACGTACAACGTGGAAGATAATTTTTTTTTAAGTTTGGACAAAGATCATTACACAGTGAGAAGTTTTTTGCGAGTCAAGATAGAAAAAGTCCAAACAATATAACCCAGAAATTTGGACTTCGGGGATAGGAATTCCCAGACCACTTCGCTGTGACCCGAATTCCTAGATTACAGGAAGAAAAAATAGGGTATAAATACATATTTGTATCGAGCTGGCCAAATTCCAAAGGATAAAGCCACGATTCTTTAAAGAAGAAGAAGAAGAAGAAAAAAGAAGAAGAAATAGTGAGCGGTTAAGGGCATATCCACAGGCTTGCATAACAACATAATACATAACAATGCGATGCCATGATTGGCTTGATGTGGCGCCATGTATTTTGTAAGCCAATCACGGCATCGCATTCTTATGTTTTATGTTCTTATACAAGCTTCTGGATAGGCCTTAACGTATTAGC
>OY294048.1:38754434-38825813 GCA_958510825.1 Brachypterus glaber
ATTTGTTTTGGGACGAACAAATAACTTTCTCGATAAAGAAAATTTTGGCTTTTTTAAGAATCTTTCTAAAAATATCTCTATAAATCCTTGGTAAAACTAGCCTTGTTAGCTTTTTTAAGAATAAAATTGACATTTTTAATGATGCAGTTGGTTTTTTCAACATCCCCAATAATATAACCCAGCGAACACTACTATCAACCCATTAGGGAACATTCAAGTATCACGTAACGCTCTAGGGCGGAGGGCGAATTTCTTTAAAACGTTTCGCTGCGTTTGGACGTTTTTATGACTGTCAAGATATTTATAAAAAAAAACGTAAATCCCAAAAAAATACATATGGGCCACTCTTGCACTATGCCTCATTTTAACTTCGCTCAATTTCTATGTTATTTAGTGCACTATTCATTCATGCGTTTTCCTTCTATCAATTGGTGTCTTAAAAGAACCGTGCTAAATAGTACTCATTCAGTATTTGTATTTTATGGTGCAGAGTTTGTCTCATGAATCATAATGTCTATACTAGAATGATGTGTACTTACTCCAAAAAATAGTCTTGTCGGTTACAGTTAGGATTTCACGGAATTTCTCGTCTCTATTGGTTTTTTGCAAATTTTATCTTTTTGTTTCCCACCCCTAATTTTTTTTCATAAATGATTTAAACACACCATAAGAAGTAATTTAGTCAAATATAAAAAAATAATAGGGGCCGATTATTTTTTTACTTTTTTTCTAATTTATTATATATACCTACATATTAAGTACTTGTTCAATATATATTTTAGATATAATAATTAAATTATTATAATATAATCACTAATTAAATTATTATACATGTATAATCACTACATTACAAAAATGGCACTTTCGACCGAAAAAAAAAATTTTTTTTTGCTTTTAAGAAAATTAAAATTAGAATGAATAATGCCATGAAATGTCGAGAAAATGTGAAAAAAGTGGATGTTAAAAAAATATCGGTCTGTCTGTCCTCTGTCTATAAATCTTATAACTTCTAAACGAAACGTCCGATTTAAATAATTCTTTCACTAAACGATTTAGGACCATTGGAGTTTGTCTTACGTCAAATATGGTTAACAATGGGAGCAGAAAACGAGGAAAGGGTTAAAAAAATAATATTTTTGGCTATAACTAGCTTATTATTGATAACATAACAATAAAAGATAGCAAAATCTTAACCCACAACAAAAATAATTGAAATTTTTAGTAAAAAATAAAAAAAAATACTTTTTATCTGTACATAAATTTTATTCTACGATCAATAAATAATAAGCGAGTTATCGCAAAAAGTATTAGTTTTGGCGCCCTTTGTCCTCCTTGACTGATCCCAATGTTAACCATATTTGACATCAAGAAAACTACGAAGGCCCTGAATCGTATACGAAGGAATTTTTTTAAACCGTAATGACGGACGGTCCGTATTTTTTTTTTAAATTTGCATGATATATATTTTAACGTCCGCAGGCAAAATTTTTCTAGAAATTTCAAGGTCACGTATACGCGTAACTGCGAATCTGTGATTACATTATTGGTAATTATGTGCAACAGGCAACATTTTTATAAATTATTTTCAAACCACCTCTTATCAGCAAATTATTTTATAACAATTAGTTTTTTTTACAACATTTGCTTTTGGATTAAAAATTAAAGCTGGCGCAGGGGATTGCTTGTGATTGAGATTACAAAACTTGCGATCTACAGCGCCGCAGGTATTTTTTTTTTTCGGAAATCTCAAACTCAAAACAAGTTTGAAATAAAAAAAAATACCCCTCCGTTACTACGAGATTTGTAAAGTTCCAATAAAATCCCAAATTTCTCATTTTTTCACCTGCATGCATGTGGATTAAGTACTTAAATCTTGTAGTGCTTGCATACTACACTGAAAGAAATTACATTGAAAAGGTGTAAAAAAATTCACTCTATAAATGTGTAAATTTTACACCTTTTGACCTAGAGTATGTATTTTTACATCCATACCTTCTGCAATAATACACTCGGAGCTCAAGAAAGTTTATTTTTATAAACATACCTTTAGCAACAATACACCCGAAGTGTAAAAATCACACTTCTGATGTACAAGCCAGCCAATCGCGGGCTTTAATCCAGTCACGTGACTCGAGAAGCCAGAAGCCCTGCTTCATCGAGTCTGGTGGCTGCCGACCATTATAATTGTTTACGTTTGTAAGAGCATACGTATAATTTTGTGTGTGCTAGATTTTTCAAGGAAATAATTGTTAAGTGTTGATTAAAAGTAAATATTTAAAAAATGTGATTAATACAATATCCTTAAAACATACATTTTATAATATTTTACTTATTTAGGCGGTAACACTGGACTACAAATTTTGAGTTATTAAGACTTGTGTATGTTTTCTGTTTCTATTTTATATTGGTACTTTTTGTAGCGCTGATTTCGAATATACGTTTTATTTTTCTGTTGCGTAGTTTTTCCATAAAACACTATTCAGAAATAGAAAAATAACAAAATGGTTATTCTATTTACGTACATGTTGTAAAATTTACCCACTTGGTATAATAGTATATGTATACACCCTACAAGTATATTTACGCGTTGGTGTAAACTTTACACACTGGATGTAAAAATATAATACACACCGCATTTATATTAACGCTTCGAGTGTAAATTCACATCAGCTGCAGCTGCAAGTAAATTACCCATGCACGCGGATGTAAAAATTTATCTCAGTGTAGTTCACCTAAATATTTTTATTGGACAAATTGTCTTTATCCAATTTGTTTGGAGACTCCGACAGACGGTTACAACTAAAACCTTAACACACAAATAGATAAAAATTATTTGCAGGAAATTAACAATTAATTAATTAACAATTTATTTGAAAACTAAAAAACGTAATTTGTCTATTTAGCTATTAAATTAAAGTATGTTTGTATGTATGTCTTCATGCATAGGGGGATATTTTTTTGAATGGAAATGGGGGTCGTGTGATACATCATTTTAATGCGAATAAAATTCTCTATTGTACTATATATTTTTTATTTTTTTAAACAATTTCTTTAAGGTTTTGATTTTTTAATTTTTTGTGCTACAAAATGCGATTTTTTAAGTTTTTTTTTTGTAAATTTCTATTTATGTCAATTAAAATTAGTGTAAAAGTATAATTTACGTTTTTTCATCATAAAATTAGATACTTTTAAAAAAATGATTTTTTTAGAGAAATTTTGACAAAAATGCCCATTTTCAACCCTATTTTAAAGCCAATTTTTATTTAAATATACAGTTAAATGGAGAACTGTACTAGTTTTAAAATGATGTATCACACAACCCCCCTTTCCATTAAAAAAAAATGACCCCCTATGCCCCCTGCCCACATTTTAAGATCTAAAAGTATCAAATATATGTTCAAAGATAGTTTAAGTTATCTTATTTAAGAGTTCTAAATTTGAAGTCGATATCTCAACTCGTTCAAAAGTTAAGAGGGGGGGTGACTTTTGGACCGCTTTGTATAAGATTTTCAACTCCATGCCGATTAACACTGCCCTTTTTGAGCAGAAGTAAACATTTGATGTGCGGTATTAAAATCTGGGTTTGTAGGAACAAGTAATAAATTTAAACGGAATATGACTTTTAATGTCTCCTGAGGACATAAAAATGTAAATTTGTTAAAACAGCCATAACAACAGTTAGTTTTTCTTCTAGTTTATTAATATTTATTAATGATAGCAATTTTGTATCAATAAACTGATATAATAGCGTTCCATCCAGGGCCGTAGCTATGGGGGGGATGGGGGAGAGCCTCCCCCCACCTATCTTGAAATCAATAAAATTGCATATTTTAAGGAATTAAAAACATAAAAGTTGCATATTTCATAGGTTAAAAAAAAAGAATAATAAATTTTTAATTTTGGGAAAAAAGTGGTAAATTTAATGTATTAAAAATATAAAAGTTGGGATTTTCAAAAAACTTGCATATTTCGTGGATTCAAAATATAAAACTTTCATAAAATTATAAATTTTTAATCTTGTGAAAAAAGTTGTAAACTTCATAGATTAAGAAACATAAAAGTAAGGATAAGAAAAAAGTCCAAACCTTGAAAATATAAATAACTTAACCAAAAGGTGTAATTTGATAAATTTTTTTTTTTTTGAGAAAGGGGCTTTTTTTTTAGTCATGAACTTTTTTTTGTCAAGGAAAAAAGTTGTGTTTTTAGGCTAAAAAAAGTTGTAATTTTTGACCTCCTCCCCCCCATCAAATCTCCTTCGCTACGGCCCTGGTTCCATCTATGATATAGATTATATTATATATGTTATATTGGTTTGGACTTTGGATCGATTTTATTTAGAATTATTAGAGTTTCATCAAAACTTTTGATTCTAAAGTTATGAAAGTCACGTGAACTTTTTTGCAAACAAAAAAGCATCGGCCTGATAGATTTTGAAAATTTTGAATTTTTCCATGGTCGCCGAGTAGCCTCTAAAAGTGAATCGTGAATGATTTCTTCTGTTAAAAAAAGGTGTATCTTCTAAACTAAATAAGAAGCTTATCTTATTATAAGCTAAAGACTTACCGTATTATAACATAAAGACTAAAAGATTAATACAGTATTGACTTAAGTCAATACAGAATTTAAAACAGATCAATACACAATTAATCCGATAGCTCACTCTATAGAGTTATTTAAAAATACTGCCAAAAACTACCATCTCCATTAGATGTATTGTGCCTTTGAAGTTGAAATAATTAATAGTAATTTTATACCAAGATAGAGAAGAGACTTTTTATAGTCGAGCGTATTATATCCCGTAGCATCGAGGGCTATAATAGCACTATTACAGCACATTTACTCTTATTATTTAAACATTTTTTTATCAGTAATTAATTAATTCATTAAAAAGTAAAATATTTGCTGGATCTTAATTAACCGCGAAAAAAGAAGTAGCCTTTGAAATCGCCATTTTTGAAAACAAATAAATATATTAATTTATTCACTAAAAGTTAACAGTACTAGTAGCGTTTTTAATTTTTAAAATGTGTTAAAACATATGGGTAAGTACTTATTTAATAAAAAATGTGTTATATTTTATTATGAATTAACTTGTAATGTTTGCCATGTTAATTCTTTATCTAATGGCAAAATATTATTGAGTTTTGCCCAACAGAAATTATTAAGCAATGTCATACCTTAGCATTTCCAGGAAAATCAACTAACAGTTATCAATTGTTTATAAAATTAACTCCAACTAGGAGAGAAAAAATGATTATTGCTCTAGGTGCAGTGATTTAATATCTCGGACTAAATACATGTTAAATAATAAATAATAATAATAATAAATAATAGTACGTTCTAAAGCTAGTAGTAAAAAAAATTATTATGCATCGAAATTTCAAAGAATAAAATAAAATAAAATAAAAATGACTACAATTGAACAACCGGTTCGGAAGTTATTTTGCATCAGTGTAAACTATTTTTAACAGACTTCCAAAAAGGAGGAGGTTATCAATTCGACGTGTGACTTTGTTTTTTTATGTTTGTTCCCGCATAACTTTGGAACGAATGAACGGAATTTGATGAAACTTTTTGCAACCTAAAGAGGGCATTCATAAGGTGGTCCCGTTTTAATTTGACGCTCGGATAATGCCGGGTAAACCGGATAATTAAGATAAATTAAATCATTAGAACGCAATTTCACTTAAAAATGGCCTAATTGGGTTCTACAACCAGACAAATTTTTAGATTAATATCGGATAACTCGGATAAGCCGGATAACTTGATTAAGGGGTCACTTAAATATTAAGGCACACTGAAAATCTTTTAAATGCCGTTAAACTTGCTTCTGTAGACCTGCAATTTGATATTTAGTAAATTAAACAAGATTAAAAAATGGCAACCTTCTACAATAAAGGAGAAATAAATTAAAAAAATAAATAGGTTATAAATACCACAGGCCACAAGAAAAAATTAAATTTAATTAATATTAACAAGACTATATTTTTCTTACGTATTTTTTAGTCTAGTCAAATAACGTAAATTCCTTTGCTAAATTGCAATAAATGTACACGGGCTGATATTTTAAAGGGTAGTAGTGGATAGCAACAGAACACTCCTATTAGTTTTTCACCGGGTGTCCGCTATCTTGAATTTTAGGGGTGAGTGCGGGTATCTCGCTAAATATGCATCTTACAATAAAAATGTATATAACCAATTTTAATAAGGAGAAAATTTCCAACAATTTTTGTTTGGATCATTTTTTTAATATATTAATAACAATCGAGTTTCAAAAATTGCCATGTGGGTGTTTTTTTTTTCAATTTTTCAGCCAAATGATTCATCGGATGATAAAATTGGTTATGAGCTAACTTGTAGCTCTATAAGTTTTGTATATTATGCATTTTCATAAGTATTTTTTTACGGTTAATGTGGGCGCTTAAAGTTGAGTTGCGTCCTCTGTAACCGTACCAAAGTACGTATGAAAATTTATAATATATTATAAATTTTCATACGTACTTTGCTACGGTTACAGAAGACGCAACTTAACTTTTAGCGCCCACTGTAACCGTAACTCAAATTATGAGACTTATAGAGAATTTCAAGAGCTACAAGTTTGCTCATAACCGTCCTATGAATAATTGGGCTGGAAAATAGAAAAAACCAATTCCACCTCCAAAATGACTATTTTTAAATTAACTCGATTGTTATTAATATATTAAAAAAATGATCTAAATAAAAGTTGTTGGAAATTTTAAAAAGTAACATTTTTAGTGGCACAAAATCTTACTTCCTCTTAATTGCATTTTTTCAAAACGGTTGCTCCTGCACTGTTACACTATATACAATTTTTTATGTATTTTTTATGTGTCAAGCCTTACATATTTTGTCCGTCTAGGCACGCGTCTGGATTAATTCAAAAAAATAAATTAACATAAGCTTATTGCCCTTATTAATACTAGTATACATGCAAAAGCCCGTCGCTTTAGCTTAAAGGGTACAATAGTTATTAATTTTTCAAAAATTTTGTGTTATAACACGGGATCTATTTGTGAAAAATTAGTTTCGGTTTTCCTTTTTATTAAATTTTTATATACATGCTTGCTATTATAGCACATACATTATGTATGATACATAAACACAAAACCACATCTTTAACAAACTGGCGTCCCTATAAAATAAAATAAATAAGAAAAATATATATATAAATACCTTATAGATATCTATAAAAAAACTAGGAACATAAACCATAAATCCACAAAATATCACAACAGTGTCATTACTTTTAAAGAAAATTAGGAAAAATTTCTCAAAAAAGCAAATAACACGTGACGAAAAAAAAAAAAAAAAAAAAAATTCGCTACAAAATAAATAGGTTTAAAACCAGTTTAAAATTAAATTATATATATATAATTTAATTACATATATGTAAAAAATTGCTTTCGGTTTTCCTTTTTCTTAATTTTTTTTATACATGCTTGCTATTATAGCATATACAAAACCACATCTTCAACAAACTAGCGTCTATAAAAAAATATATAAATACCTTATAAATATCTATAAAAAAAACTAGGAACATAAACCTTTTAGGAACAATAATCCATAAAATATCACAACAGTGTCATTCACTTTTAAAGAAAATTCGGCAAATTTTCTTAAAACAGCAAACAACAATTCCGCGACAGTAGTACTTGGACCGGCGAAGAAGAGTACTGCGCTACCGAGGTGGTGGTACCGTCTTCGTTATTTTCGGAGTCAATGTAACTACTAGGAGGATGGATAGCAAGCACGACAGGTGTTCGACCTTGACCGCTGGACCGCAGGAGATGCATCTCCGCACCCTCTGCACACGCGGGACACCGCTTCTTGCGTGCACCCGGTTTTTCGCTATTTATAGCCTATAAATTATAGGCAATCGGGATCAGGCATTATATTAGCAGAAAATACACAGAAATGACTTTAATACCATATCTTCATTCTTTTTCTGTTTTTAGTTAACTTGTTTTAACCCCTACATACTTATTACTCAACGAACTAATAACTCTTCTCTCTAGAATAGGCTTTTTATTTGTAAAAACTGACAAAAACGTAGCCAACATATACATTTGTCTGTCTTACTCGCACAGCTTTGTTCTAACAGAGACAACAATAACAGTTACTGGTAATTGTTATTGTTCAGGCCTGAATATACTATTTGTTTACAAACAAACCGAGATGTTGGCGATACTTTATATTAACGGTATGCGTATTCTAGAGAGAAGAGTTGTTAGTTCGGTGTTCTCTCTTAATATCTAGACCTTAAGGTAAATTTACATACAACGTGAAATGTTCAGACACAAATACATGTAAACATGCGTCATAAGAGAGCTAAGTCCTTTTAAAATTGGCTAAAAAATCGGTTTTTATTTATTAACCCAGGGACCATTTTTTCGTGTAAACTAAATAAGGCGTATCTACGTATGTTATTTTAATGTAATTATTTTGACCACGGGCGTGCGAAACGTGAGGGGCATTATCAGTTTTTTGTTCCAAACTTTTTTCTGTGTATTTTTTTGTAATGTTTTTATTGGAAAATGATTCCTCAGATCAAAATACATAAAAAAGGTACTCTTATTGTAATTCTGTAGGATTAACCGTTTTCGAGAACAAATTCTTTTAAAGTGAAATTTCACGTTTCGAGGACACTGCAGGGCAAAATTCATGAAAACTAGAAGGCCATGGAGTTTTGAAATAATCCGCGACTATGATTTTACTAGGTCAGGCAGTTATTAGCATTTTTATTCAAATTGCCAATTTTGACAACTGTCTAAATGTTTTTAACCGACTTCCAAAAAGGAGGAGGTTATCAATTCGACGTGTGACTTTGTTTTTTTATGTTTGTTCCCGCATAACTTTGAACGAATGAACGGAATTTGATAAAACTTTTTGATACTTAAAGAGGGCATTCCTGAGGTGGTCCCGTTTCAATTAACCCTCAGATTTTTTTTTACCATGTCAAAAAATATAGTTTATTTAATTATTTACATCCTCTAAATTTAATTTTGATAAAATAATACAACAAATTTATAGGGAGGTATTATTATTTTGTGGCATCGGTATATACGTGTTCCAAATTTAAATTTTATATCTTAGGCAGTTCAAAAGTTAAAGTTGGGGGGCGGACTTTTGACACGTACTGTAGATAGGTAGAGTTGGTACAATGGCAATGGCACTGGCATGGCACTCTGCCCAATCTTTTTATGAAAATTTAATAGAAAGGCGCTAAATTTTAATAACAATAAAATAATGTTCCTAAGATGAGTTATGTTAATACGTACTGAAGGCTGAAGCGCCAAGATTTATTGTACCAGCTATACTCATTTTAGATGGTATGCAGTCAGTTGTAATAAAACCAAAACCTATTAATTTCTTTTTCATAAAGCATGGTCCGAAGCCTAGTCTATCGTTTCAATTGATTGATACCGTAGAATGTTACTTACCACTTACCTACACAAAACTATTAAAAATCAAATCATGACTGGTTATGGTACCTTTTTCAATTTATAAGTTACTTATGGGCCAAAGTCTGCTACTAAAACAAAAGAACCTAGAACTTTTATTTTTATAAATCAATAAAAATAAAATAAAAATAGAATAATAAATAAGGTCCCGGAATGAATTTAAACGTAATAAATAAATAAATAAATAAATAAATAAATAAATAAATACATAAATAAATAAATAAATAAATAGGACTCCGAATATTTTATTAAAATGTCTTTATGCTGTATTTGAGAAAATACAATCAGAATTGGGTAGTGTAGCGGCGGATGGAAAGATGGATGGACAGACAGATTTCTTGAAAATCTTGAAAATTAGCGCCCAGATTTTTTTTTCTTATTTTTATTTCATATTTTGTATGAAATCAGTTAATACCACTTGGTGCCACTGAGCGTTAATGGTTTAACATAATTATTACAGAATTTAATATCAATTGGTGGATAGTTAAATTTTGACAGTCCTTTGTAGATAACAGTTTTTTTTAATAAATCCTTTTTTGGTTTTATCAATATAAAAATCATCCGTTTTAGTATTTACAGTAAACTTGTACAAATTGATTTTTTTCTTTTAGATAGGTACTTATGTGGGAGTTTTTTTTATTTTAAAGATATAATCCATAAGAGACTGCAGTCTCTTAAATAAAATCCTTTGCCCAACTGTTATGAAATCGAGTGCCCAATAATTCATATTTTTAACAGAAGTGTTTTTACATTTTAATAAAATCTTTGCTTTATTTTTAACTTTTTGTTTTAACTTCATTTTGATTCAGAATAAATAGTAAGCAAGCGCAGTAATCAAGAGGGGCTATGAAAGCAATAAAACGCGTTTTTATTTTTTTATATTTTAATTAAAGAAAGTTCAAATTTTTGACATATTTGGAAATTTTAAAACCATTGTAAAATACTCTTCAAGCACTTCGTGACGTGAACAATATAATAAGAATTTTAATCTTTTAGAATAATGTTTGTTTATTGACAAATCTTATTAAGTAACTGTTATTTTTTGACAAGGAGTCATATGGCATGGATATAAAATAGAGAAATCTATAAATAAAGGCTTACGCCATATAGGGCCTTGTTTCTCGATTTTTTAAGCCAGGGTTAAAAAATGTGCGTGTGCGAGTTAGACTTGCTCATTGAGGGTTCCATACCTATTTTTTTTTCTTGAAAATATTCTAAAAAATATAATTTGACTGAATGCAATTGATCTTTATGCCAAATTTAATATTAATAGGTTAAACGGGTAGGGGTCTTCACAGCGCAGTCCATTACCGCTACACAGTTGCCGCGCCAATGTTACCGCGCAAGAAACCACCGCGAGGGGCTCAATAACGCACATAGACTTTACCGCGATAACCATTACCGCACATAATTATTTTATTTTTTTTGCAGAAAAAAATATTAAATTTTATATCTAAAATTTTTATATACATCGAGGCTTTGCCTCAATTACTTTTCAAAATTTTGATCGGCATGACTGGACGGAACTAATTAATAAAAATTAATCGATATAAAATTAAAAAAAAGACACACATAATAAAAACCAAACACTGAAATATGGGTACATTTGGTAAACTTTTTAATGTATCAAAAAAAAATACAATTAAAATATTCGCCTTCGGTTTTTATTTAAAAACCTAAACCAAACTGCCACCAATCCTGCGAAAAAACAAGACATAAAAATAAAAATAAAATATAAAAAATGGAGCGGAAACGATTTTTGCTGTAAAAGGTTTTTTTTACTACTAGCTTTAGAACATACCATTATTTATCATGTTTTCAGACTGTGAAATCCACATTTTTCACCTGTAGCAATAATAATTTTTTCTCTCCTAGTAGGAGTAAATTTTATAAACAAATGATTTCTGCCACTTTAGATGTTTGAGTTCTTTGTGCAATTTTTACTAATTAAACCCAAGAAAATAACTTTTTATTTGTTAAATATAATTAATTACAATTATTACCAATTAATACAATCAGTAATTATTTAGCTAATTATAATTAGCTCAAAATTATGAAAAAATTAAAAAAAACTAATTTAAACGTCAGTTCAAAGTATTTATTTGAGCAAATGTCATTGATCAAGGGTACTTGATTTTTATGAAAATGTCAAGAAATATTTCTGTTAATAATTTATTTTATTATTTTAATAAAAATAGTTAAATAGTGCTAGTAGTAAAAAAACTAATAAATATATATACTATACGGTATAGAAGACTATTATAGCCTCGCACGAATTAAATTAATACGCTCGGCTTTAAAAAATGTCTTCTCCCCGCTGAAAATGACGGGTCTGGGCGGGTATAAATGTTGCATAAACCGGACTTGAGCGGATGAAATTCACCTGCTCAAGTCCGGTCTATGCAACATTTATACCCGCGCAGACCCGTCATTTTCAATAGGGCTCTACCTTGGTATATAATTACTATTATCATTTTCTGCAAAAATTAAAAGACTAAGTAGCTTTTAACAGGGTTTTGGCACAACATTTAATAAATCATCTAAAAACCCAAAAGGTTTGGACTTTATTCACTAAGTTATGGGTCGAGGGGGGCATGGCCTTTTTTATGTCCGAGCCTGTCGGCCGTGAGTATACATTTTTTAATGTAAATATGTATTGCACGTTTACTGTTCGTTACCGGTTATTTAACTTAATAGTTACTAGTGCTGGCTTATTATCTAGTGAACCATGAAAGAATTGAATGGTGATCCGTTATTTTGGATGCGGCTATAGTTTCACGTATAATTGGAAATTAGATTTATGTAATCCAATAATTAAAAAAAAAATGATTTTAAATATTAGTTTATAAAACATGTCGACATTATTTATAAAAGGTTTGATACAGGGAAGCAAGAAGAAATAAAACAGCACATTTGAATCGTTAATTGTGGACTACCGCCAGAAAAGGGCCCTTGTTGTAGGTATATGGTTATTAGGGTGACCCACCATGTCCTCCTGTCCACATTTTAAGAGCTGAAAATATCATATGCGAAAATATAGTTTGGGTTTGGACTTTTTCGATATCTCAACTCGTTCAAAAGTTAAGAGGGGGGGGGGTGATCGCTATGAGTCCCCCAAAACGTATAAGTTTTCTATTTTACTCAAATATAATAATCATAGAAAAAAACGTACTGAAACTCCTGGGACTCAGAAATAACTTTTTCTGACTTACCTGGAACGTTCTACGTAAAACAGCTCATATTCATAGAATCATAGAATGTTCTTAGTATTTATTTTAAGAATATTCTAAGAACTGTGTTGTGCTATGTGGGTATAATTGCATCTCAAAAACAAAAGCTAGTAGAAAGCTTTTGTTTAGGCAAACTTGGAGTCTATATTAACTGGTAGAAAATTTATATTGTCAGCTTTAATAATAAGGCGCCAAATCAAGTGATTTTTGAATCACGTTGTATAACCAGAGTTCCGGATATAGGTACCACCAGATTTCTATACGTTTCAACTAACTTTCTGGATACATTAACTAAAAATAAGTAGTTGTAACTTTTATGGCTGGGGCAACAATTTTTAATTTTTCAGTAACCCCTCAACTGAAACCAAGAGTTTACTATTTTCATTAAATTTAAAATTAGATTAAAATTATTTAGACCTAGATCCCACAAAGTTAAGAAAGTTTAATGACAAAATTAACCTATTGCATACATCTTAAAGGAGTGTACTTCTATTTTGTTTGACTACACACAACATTTAAATGTTGTGTGAGGTTAATAGTTAATTAATTATATTCGTGTTACAGGAAATTTAAAGACTAAACCACTTAATAATAATGTCATTTAAAATAACTATTCACGGCATATCCCATATGGGAGGATTTAGGGGGGGCCATGCCCTCTCCAGCGAGATATATTATCATAGAAATACCTTCAAAATTATATTTTTGGTGAAAGCGCAATTTTTTTCCTTATGGATTCCAACCCCCCCCCCTTTAAAATGAAATAAATCCGCCCCTGATTCACAGTGGTTTGGTTTTTGAAAATTTTAACTTTTTGTGTCCGCCCATGATTTTTTTTTTTCATAAATTGTTTAAACACACCATAATAAGTAATTTAGGCATATATAAAAAAATCGTTCGGATCGAACGTTTTTTTTACGTTTTTTTGTTTTAATTTATTATAATATGTACATATTACGTACTCGACTTCAATATATATTTTAGATATAATAATAATAGTTATTTATATACCAAGGGACTAAACTGACAGTTTTAGTCCCGCTGTATGCAGAAATGCAAGGGACTAAAACAGCCAAGTTTAGTCCTGAGGTATATACACTATTTTTGGCAGGACCAAACATAATTTAGGTATGTAGATAAAATTAAAATTAAAAACCACGCGTCTAAAATCGGTTGTTTTATTTTCGTAATTTAATCAAGATGCCTGTAAATTGCGAAAAGTCAGTTTCATGGCTATCGCGATTTCAATTGTTTTTTAATATGGTTGACACAAACGTCAAAAAAATGTACGAAGATGATAAATGTTATGTATAAATTGTTATAACAATGTTATTTTTAAAGGTTTTCTTTGTTAAAATCAAATAAATTTGTTTGAATCTTTAATTTATTACAAAACACCACCAAATCTAATTTTTGAACCAGCAAAGCACATAGTAAGTATAATATTTTAATATTATCAAGGTTGCCGTGATTTTTATTCCCTAGGGAGAAAAACGGCAAGTTTAGTCCCGAAAATGAAAGCGTAAAATTAGGTTTTAGTCTTGGTCGTGCAAAAAGTTATTATTTATGATCAGAACATTACAAAAATGCTTATCACCAACGCCAAAGGGCGTATATTTTTTTCTAGCGCTTTATTGTTTTAGGAGCAAGAAAAAAAAATGTTAAACGTTTGTTAAAACTCCTAACGTTAGATAATTGTTATTCTAACGTTAGACCCTAACGTTAGGCATCTAAAATTCAAACCACATTCATCTAACGTTAGCTCAAATCGTTTTAACGTTATTTTCCACCTGGGTATGGTACTTTTTACATTATTTCTTATAGTTTATACACAGTGTATACATGTAGTAATACCAACGAACTAATAACTCTTCTCTCTAGAATAGACATTTCATTCGTAAAAACTGACAAAAACGTCGGCAATATAAACATTCGTCTGCCTTACTCGCACATCTTTGTTCTAACAGAGACAACAATACCAATTACTGGTAATTGTTATTGTTCAGGCCTGAATATACCTACTATTTGTTTACAAACAAACCGAGATGTTAGCGATACTTTATTTTAACGGTATGCGTATTCTAGAAAGAAGAGTTTTTAGTTCGTTGAGTAATACAGACAAAGTAACAAAATCTTATGAAATTATTTTCTCAGTGCATAATATTCTACTAATAATCCTTAATGCAAATTATAGATATTTTTATCAACCATTAGCATTTGAAAATTGCAATTATGTATCGAACTTATTATATATTGAGATTTGCAATAATTACTTCTGGCTAACTATGAAATCTTATTATTTCTTAAATGTCAACTAAATTAAAATACTAACCGTGGCGTAACTATTCTTAAAAATATATAATTCAAACTTCTAAACAGAACTCGTTAAGAAGTAGACTTCCTTTTGCAATAGGGCACCGTTTGATCTGTTGCAAAGGCAAACTATTATAGTTCCTACCTAGTACAATAGCCTCCTTTTAAAGTAAATGCATACATTCATGGATGTATAATAATGTTTATCCAATACATACATATAATGAGACAATTACCAGCTTTATTTTAAATAGATAAACTCAATAATAACCCCCGCGTGGCTTTTACTTTATTGAGTGGATAATTATTTATTTTACCCACTCAACTGTCACTTGTCAAATTATTTTCTTGTAAATGTCATTAAAATTTTTAATAAAAATATGAATTCCTAAGCTATTTATTGGATAAAACCTTGTATGGCACTCATGGGGAAACCGATATTGCCCACTAGTACCATAAATAACTATTAATACATAATTCCTATGAGTAACAAGATTTTTCAATAAATAATGATATAAGATTTACAATATATAAAAAAATTAAACCAAAAATCAATATTTGAGAAATCGGTATTAAACTACAAGCAAAAAAAATAATTTGCTTTTTGGTATTTTAAATTTGTTTCTTAATTTTTTTTTCTTGCATATTTTTAATAACAAAAAAGTGACAAAAATTGAAATTTACGGCACTGTTGATTTTGAATATCATATTGTAAAATCTAAAAATTAGAATTCCGTCACATTACGGTGGTCCATTTTTTTTAAATATTGCTAAAATTTGGTATAAAGGCATTTTTTGATAAACTTAATGTAGGTCAAACCCAAAATCCTAAAATTTAGAACAGTGGATTAAAATTAAAAGTCAACAGATTTTACCACCATACTGGACCCTCCATTTTAGGTGTTTTAATTTTCAATAATGAATTTGTTTTCAGCGAATTCGAAAACCCCTAATTAGATAAAATTTCCCAAAATTTGAATTTTGTATTTTGAATAATTGATTCGGATTCAGCAACCACCAAAACCCGAAAATACGGGTTTTAATGAAAATATGACCAAAAAGAAACTAATAAGCCTTCACTGGAACAGAGCGAATTTTGAAAACCTTATGTTTTAGGAAAAAACTGAAATAAGGCAAATAAAAATTATGGGAGGATTGGTGTAGTGGACTACCGCGTCGTATTTGACGAGTTTACTACCCAAAATAGCGTGAGTTCGATTCTCACCGGCGCCGATTTGCCTTTTTCAGTTAATTAATAATTGAAATTTGGCGAAGGCGTAAGTGACACTCCCTATAAATTGGTTCGAAAATTAAATTAAAGCCGGTGGTTCCCTCTACTACTAGCCCACACAAGTCCTGGACTTAGGGGATGCTTAATTAAGTAGAATAGTACGAGGTTAAACAAAAATGTAAATGTAAATGATGTAAATCTTGGAGTTTTTGGGCCAAAAAATTAAGGAGGTCGAGTTCCTAGATAGTAAAAGTACAACAAATGCAAGATGTAGTTATACAATATGAAATTGTTCTCAAATAGAACTTCTATCATTATTATATTGTAGAAGATTTAAATTAATTGAAAGAACTAACTAATTAATGTAATAATGTTCATTTTATTTTCATCCTTATTAAAATTTATTTTAGAAAATTTAATGATTGACGCCATCATGGACTTATTGAGGGACTTATAAAGTATACTTTTTTCTGAATAATTGGAGACTAACGTATTATTTTCCTTATTTATCTGAGTATGAAGATTTTTATTTTGCTTTTCAAAATAACTATAGCTACTACAATAGCAGCTATACTACCGTCTAGGAACAAAGGAGGTAACTAACATTTAAAAAAAATGAGAATATTAACGAATATTACCAAGTAACTCTAAGGTACTTTTTCTCTCCACTCTGGGTTATTTTCAAAAAAATATTGGGGGTGTGTGAAACAAATTACTATTTTACTAAGCATGTTAGTGGTTACTGCGATATACTAAGTAAAATACTGCTGCCAACAAAATAATACTTTCCCCTATAGGCCTTAACCCCTTACTCCAATCCGATTTTTACCAAAAACAATTCCAGCCTAGAACTTTGGATAATCAACTTGTGGTCCAAATTTGAAGCCTTTATCCAGAAGCGTTCTTAAGTTATCGTGGCCACAAATTTCGCGGACACACAGACCGACAGATCGACCGACAGACAGATTTTTTTTACGGAAATCATATGTTTTGGATATAAAACGTCCAGAAACGTAAAAAAATCAATAAAAATGTTTCGAATTTTTTTTACTAAATCAAGACTTTCCCTTGGGGAAAGTAAAATGAAGTATCTACATAATCTTATTTTAGATACTCCGAAATAAGCTTAGAAAATTTTACTTTCGTTTATTTTACCAAGCCGTAATAGGCGTAATTGAAATTTACTCAAGTGACAGTTTCAGAAATAATTTAAACTATAATTCATTTTAAATAAGAAAAATAACGGCCTAGTCTTGAAAAACAACTTGTTTTTTAAGACTAGGCCGTTATTTTTCTTATTTGAAATATGGTTCTTGAACCGAAGAAGTTCTCAGACTTTATAATTCATTTGCCTGTTTTTTAATAAAGTTTAATTAAAAAACTAATTTTCTCTTAAATAAAATTATAATATAATTTAATTAAACTCGATCAAACTTGCAGTAGTTACCGCTTTTTGGCTCAGCATTTAAATGTATCAATTAAATTTATTGAACTATTGAATTATTTATTGAATAAGTAATTTGTATCTGTAGCTTCTTTTTTGAAGGGTTGTGATCTTAAAAATATTAAAAAGTACATATACAATAATTTGTATTAATTCTGTAAAAAACAACTATTTCGGGAAAGTGCAGCATTAACATAAAACTAAAAGTCTATTTTTCTAAAATTAATGTAGTACCCCTCTGTCCCTAGTATGGCAGTCTAGTATTATACTAGCTATAATCGCAGTAAAGTATTATAGCTAGCTATACTACCCTCTTAACTTTTGAACGAGTTGAGATATCGACTTCAAATTTAAAAATCTTAACTAAGACAACCCAAACTATTTTTTCGCATACATTTGATATTTCAGCTCTTAAAATGTGAGTAGGGGACATGGGGGGGAAATGTCGATATCTCAACTCGTTCAAAAGTTAAGAGGGGGAGGGTGACTTTTGGACCACACAGTATATGCATTTTTTAGATTTATTTTTTAGAAATTAAAAGAGAAATAATACATGATTTAATTTTAATAAATTCAATCAACCATCGAACTGCTAGACTGATTTGTTTGGACTTTAGACTGATTTGTTTGTCTTTTAATTTATTAACTAATATTGGTTAGTTCTAAGATTAAGTATTTTTTTTCTTCAAGTCACCTTAAATAATAAATTTCAAACTAATAATTTTCAAAAATTAAATGTTTTTATTAAAGAAATATAATCTTTCAAAATTATAGAAACTGGATATATTAAGCCAAATTTATATTAATTAATAGGTAAAATATTATTTCCATAATTTTTAATTGCTTAATTAGCAATTAGGGAGAAATCAATAATAATATTTAAAAATATAAAAAGATATACCTACCTATTATCAGGCAGTTATTAATAATATTGGGTATAACTAGTAATAATTAAAGTTTTTTATCATTATAAATATTGCACAGACCTAAAATTACCATTTTTATTTATATACATTACTTGTATTACGAGGTAAAAATGCGTTGTGAAATACAAGAATTTATAGAAAATTATATATTGTACCTATATCGAAAATATGTCTGGTTCGTTGCTAACTTCTTTTCCCAAGTTAAATAATCGCTAACCCTATTTTACTCAGTACAGTCAAGATCTCATTTTACACAAAAACTGGATGTCAAGTTTTGCAATTGAACGCCTTTTGGATATGTTAAGTTTTGTAATTCAATGGAGCTCTCTACAACTAGAATTATGAAACAAAAGACGTCTACCCTATCTCTATCTCATTTGTGCTACACTTTCCAGCCAACCAAATAAATACTGTATTTGTTTTTCATACAACAAATACAGTATTTATTTGGTTGGCCGGAAAGTGTAGCAGTGAGCGGCACGGACGAACATAGCTAATGTGAATCTGTAGAATATGATAATTCTACTAAAATTTAGATGGCGCCAGTAATTTCTTTAATAAAAATAATATAGTTAAACTTTTCGCCCGGCCAAGTAAATATTGTATTTGTTCAACAAAGAACAAATACAGAATTTGTTTGGTTGGGTGGAAGTGGGACTGTATGTATGTCTTCTATCCTTTTTGGGTAGAAGTTTTCTCCCTGTCTAATCTAACGGGAGAAATCTCCATTCCTCACGTATAATGTTTTAAAGTTTAGTATATTTTAATAAAAAACTATATCGGATGATGACATTTTTTATCTCCACCCCCAGGAGGCGGGATAATACTTAATAATTTTTTAAATATTAGTATCTAAGTGTGTTTGCGGTACTGAAATTGAATATGACAATAAAAAACTCCACCCCGAGGGGCGAGACCCCGCTGGGGGATGCAACAATTTTTAAAGGTTGACAATATTTTTTGCGCAGCTACACCGTGAACTACGTTACGTTTCAGTTTTTATATAAATATCAAAAAAATAATTCTTGTCTATGTCTAATATGCGTTGTGAACTCTTGGGAGACGAATCCCTAGTTTTGTTAAAAATATGTCGTCTTCGAAGGGCCGTAGATCCCTTAGGGATAATTTCCGGACCAACCTTTATAGAAACTTTTTTTGATATTTTTGGATGTAGAATCACCTCTTAAATGATGGCATGGCAGTTACTGATCACCCTGTATATTAGATCCAAAAATTAAGACGACCATACAAACAATAGAAACTCAAAATTTAAAAATAAAAAAGTTTGATTTTTTTTTAAGGACGGGCAAAAGTTAATGACTAAAAATAGTGGTTCACTAACGGCTAAAAAAGGGTGTTCAGCTTAAAAATAGAGATGGCATAAATTTGTTTAGAGACGGAAACAAATAAATGGGGACGAAAATTGTCATCCTTAAGCCTAAGCCCGAAATAACTCCCTAATCCGAGCCCTAACGAAGTTTTACTTTCTCAATTTTGTTTCTTATATAATTTTCTTTTATACAATTTAAACAAAACAATAATGGTATTTGCATTATTGTATCTTTCCAAATTTGCAATCCTTTATAAACGTAATTATTCTTTGACTACACCATGAGAGCTAATAATTAATACAATAGTATACCAATTGCTTCACCTAGTTAAATTTTTGAACATCTTTGTGGTTGCACGTATTAAAGCCATTAATTGAAATTGGATATAGTCTTTTTCAAAAAATAATGCTTTGTTAAAAGCTACTTTCTCCTCTTAATTAGCTATAGCCTAAACTTTATTTAATCATATTGAATATTTGACTAAAATAGGGTGAGAAATTTAGGTAAAGAAATTTAGATAGCTCCCTGGTAGAAAAGTACATAAATCTAACTTAACATAACATTAGATTAGTGACATTTTTATGTTTAGTCTCAAACGTTATACAAAAACGTTATAAAATATATAAAACTAACCTTAAAAACTAACGCTTGACAAAAACGTTATAAAATACATAAATCTAACGTTAGTTTCCTAACCTTTTTCTAACCTTATTCTAACTTTAAATATTTTTTAAATTTCCATTATTAATACGTAGTATATAGTAGAAAATACTCATTTCATACAAATAAGTGCCTAAGTTTGATAATTATCCATAAAAAGTTTGAAAATTCTCAAAAAATAAAATAAAAACACTAAAACATTTTATTCTCCTTGATTAAACAGACAGTATACTGTCTGTTATAATATTGTAATGTTATATATACGCTATCGTTCTTGAATATAATGTATCTAACAATCAAATATTTGTCTATTATAAATAAACATATTATATTAAATTACAATATAATTTTATATTTATTATTTCCATAAGTTTAAAAAAATAAAAAAGTTTTTTCTGAGAGGTAAACGTATTTATCGAAGTATAACAGCATATTACACGAAAAATATTTAAGGCCACCTAAAAAGATGGCTATTTTATAAATAAATTTTCGTACGACCTAGTGTACACGAAATAAAGAAAAATGCATGTTCACTATATGTCCTCGTTCGGATATATTTCTATCGCACGAGTACACAGTGCATATTTTAATGAAATGACAGCTCATTTATCCAAACGAGTACACATAGATTTTATTTTGACAAAAGTCGTTTGACGTTTATAAAATTTTGAAATGTCAAAATTAAACACAGGCCATTCTTTAAAATATACATTTTTAAAGAGTCTAGACTGTAGATCGAACGAAAAATGTTGTTCGCAACTCGTTTTCGACAAGTCCTTAGTGCACTCGAATGATTTTTTAACTTTTTCGTCAAAAAAACTTCATTCTCGTGCACTAAGGACTAAAGTCGCTTACTCGTTACGAAAACTACTATTAACGAAATTATGTTTAAAAATATTATAATTGCTAAAATATATTAAGATTTATTTATATGAATAAATTTGACTCCAGCTGCCATTTTATGATGCAGGTAGAAATTTCCTAGTTGGCCACGCCCCCTCCGAAAGTTAGAAATTAAAGGTACTTATAACGTATTTCTAACTTAAAAATCTAACGTTAGATTTACATTTGTAACTAAAGTTAGATTCTAAAGTTAAAAAGCGGGACATTTGTACATATTTTATAACGTAATTTATTACAGTTTTCTAACATTAGAAAAACGTTATTCTAACGTTAAATTTCTACCAGGGATCGGTTAATCCAAGCTTGCGTATTATACACTGTTTAATCCAAGATTAATTATACAAAACAACTTTGTACTATAACGTTCTACAAGTAACGTTGGTCCTAAGGCATGCAAGTCCCGGGTCCAGCAAACTTGACCCGGTATACCCAAAACACCAAGAAAAAAATGAGCTCATAAAGTGCCTTTTTTATGACGGATTCGTGTTCAGCATCCTAAAATACATAAGAATAGGTGGGTCTCAACCCCAGCACAGCCATTTTTTTTGTGGGCCTGTGTAATTTACAATTTTGGCGAAGGCGCGGTTCTAGGTTTGGTCTTTTAAAAATAAACCTTTTTTTTTATTGTTCTGTGATTTATGAAAATTATAAGGGCCCTGGGGCCCCAGGTTGTGAAATGTTAAAACTGGAAAAAAGCTTTGCGCCTGGCGAAATTTTGATGTCGAAGACAAAAAGAAAGCCCTCGCCCTTAAAAAAAGCGTTATCCCTGAAAAAGGTCCTCACCTCTGGAAAAGCTTTATCCCTGAAAAAGACCCACACCTCTGAAAAAAGATTTTGACGACTAAAAAAAGTCCTTACCTCTGAAAAATAGCTGCGCAACGTATGAAGGGCCCCGATTGTGGAAGCGCGACATAAGCCTGGAGCCCCAACTGAATTATTTACTGATAATTTAAGAATTCTTTTGGTAATCAATATTATAAGATTTTTATTCTATTATATCTAAAACCACTATTTTTTCTGTAATAAATCTATAGGAAAAGTTTTATTTTTCTTACTAGTGCGAAAAGTAAAGAGTCGTCGTCGATGGGTTGATTTCTAATAAAAATTGTATAAAGTGCATTTTGCATATTTTTGATATTTTCAGCTTTTAAAACATGGACAAGGGGCATGTTTTTTTTATGAAGCTGAAGTATGCAACGTTTTGTTTGCAATGAAAATTCAAATAGTATATTGAAGTACTAGTTTCATAACATACGTTTTTAGCGCACGAGTACACGTTTAGAAAACAATCCGCTTGCGGAGAATTTTTTAAAGTACTAGTGCGATAAACACGTGTTATGGAAAAGTCCAAACCAAGTGCTTTAATATACTATTTGAATTTTCGATGCAAAAAAACGTTTCAAACTTCAGCTTCATGTTTTTTTTTAAATAGAAGTGGGTCGTTTGGCCACAATTTAAAAGGTCATGTTGGTTTTGATTTTTAATTTATTTTTTGGTAAAATTTTATATATAAAATATCACTTAAAATTAGTTTAAAAATATATTTTACTTTTTTTGTATCTATTTTGAAAATTTCTTGTCTTTTTTAATGATTTTTTGACGAAAATTTCCATTTTCAGCCCTATTTTAAACCCCCCAACAAAGTCTTGAAAATAAAAAAAATTGACCATGATCAAATAGATAATTGTATGCTTTAAAATTAGGTATTATGTAAACAAATTAAGAAATTCTTGATCCTTACTCATATTGGAGTTGATTTAAATAAACCATAGAAAAAATGGTTTATTATGTAAACAATTCCACAAAATCTAAAATTGTTAATTTTATGCAACAAACAAAAAAAGCCCATTTTTTAGGAGAACATTAAATGAAACAAAAAACTGAAAATAATATATTGGTCCATTTACACCGTTAATGCGTGCGACCATTTAAATCACAGATTGTAAACTTTAAACCACAATGAACTCACCTTTTCCCGATGAGAAACAGAATTATATAAGTCCTTCATGTAACCGAGCACTTTAATTCATGAGCATTACTGTCTCACACTCGCGATCACTGAAACCAGAGCAAACTGACATAAACGACTTGTGGGTAAAATTGGCAAAAGACTGAAACTCTTCGAGAATTCTTCGTGGATTTATAGTAATAGTCTTTTTGGGGTCATCAGGTAACGGGAAGATTGTCTGCCGCGATGATCTCTTACGAGGGATGTATAATGCGTTGAATTTTAAAATTATTATTTTGCAAGAGGTTGTTGAAAAATGTCAGCTTATCAGTTTTGTTTAATTATCTGCACGAGTTACAACGTACGTGGACCACGTAACGTGGTACAATATACCCAACGAACTAATAACTCTTATTTCTAGAATACGCATACCGTTAAAATAAAGTATCGCCAACATCACGGTTTGTTTGTAAACAAATAGTAGGTATATTCAGTCCTGAACAATAATAGTTACCAGTAACTGGTATTGTTGTCTCTGTTAGAACAAAGATGTGCGAGTAAGACAGACGAATGTTTATGTTGCCGACGTTTTTGTCAGTTTTAACGAATGAAATGCCTATTCTAGAGAGAAGAGTTATTAGTTCGTTGAATATGTCACATGCTCCAAATAGCACCACTCTTTTTTTTTGTAGTTCAAGTATTACGTAACGCAAACTGTACCAAAATTCATACACTTCATAGATATTATATTTTGGCTACCCCCGTAACACCTCCGTAACACCCACCCTATTTGGGAGGGTAGCCAAAACTTAAAATCTCTATGGCCTTTGACCCTTTCGCTCCTGTAGGGACATATATGTCCCAGCAGATGTTTAAAAATAACTTTCACTCCTGTATGGACATATATGTCCCAGCAGATGTTCAATAAATCCTATAGACAAAAAAAAAACATTTAAAATGCACAGAACAGGGACTTTTTAGTATTTTATAGTCTAAACTTGATATCAAGTGATATCAATAATTAACTATAAGTTACTAATATGATATATTTGTCCAGCTTTAAAACACTATATTATGTGACCCTGCACAAAGAAACCCAGTTAGTGTGTCAAATTAACGTATTTAATTTTTTGTCGGATTCTTATGTAGAAAAGTTTTTTACATAAGAATCCGATTTTTTTATTTTTTTTTTATTTGACACACTAACTGGGTTTGTTTCGGTAGGGTCACATAATATTTTATATTGGGACTTATTTTTTGTAAAAGAACATTTAAAAAAAATCACTTGTTTGATACTTTTGATAGCATTTTATTTTATATACACAAAAAAAAGTTTCCGAAATTCAAAGAAAACAAATCCGGAGTGAAAGGGTCAATAATGCGAGAAACGGGGTATGAATTGTATGAATTCATGCACCATTTATACCCGCCTAGACCCATCATTTTCAGCAGGGTAGAAACTCGAGATGATCTTTGAAAGTAACCCGGAGGAAATCTTTGAAGATTTCGATACCTCATATTTTTTGGCCGAATCCACCACTGGTTTGGACTTTTTTATCAAATTGATGGAATAATTTTTAACGGAATTTTTTTAGGTTATGTTTTTACAGAAAATAATGTACCTATATTAGGTTATTTAAAGAAAAAAATACCAATAATGTTCTTTAAATTTTTCTTCATGCAAATTAGTTTAAAAACTTAGCTTCTATGTTTGGATTTTTTTCTAAAATTTTTAAAAACACACAATCTGTTTTATACCGACCCTATTGAAAATGACGGGTCCGCGTGGGTATAAATGTTGCATAGACCGGACTTGAGCGGGTGAATTTCATCCGCTCAAGTCCGGTTTATGCACCATTTATACCCGCCCAGACCCGTCATTTTCAGCAGGGGACACTTTTGCTTGAGGTAGGTTGCTATACTGTGTGGCATTATGGGTACTAAAAATGGGGCGGAAAATCTGAACAATAACGTTAGAAATGCTAATGGCCCAATGTACCTCATGGTTGAACCATCCACCCTCTCCCCTATTTATTGTTGTACACTATTCGTTTTTCAGTTTAATTAGTAATTTTTTTGACAAAAAGGTTTTGTGTTCCAATGGAGCTCTCTACAACTAGAATTATGAAACAAAAGACGTCTACCCTATCTCTATCTCATTTGTGCTACACTTTCCAGCCAACCAAATAAATACTGTATTTGTTTTTCATACAAGAAATACAGTATTTATATGGTTGGCCGGAAAGTGTAGCACTGAACGGTACAAACGAACATAGCTAATGTGAATCTGTAGAATAAGATAATTCTACTAAAATTTAGATGGCGCCAGTAATTTCTTTAATAAAACAAATATAGTTACACTTTTCGCCCGGCGAAGTAAATATTGTATTTGTTCGACAAAGAACAAATACAGAATTTGTTTGGTTGGGTGGAAGTGGGAGTGTATGTATGTCTTCTATCCTTTTTGGGTAGAACTTTTGTCCCTGTCTAATCTAACGAGAGAAATCGCTATTGCCTAATGTTCTAATATTACCTACTACAGAGCTCTGTAAAAGACGTCGCTTACACTAACCTCTCGACTTATATTTTATAACCTTGTAGTACCTTGTTACCCTGTTGAAAATGACGGGTCTGTGCACCATTTATACCCGCTCAGATCCGTCATTTTTAATACAGTAGAGCAGAAAAAAGAGCTGTTTATGCGTTAAAAAGTTCATCTACTAATAAAAACAAAGTATCAGTGTCCCAACCGTTACAATGGAAATACCCCCACAGCTAATTAAATTAATTGAGATTATTAAACAAAGAAACTAAAATCATAGAAATTGCATTTTAGAAACAATTTTAGATTTTGCGCCACTTTCGTCTAAAATAATAAGTAGGTATTTAAGTTTCTCTGTATTTAACCACAAAGGTTAGGTACCTACATTTCAAAATTTTAAATATACAGCCTGTTCCAGAACTCGCGTACAGAAATTTGAGGGTATATTAAAAACCCTCTGGAAAATATGAAAAAAATGTCAAAAAAAATCAATCTTCGTTCAATTCAAAAATAAGAACGCTTTAAGTGGACCAATACTGTTGCTGATGTTAGATTACCTTTAAAAGTTGAATTTGTAGCTATGGAAGCAAATTTAATTATTGCAGGTACATATTCTGTAGGTTGACATGTTGATTAATGTGACATAAATATTTATTGGTCAGATTAAATAGCTTCCTTTTTAATTAGTATGGAAGATGGATTTTTTTAATTTTTTTTCATATTTTCCAGAGTGGTTTTAATATACCCTTAAATTTCTGTACGCGAGTTCTGGAACAGGCTGTATATTTATTAAATACCTATCTTTATTATTTTTAGACACGTTTAACTAGCAAAATTTACAAATAGTACAAATTGAATAAATCCTTAGGGGCCAATCCTAGCAACTCTCCTTTATAGAATTTACTGTTTATTATATAGAATAACTAGCAGGGGCGCCCGCAGGATTTTTGATAGGGGGGTGCCAGTCTTTTTTCACAGATTGAGTGGCATCACTATGTTCAATATGTTTAGCGCCGCAAGCAATTTTTTTTAGAAATCCTAAGGTATGTTTTTTTCATTATGGATATACAATTATTTTATAAAATCTATTAATTAATATTGTGATATCTTGTGATATCAGACTATTGGTAATAGAGCTAAGCAGGCGATTTTTTTTTAGTTTTCAAGTTCTCGAATTTTCCTAACATCAACAATTTAAAAAGAAAAATATTTAAAAAACTTGAAATAGCCAAAGAAAACCTCTAAAAAATAACATAATTTAGCGCCGCAGGCCAGAATTTTTAGAAATAATCATGTTATTATTAATTATAGAATATAATTTATTAATTAAAATTGTTATATCACCTTTTTGCTAACCAGTTTAGTGCCGGAGGCAAAATTTTGTAGAATTTTTAATGACAAGAACTAATTAAACACGGACGGTTTGGTAAACATGTTATTGTTCCGCAGAAGAATACGTTTAGAAATCACCTCAGAATTTTCAAAGCAAATTATTATTGTTTTTAAAATGTTTTAAATACAAGTTTCTTATGGATTTGCGTTCCGTAACCATTTTCAGCGCCGCAGGCAATTTTTTTAGAAATCTGAAGGACCAAACACTTTGTTAAAAACACTACAAAATAATATATATCTGAAAAGCCAAGGGGCCTCCCCTGCCCCCCTCGGGGCGCGCATGATAACTAGTTGTTTTTCAACAGGGAAGCTCATATTTAAACCGGTGAAGTTTTAAATGGTGGCGCCTTCGCCAATTTTGCAAATATTTGTTTTTTATTTATTTTTTGGAGGTAATTATTAAAAAAACTTTTAGAAGGACAGACTGACTACAAAGCGCGTAAGCGGTAGTTTCGAAAAACGATCCAGGCAAAAAATTCTTGGATACAAATCTGTTTCATGCTAAAATAAGTAACTTTAAAAATGTCTGTCCGTCCGTCCGTCCGTCAGTCCGATGTCACTCAAGAGCGATCCGATCGACTCGAAATTTTTAGAAAAAATCTATGAGGGGAAGATCCCTATTGTTTTTGAAAGTAATCACCACCAAAACAAAAAATTTATGGGGGGTTAAACTAAAAAAAAATGAAAAAACTATCTTTTCAAGAAATTTTGGTAAAATAACTTTTAAATATTTGTATTTTACAAAGATATATTTTTTTACAAAAAAGTGATTAAACCCCCCCCCCCTTCCACCACTATTCTACAAATAGCTATTTTTCGTATATGTATGTCTTCCTGGGATAATTATACTTGCAAGTACCTACTCATAGGTACTTACATAACTACATCAGATTTAGACAAGTTAATATAATAATTAAACAAACGTGTATAATTTTTGTTTGTATAATAGCATCAACATTGTGTAAATTCCATTTTAATAGTAGTTAATGTAAAACTAAAAAAATGTGAACTACTTACACCTATTTTTTCACACGTATAATTAAAACAATTGAAGTCACAAAGGTCTTATTGAGGTCATATTTTGTGTGAATTAGAATTATTATTTTATTTAATAAGCTATATAGCTATTTACCGATATAATTCGTAAATTCGTATTTGTATATAAGTATTTGTTTTTTTATTATAAATAAATGAAGAGAATAGAAAAATTATTCACATGTTGCCAAATGTTTAATATTTTTATCCAATACATACAGATAATAGGACAATTACCAGCTTTATTTTAAATAGATAAACTCAATAATAACCCCCGCGAGGCTTTTACTTTATTGAGTGGATAATTATTTATTTTACCCACTCAACTGTCACTTGTCAAATTATTTTCTTGTAAATGTCATTAAAATTTTTAATAAAAATATGAATTCCTAAGCTATTTATTGGATAAAACCTTGTATGGCACTCATGGGTAAACCGATTTTGCCCTCCCGAAAATTAACCTGCTTGGCTGACGCCTCGCAGGTTAATTTTTTCATGCGCAATATCTTACTTTACTCACTAGTAAATAACTATGGTTACTTTCTTTTTTTCTGGGACCACTGTGGCACGGCCGCAAGAGAATACAAATCAACGAACTAATAACTCTTCTATCTAGAATACGCATACCGTTAATATAAAGTATCGCCAACATCTCGGTTTGTTTGTAAACAAATAGTAGGTATATTCAGGCCTGAACAATAACAATTACCAGTAACTGTTATTATTGTCTGTGTTAGAACAAAGCTGTGCGAGTAAGACAGACAAATGTATATGTTGGCTACGTTTTTTTCAGTTTTTACAAATGAAATGCCTATTCCAAATTCTTCTTTAGATTGTATACAAAATGGATGGATTATCTGTATATTAAAAAACGCTATATTATTTAAATTTTCAGTCAGTATACACAAATATTTACTGGCAAGCAAACTATAGCTGTTAAATATACTTATAGCTGTTTTATTTAATTTTGTAATTTAATTAAATTAATTAACCTTATTTGCTTATTATGACCTATCAACGTAATATTTTATTAAATATATGTATAATTATTTAATAAACCCAAATAAATAATTATCTTAGATGAAAAATCAAATTAATATTATATTGTATTGGGATATTTCTAATTTTTAACTGGCAATAACTTTTTTGTTTTCCAATGGATCTTTTTTTTAATTTGGTTTGATTTACTGAAGGTAATTTTCACTGAAGTAGTTTTTCCTAAAAAATAGAGTTGATCGGAGATTTTCTTTCACTATTTTCTATTTTTATAATATTTACACACCCATAACAGTGCCCATAACATTCTTAAAAACCACGCTCGAGTTGGGAAATAGTTAGAAAAATTTAGTGGCAGAATTGGGAAATTGTTAGAATAGTTGGAACAACTGTTCAAAAAATGGTAGAATATTAGTTGGAAAAATTAAAGCGGTACAGTTGGGAAGTTCGTAGAATCATCAAGGTAAAGCTTTTTTTTTAGTCGTCAAGGTAAATCTTTTTTTCTGTAGAGTAATTCTTAAAATTTAGTTGATAAATTAATTACGCCCCAATAAAAATCTCTTGTGTTACCCCTGGCGGCCCATGGACCTCAATTTATTAGATTGCAATTTATAAGAAACAATATATCAGAACCCTGTTGGTTGCAAAATGATTTTTTTGAAGAGTACATTATTTTTTCAAATTAAGAAATTCTTGATCCTTACTCATATTCAGTAGTCGGCGAATTTCCAGTACTCGCATAGGCGCCGCGTCGACTCTAGCGTTGGGCGAGGTTTTAAATATTTACATTTTTATTTCTTTTTATCTTGATTTTTTTTAATGATTCCATTTAAACGAGTAAGGTGGGAAAAAAGTAATCGATAAATAAAAAAAACTTTCGTATTCTTAAAAGATAAAAATCGAATGTCGGTTTTTTCTTTGAAACACACCGATATATATACATATGTATAGTTAATATGTATAGTTAATATTGTTAATATTGTTGTGGGTAACAAATTAGTCGTCAAATGTTTCGATTTATAAAAATTTCCCTCATAATTCGGCAAAATTATTCCGTAAGCCTAGGTTTCTGTGTTTATTTTCAACGTTGATCAGTCATAACTGAGTTTACGCCGACTACTGCTCATATTGGAGTTGATTTAAATAAACCATAGAAAAAATTTTATCTCTCTTATAATTTTGGAGAGATAACATTTTTTCTATGGTTTACATTATTTTTTGTTAGATAATTATAATTTCAGTTTAAGCTCGTCTAAACTTAACAACTAACTTAAATACCTAAATACAAAAGGTTTTCATATTTGAAGGGGTCAGGGGAAAAACGATCATAGTCCATTTTTGTCGCAAATTCGTTATATATACCATCTTGTAGTTCGCGACCCAAGCTTTCAGGTGACTATGTCGGTTTTAAGCAAAAACAATTACAGTCGCTGTAACGAATTTAAATAGAAACTATATACAGCGTAAGAACGGTCAGAGTCCGAGCGATACCATAAAAAACAATTAAAGTCCATAGTTTCGCATCGGTAACTAAGGAAACGTATTTTTGATTGTAAATGCACTAAGCCTGTTGGGCTGCTTTATAACATAAAAAAACGATCAGAGTCCTGGACTGTGATCGATTTTAGTCATATGTGTAGTTCTGTTGCATCTTTCGCTTTGAACCTCAAAGGTAATGTTAAAAACCTTGGTAGGTAATATTATTTTGCTGTGAAATAAGTATGTGACGAGATGAAACAATAATTGACGTTACTTTGAAACTGTAATCATACAATATGAGTCTGTAAACCTTAATTTCGCTATTCTGTGAAAAGTAGTTTTTGTGACTCTGATCGTTTTTCCCCTGACCCCTTCATTTATTATATTCGTAAATATTAGCAAAACAGTTATATTCTCAGATAGATGTAATATATCATTATTCTTAGTAATAATTTCATACTACGCACAATAAAGGTTACTATTATGTGTTCTTGGAAAATAGTATATTATTTACCAAGTGAGAGAAGTTTAACATTTTTGACCTGCGTCAAATTGCGGGATGAGCGCGCTAGCGCGAAGCCGGCAAGACGCGGTCTAAAATGTTAAATCTTCACTCACGTGGAAAATATAGTATTTTTTTCACTACCAGTACAATTATTTAGCTATTTATTTATTTATTTTACTAAAATTATATGAAAAAGCTTATAAATATAAAATATCACGCTGGCCGTTCGCGGCCATTAAAAAAACAAATGAATACCTTGACATTTCTGGCAGAAATTTTCTGGTGATCTGCTAAAATTATTAAATTAGAGTGTTTCCGTGTTAAGTGTGATAAAATATATAAAAATGGAAAGTGAAATGCAAAGTGATGCTTCTGGTACTCCCCCAGAAATAAGGGGACAGGCGAAAACCCGTGAGGGAGAATCTATTGCCTCAAAATACAATATATGGGGGTTGTACCTCTAGTAATATATTATCCTTACGGTAATATATGGGTTTATAATCTATGGTTGAATATGATGGACCAATGATTTTCACTTTTTGAAGTGTTTTTTTGTAAAATATGTTTTATAGGTACTAAGTTAGTTAATATTTTTTAATTTATCATGCAATAAATAAATTTGGTGCCTAAAGACACTTGTAAATAGCAATGTGATTTAATAGTTAAGTGAAACGTCAGATGTCAAAACAGCTGAATAAAAATTCATTATTAACCATGGTGCAATTTCATTATTTTTAGAACCTCTGACGTCACAGGTAGAGAAATAATATTTCTACCAATGAAAAGAACAGTAATAAAGATGTGGTTTTAGTTCTTTATTGTTTTACTTCTTCAAACAATGCGAGAATCTCTATTGCTGCTCTATTGAAAATGACGGGTCTGCGCGGGTATAAATGTTGCATAGACCGGACTTGAGCGGGTGAATTTCATCCGCTCAAGTCCGGTTTATACACCATTTGTACCCGCCCAGACCCGTCATTTTCAGCTGGGTGAACTTATTTTATACAATTTTCTATTGCAAACAGACCTCTAATAGACCATTTGAAATAAATATAATTAACGTTATATTTTTTCTAAATTATTTACAATTTAAAGATTATAATATTCGTACAGATATCTCTACTCTATATTAATTAATAATTGAAATCATAATGAATAATCCCTGTAAAAATAAGGAATAGTAACTCCTATTTCAAGAACATAAGGGAACGTTCAAGTATTACGTAACGCAAAATGTCCCCCCCCCTATTAGGGGGGGGGGGTAGCCAAAATATGAAATCTCTATAATCTATAATAACGCGAGAACCGGGGTATGAAGTGTATGAATTTTGGTACAATTTGGGTTACGTAATACTTGAACGTTCCCTAATAACTATTAGATATCCAGGGGATATACCTTCTGGATATAAAGTATTTCCATTGGATAGCCTGGATAGCCATTAGATATCCCAAGGATATCCATTGGAAAAAAAATGAGTCTCATCCAATATATATTTTGCTCTTCAAAAACTGTTTATGGAATGCGAATAATTACATATCTTCACGGTTAGTAGTTTTACAATTTTAATTTAATTTAAAAATAAAAGCGGATTTTAAATTAAAAGTAAGCTTTAATAAATAAATAAATAAATAATTTCATTACTTTATCAATATCGCTGTTCTTTTTCATACAATTTCGCTAACCTGAAAAGAAAAAACAAACAAAAATATTAAAAATTATATTTTTTTTCGATAAAATAACACTAAAATAACAATATATTGCCAATTAATATTTAGTGAAATCTTAAAATTAAGACGCCTGCCTCCCCACCTATCTTGGAATCAAAAAAGTTGCATATATCATGGATTCAAAATATAAAAGTTGCATATTTCACAAAAGGATGGGGACTTTTTGTTGCATATTTTATGGATTCAAATATTGCATATTTCACTAAAGGGTGCGACCTTTTTTTAATCACTAACTTTTTTGTCGAAGAAAAAAGTTGCATATTTCACGAAAGGGTGGGGAAAAAAGTTTTTTTTAGTCATTAACTATTTGTGTCGAAGAAAAAAGTTGCATATTTCATAGATTCAAAATACAAAAGTTGCATTTTTAGAAAAAAAGTGGAATTTTTGACTTTCTATATATACATATTCAGAAATAATTTAGAGAAATTTAAGAGGTGATTCTACGTTAAAAAACATGAAAAAAAGTTCCTATAAAGGTTGGTCCGGAAATGAACCCTAAGCGAGCTGCGGCCCTTCCAAGATGGACATATTGAATGGGGAACAAAAAAAGCATCAATGAAATTTTAATGCTGCAGTGCGATTCTTCAATTAAAACTAAGCAAAAAAATATTCTTCACCAAAGCACCTAAATTTAATATTAAAGGTAACAAATCAAAGTAACATTTTTTGGGGTACAAAATTTTACTTCCTCTTAATTTCATTTTTTTTGAAAACGTTGCTCCTACAGTGTTACAGTATATGACATTTTTTATGTATTTTTACTTAAGGAGTCTATTTATTACAACAAATCTAAAAAAACTACACCTAAAAAAGTTTGGGGCAAAAATGTGTTAAGCCTCACATATTTTGTCCGTCTAGGCACGCATCTGGATAAATTAAAAAAAATAAATTAACATAAACTTATTGCCCTTATTAATACTAGTATATATGCAAAAGCTCGTCGCTCTAGCTTAAAGGATACAAGAGTTATTAATTAAAAACCTTATTTTTATTACAATTTACAGAGAGCCGTATCTCCCTTAGGACTCATTTCCCGACCAACCTTTATAGGAACTTTTTTTTTCATATTTTTAACGTAGAGTCACCTCTTAAATTTCTCGAACTTATTTCTGAATAACCCTGTATATTATAAACCAGTGTAATTTAAGTTCATGTAATCATGGGCGGATTTGGGTGGCGGGAAATGGGGGCCATGGCTCTCCCCAGCAAGATATATTAGCATAGAAACACCACCAAAATTGTATTTTTGGTGAAAGCCCTTAAAATGAAATAAATCCGCTCCTGTATATAATTAGGTACCACTGTTTAATTAATTTGTAGCATATGTAGGTATGTATACCTAGATATATCTATATGTCATTAATGCATTAGAAAGGATATTTATTTAAATCTAGGTACTTTTCTACTTACTTTTTGTATGACATTTTTTTGTTTATTCTTTTAATCATTGTTTGCGCCTGACAATAAATACTATCGCATTGTAGAGGTCTTTCTTCTTTTGCGGAAAAGTCAGCAATTGCCTCCTCGACAAACTGGGTCATGCTTTTAATTGTTCTTTCACCTACAAAAACAAAATTTTATATTAAACTTCTAATTTAAACGATTTTTTTTTTATTTACAAAGATTCTTCTCTGATAGGGGAAGGTAGCCTATATCGTACCGGTCCGAAAATCGTACTTTTTTAATTTCTCTAACTTCAAAAAGATTTTTGCGACATCTTATGACTTTTAATAATAGCTAGCTTGGAGATTAACCCTCATACATAATTTAGTCCTTCTAAATTAACCTCAATGTATAGATAAGGTCCCACAAAAAAAAGTGCTTAAACTGATGTAAAAATTTGCAAGTTTTTCTAATGATATTTCTTTTTAGTAATTACAATTACCACATCGATTTATGTGTAATTACATTAATTAATATCAGAAGAATTAACATATAAACTAAACACATCCATATTTTTAATTTATACCTACGTTATATTTTTAATTTTTTCATAAATCGTAACGGTAAATAAATATTTTGTAAATCATCCAGGGTTTAATTCCTGTAGGACATCATTAAGGGCCACTTGCACCAAATTTTGGTACGGGATTAACACAGCTAAACCGAGTTTAAGTTAAAAATGCTGCGTTCTGATTGGCCATCCGTCAATTTAATCCAAGTTTAAAGTTAAACCATCATTGGTGCAAGTGGCCCTAAATATGTTTTATTATTTTTTTTTTGGTATCTTTTTGTTAAGGAATTGTAGAAGGTTGTAATTTGAAATATTTATTCTTAGTTATTATTTAGAAATTAAACGTACTTATAACGTATTTCTAACTTAAAAATCTAACGCTATGGTTTGTAACTAACGTTTGATTCTAATGTTAAAAAGCGGGACATTTGCACATATTTTATAACGTACTTTTATACAGTTTTCTAACGTTAGAAAAACGTTATTCTAACGTTTTACTAGGGTAGGTATACCTCGGTATACCTGAATTGTATCTTATATAATATATTGTGTACTTTTCATTTGTGTATACACAAATGAAAAGTACACAAAATATAAGATACAATGTAATAACGTAGGATATAATATGTCCCGCATTAATTGGAGTTCAAAGGCAATTTTTACTGGAAAAATATTTCTGTGTCTCATACCCCACCTACCTGTTCTTAACTGATTAAATTTTCTCGATTCATCTTCTTCATCTTCTTCAGTTGATGTCTCTTTCTTATGTTTTAAGGAAGGAATAAACAGCAATAAGCAAAGAACGGCAATTAAGCTAACAATTTTTTTAAAAATTACCAATTTTAAAATAATCTTTCCCAGAGTAAATAGATCTATTTTAAATTTTAGTTTGTCTAGCAATCCAAGCATTCCATGGGGCATTCCATAAGACGGTTCGGGAGGTCCATATCTGTTAGTACCATTAAAAAAATCCTAAATTAGGAGTTAGGAATTTACTTTCTCCTAAAGAGAAAGTATAGTCATCAAAGAGTCCTAATATATATTTTTTCTTACATAAACATATTTATTCATAATCCGTAAAAAAAGTTACCGTGTGTTAAAGCTAATAAACTTAACATTAAATGTTTTTGAGGGAGTTAAAAAAGTTATGAAAATGGGAATTTTCGTCAAAATTTTTTTAAAAAAATCAAACAATTCTTGTTTATATATGATAATGATTAATTTCATTATAAACAAACGTAATTAAGTATACTTTTTCAATTAATTTTAAATAATATAACTGTAAATTAAAGGAAAAGAAACAAAATCGCACTTTTTAACAAAGTGGAATTGTTTTTGTGGTGGACTAAGGGGTCATAGGGCGTAAAAACTATTCTTTTACCATATTATTATTTTTTTTATTTTTCAAATAAAGAAACTTTTTGAATATAATGTTTTTTGTTTTTTTTTTTTGAAAAAAAGTTAATGAATATAGTGAAAATTATTCTTTACCAGTATTTTTATTATGTTATTTTTTCTTACAAACTGGTACTTAAAAATGTTTGATAAAAAAATTTAAAATATGTTCAACCTAAGGATAAGTTCTCGGTGACGTCACTTTTTCAGATTTAGGGGGTCGAAGCTAAAGTGACAAAGAGACAAGAGCGTAGATGTTTTTCTTCTATGGGGGGGGGGGTAATACCCAGGGCCGGCCTTTCGGCGCACTGAAGGAAGCCTTAAATTTCGCACCCCTAGAAAAAGAAAAAACACCCTCAAAAAAAAAAGCTTTGTCCCTGACGGTTTCAAGCAAAACTTGGCGCTATGGCAAAAAAATGGCGCCCAGAAAAATGCCCTCAAGAAAAAAAGCTTTGTCCCTGGCGGTTTCTTCCAAACTTGGCGCCCTTGCAGCATGCATAAAAAATTGGGGCCCAACCCTATGGGGGGTAATTACCCCCATTACCCCCCTCATCTACGCCCTTGCAAAGAAAGGTATAGGGGAAGGGGGTTAAAAATTATCTAAACTGCGTTGACGTAATTGTTAAACTGCCTTTTATAATACACTTAAAAATATTTTTTTTAACTCACTGGTAAACTGGTCTTATCACAGGCCCATAAACTGGTGCAGGTTCTCCGTAAATGGGTGCCGGTGGTGCTGAGGGGACACCGTAGGCAGGGGCAGGATTTCCATACACTGGTTGGGGTGCGGGATAAGGATATCCATCTTTAGCCGCTCTATCTGATTTTTGAACTAAATGAGGGTTTAGTCCATGAGAAACTTTAAACGCGTCGAGATAAGAATCTCTTTCGTTTGAATCACAACTTATTCCATATATCAGGAATAAAAAAAAAATTGTCAATTGTGTAATTTTTAATATTTTTGTCATGACTTAAAAAAGTTTAGGTATAATTTTAATTGAAACTACCACAAATTTATTAAATTTGTCTCCACTATTATAGTGCACTAATAGTATTTTTTTTTAATTATTATTTTTAAATGTTAATCGTTGTTAATATGACAAATTACACTTAGACACTAAATAAAAATGTTGATATTGTAGTTATATTTTCGACCCACTTTTTGGTGACCATTTTGGAATTTTGATTTAAAATTCTGGTCGATGATTTTATTTAACTAGATTATTTAATTGATATAATAATTCATAAGGCACGTCGTTATGCGGACATAATGAGTTCGTGGTATACATTTTATTTCTGTCGTAAAAAATGCATAGTCCCAGGTAGCAAGGGATGTTAAGAAAGAAATTAATATCACTTTTGGGTGTATTTTTAAACTAAATCATATCATCACATAATATTGAAAAATAACATGTATTTAACATCACATTTGCAACGTAATACGTGTGACGTGAAAACCATTTTATTTAATAACAAATATTTAGCAACGCTGTGAATATATCGCATGTCACATATTAACGTGGCTTTCACGTAAATGTCATGTTATTTTGCTTCTCACCGACGTTCGAAGCAAAAAAATCGATATAAGATGATGTTGATAGAGTAAATTATTATAAGGAAATTGTATACACATTATATGATTTCCAGTGGATAGGGGGCTCTGCCGGGCTTCTCAAGACCACGGACACGGATTAAAGGAATATATTGTCCCCTTAATCTGCAATTTCGTATTTAGAATCTATCTGTTTCAATCTGTGATTGTTTCAATTACTGATTGATTTTAAATCCGATTTTTTGATAGGGTTAAAGCGTTTTTAATGGTTTTAATTTAGAAAAAGCTAATATCCTAGAATATTATTTAAATATTAAAGTACCAGTAACGGCATCCATAAGATATTAGATATAACAAGAATGTGGATTTATGATGTCACAAACACGTTATTTTCGGGATGTCATTGTGTGATGTTATTAGGGGCGGACTTAGGACATCCCCACCATGCTACATTCTTGTTAAATGAGACTACAATCTTAACATCACATGTCACATATTAACGTGACTGTCATGTTATTTTGCTACCTAGGAATTGTTTCTGACCGCGTCTGAAATTTGTACAAAGGAGTTCCTTTTTGCAAAGAGTTCCTCCATTTTGCAAAGAGTTCCTCCATTTTGCAAAAAGTTCCTCCAGAGTTCCTCCTTTTTGCAAAGAGTTCCTCGGAGTTCCTCCAGAGTTCCTCGGAGTTCCTCCTGAGTTCCTCCTGAGTTCCTCCTGAGTTCCTTTGGCTTGTACAAAAGATTTCCTCGCGGTCAGCCCCTCGGATGATGTTGATAGAGTAAATTATTATAAGGAAATTGTATACACATTATACGATTTCCAATGGATAGGGGGCTCTGCCGGGCTTCTCAAGACCACGGACACGGATTAAAGGAATTTATTCTCCGCTTAATCTGCAATTTCGTATTTAGAATCTATCTGTTTCAATCTGTGATTGTTTCAATTACTGATTGATTTTAAACCCGATTTTTTATAGGGTTATAGCGTTTTTAATGGTTTTAATTTAGAAAAAGCTAATATCCTAGAATATTATTTAAATATTAAAGTACCAGTAACGGCATCCATAAGATATTAGATATAACAGGAATGTGGATTTATGATGTCACAAACACGTTATTTTCGGGATGTCATTGTGTGATCTTATTAGGGGCGGACATAGGACATCCCCACCATGCTACATTCTTGTTAAATGAGACTACAATCTTAACATCACATGTCACATATTAACGTGACTTTCACTTGAATGTCATGTTATTTTGCTACCTGGGGTACAAATTAGGCCCAATCCCAAAATGCGGACCCCGAAATTTTGGGATATCCCAAAGATTTTTTCGTTCCGAGATCTCGAAACTGATCCCAAATATAAATTTCGTTTAATTTACTTATAAATTTAACCGACTCGCTATTAACGTTTTTCCGTGTAGTAACTAAACTTTGGACGATCAAACCTGCCTATAGGCATATATGTAGACTGCATATATGCATTATAATGCAGATCTATTTTTAAAAGTGTGTTTTTTTTTAAATTTTACTCCTTCTAGGAGGTAATTTCCTTGGAATTTCCTTCAAGATCACCTCGGAAAATCTTTAAAATTATCTAAAAAAGGTCCCACGTTTGGTGAAGATGATATTTCCTCGATTTTTTTTGTGAGATTACGTCCAATTTCTCAGGGTTTTACTCTGAGGAACTCGAGTTCCTAATCAGGTGTACAAATTGGAGGAAATCAAATAGTTACATGGTAATCTTTCGAGGGGTAAATCGATGAAAAAAAGTGTACATTTAAATTCGTTTATTATACATCCCTCCCTCTCCCTCTCCGCCCCTGCATTGAACTGTCTGCCGGTCAAACCAAGGAATACATATAAAACATCTATCTAAAGTAACCTTAGGCACTTCCACTAAGGCTTTAAATATTATATATAGTTTTAGGACGCCTATGTGCAGCTCTTTATGCAACATTTTGATAAACTGCGCATGCGCTGATCGTTTTTCAATATGTTATTTTAAATAAAAAACATTTTTTTACAAAAGAAAAAACACCAAACAGACACCAAACCAACGTTAACGTAAACCAAGGACCCCTTATTTAAAAAAAAGGATCAAACCAGAAAAAAAAACAAAACAAAATCCTGCATAGAGAGCTGCATTTAGGCGCTTGTGTAGTTTTTGCTTTAAAAAGAAGAAGAAGAGGGTGAGGTTAGTTTTTCGGAAATCTTAAAAAAACGCCTTTTGTCAGTTTATAAAAAATTCATTCAAGATTAAAGTTTTATTTCATTTATTTTCTTAAACATGGTCGATTACAGTAAATGGAAGAACATAGAGATATCTGATGATGAAGATGAAACTCATCCAAATATTGATACCCCATCGTTGTTTCGGTGGAGGCATCAAGCCCGAGTCGAGCGTATGGAAGAAAGAAAGAATGAAATTGATGCTCTTGAAAACAAAAAGAAATCAAATGAAGCTAAACTAAAAGAGATTAAAAGTAAGTTGGCAGAATCAAGCAAATCGGAGCCACCCAATTTGGATGAATTAAAAAAGAGTATTGAAGAGTTAGAGAAAGAACAGGAAAAGATTAAATCTGAGGAAAATGAACTGAACAAAAAGGAAAAGTTAACACCATGGAATGTAGACACAATAAGCAAGCCAGGTTTTGCAAAAACAGTGATAAATAAAAAACCAGCAAGACCAAAGGATGAAAATTTGACAGAGGAAGAGCGTGAAGCTAGAATGAAGAAATTTATCAAAGAGAATGAAAAAGATCTAAAAAATTTTGGAATGTTAAAACGTTACAATGATTCCCGTGATTTTTTAAAGACTCATAATATTTTAGTTTGTGAGGATACTGCCAATTATCTTGTCATTTGGTGTATAAATCTGGAAATGGACCAGAAGCATGAACTTATGCAGCATGTAGCACATCAAACAATTTGTATTCAGTATATTTTGGAGCTAGCCAAACAGTTGGACATAGATCCCAGAGCCTGTGTAGATGCCTTTTTTGCTAAAATTCAAGTTGCCGAACCAGAATACAAACAGTCATTTGATGATGAATTAAAATCATTTATCGAGAGAATTAAGAAGAGGGCAGCTGAAAAAATTGAAGAGGCCATAAAGGAAATTGAAGAAGAGGAGAAACAGAAGCGCTTAGGTCCAGGTGGTTTGGATTGTGCTGAAGTGTTTGAAAGTCTTCCCGATGAATTAAAAGCATGTTTTGAAAGCCAAGATATTAAATTGTTGCAAGATACCATATCTAAAATGCCTAAAGAAGAAGCAAGTTATCACATGAAGCGATGTATAGATTCTGGATTATGGGTTCCTGATGCAAACAAAGACAATGAGGAGGCAGAAAGTGCAACAGAAGAGAATCCAGAATATGCTGAAGCTGCTGCTACTTCGAAATAAATTTAGTAAAAAGATCTCTGTTTAAGAATGTTTGGAGAAATTATATTTTATACATAATTGAATAAATATTGATACTATGTTATATTTACTGCTTTAATCAGAAGTTATATGTAAGTTTTATCTAAATTATTATTTATAAGTTTATTTTCCATAGTTAAAATGTAATATAAATAGCCCTCAGCCACAGGCACCTTTTATTTTATTTATTTATTTATTAAGATACATCACCCAACAGCCGAAGCCAATTACGGGGTGAGGATAATACAATTATCAGAATATACAATAATAAAAAAACATAAATTTAAAGTTTTGGGTTGCATAATATAAGATACATGATTACAGTATTTTTAGGAAATATATATAAAATTTGTTAATATTAGACCATACGGAATGTAATATTAGTTCACGACGGCGAACTTATGATTTTTTATTTTCTTTGTAGAGCAATTGAAAATATCTAAATTAACCTGAAGTCTGTTATGAGTTTCACATACAAAATGTAAGGGAGAAAACTTCATAGCATTTGTTCTTGGTCTGTCTAAATAAAAAATTGATGAATTACAGATACCAGGCCTTGGAAGGTGAAATGTAATTTTTTCTAATATGCTTGGGCAGTTTATTAGATAATTTATAATTTTATATAGAAAAATAAGACCCAAGCGTTTGCGTCGGTTTTCTTATTTTTTGAACGTTACTACAGACACCGCGTAAAAATTACGCCTGCCTTTAAACAATTTAAAAGTTGAACAAAATTTTTAAAATTTTGACTTATTTATCATTAAACGGGTTCTTTATACTGCCCTACTATGCTAGAAAGCAGTAACTCCATTTGTCGCATAGCAGCGTTTTCAAAATATTACATCAGTTTTGACGTCAAAACGTCGCTAGGCGACAAATGGAGTTACTGCTTTCTAGCACAGTAGGGCAGTATAGCTGTAATTATAATTATTTAATTTTAAATGCAATAGAACATAATACTTAAATGAGTTATTTATATAATATAATTTGTTCTATAATGTTAGTGTATATAATATTCACAGCGCCTGCGCTAGAATAGTATTATACGGTAGTTTCGAATTTTCAAAAATCGTCCTAGACAAAAAGTTCTTGCATATAAATTTGTTTCACGAAAAAATACGCAACTTTTTTATTTCAAATGTCTGTCGGACGCGTCGGTCTGTCTGATGTCACAATTTTTGTAGACACGATAACTCAAGAACCAATAATCCGATCGTATTCCGATCAGGAAAAATCAAGTTCTATTGTTTTTGAAAGTAATCCCCCCAAAAACATAAAGTTGTGGAGGGTTAAACTTTTAAAAAAATCGAAAAATGCTGGAAGAAAATTTCGATTAACGTAATTTTTTTCAGGAAAAATTACTTTTATTATTATTCTTATTATTATTATTATTATTATTATTATTATTATTATTATTATTATTATTATTATTATTATTATTATTATTATTATTATTATTATTATCATTATTATTATTATATTAAGGATCAATTCTATCAAAAAAAAAAATTGTTTATTTTTTTTTGTTTTTCGCAAAAAGAAAATTTAATAAAAAAAATTGAAAAATAAAAACAAATTTGAAAACCCTTTTTTTGGATTTTTTTTGTTCAATAATTTTTTCGTTTTTTAAAAAAGATATTTAAAAAAAACATGTATTTTTTTTTAATTATTTTTTTTTTGAGTATTTGGCAAACGCAATATACCATTTACTATGAATAGTATATGATGGAATGGGTAGCATTACATATCTTCACGGCTTGTTTTATGTTAATTTTGAATTGCTATTATAGGGTTTATTTAAATAACTTGGAAGAAGAAAGAAAAATAAATATTTATAAGATAAAATTAAAAACTTTATCATAAATAAACAACATAAGCATAACATTCTAAAAAAAATAATTTTTTAAGAAGTGGCGCCCTTTATATTATAAATGGTTAAACCAGTGTTTATATAAATTTCCCCTTTCATTTTTTGTAAATTTTGAAAAAATTGCCCCCCCCCTTTTTTGTTTTTGATTTTTTTTTTCAAAAACCATAGGGTTGTGCCTCTCACGAAACTTGATTTTTCCTGAAAATTTTATATTTTGTTCTTGAATGTTAATCAGTTAACAAAAACGTGACATAGACGGACAGGCGGATGTTTTCGAAAATGTTCAAAATTCGATAAAAAGTATAAATGATTAATAATAAATATTATAATGCGGCCCTGTACATACTGTGATTTAAATTTAGTTTCCAATTCATCTATAGATGGCAGTAGATACCAGTTAAAATATATTTTGAGGTTATAAAAAATTGTCAAAAATTGTGGGTGTTCTGTGTGTCAAACCGTTTGCTCAAATGTCAAAATGGATTGTTTACGAACTCAAATGCGGTATTTAAATCCTTATGATTTACATAAAATACTAATAAATGAGTATGTATTAAAGGGACCGGGTGATAGTAAATTTCTTAAACGTGACACATCAAAAGACAAGACTGATGTCGATGTGGTAAAAGAAAATCACATGTTTTTATGGAATGAAAGGGAAAAAACGGACACATGGGAGCTACAATTTGCGAAAAAGTATTACGATAAGCTATTTAAGGAGTATTGTATAGGAGATTTATCCTTATACAAAGAAAAAAAGGTAAACAATTGTACTTTCTAAATAAAATAAAATAACGTTTCATTTTTGTTATGAAAGATTGCTCTTCGATGGAGAATAAAACAAGAGGTTGTTATAGGAAAGGGTCAGTTTATTTGTGGAAACAAGAAATGTAATGAGAAGGAGGAACTACGGACATGGGAGGTTAATTTTTCATATATTGAACAAGGACAGAAAAAGAATGCGTTGGTGAAAATACGTGAGTTGGTTAATGGTTTTTTATCCTTATCATGGGTATCCAAATGTCCGCCTATATCCAGGATATTCACTGGATATACACGAGATATCCATCTATTTTTTAACCTCCCTAAAGTATATCCACTGGATATCCATTAGAGATCCATCATGGATATCCAGTTCCCATGGGATATCTAATGTCAATTCTGGATATACTCTATATCCAGAAAATTTATCTGGATATCTAATAGTTATTATGTGCTGTCTGGGAGTATAACTGAAATGTAAACATTCTAAAAATTTTTGCCTGCAGTGCAAGAGGTTTCTTGCATTTTTATGAAATTTAAAATTGTAGTACTGTTTTAAAATTAAAATTGTAAATACAAATTTTATAAAAATTGTCAAGGCTTAGGTGGGCCTTATTTGAACAACATGCCTTATTACCTCAGGTATCACCTCAGGTTTAACCTTAGGTATTACCTTCTAAATAGGTCACAGAACCATCTTTAAAGATGAATCTGAAGTATGAAATGCTTGCCACAAGCAGCTTTTCTAAACTTGTATTCGTGCGCTAAAAACGTATGTTATGAAACTATTACTTATACTATTTGAATTTGAAACGTTGCAAACTTCAGCTTCATCTTTAAAGCAATAAATAATAAATTAAACCTGGGTTTCATATTTAATTGTACATTTTAGGATTATGCCCAGACTGTTCTAAAAAACTAAACTATCATAGCAAGAAAAGCGAAGTAAAAAGACTAAAGAAAAAGTCTAAAATGAAAAGTTCAGATACAAAAACAAACCTAAATTATTTAAATATTGAAGAAATTGGTGAAAGTAGTAAAAATATGGAAGGCTCAGATGTTACTGAGATGAATAAAAATATTGAAGAAGAAGCAAATAAGGAGGCATCTCCATGGGACAATCATATTCCATTAGATGTTAAGTCTAGGGAAGAAGAAATGGAGGAATATTTAGAGGATTTGTTGCTTTAAATAATTATTTTAAAAGAATATCCAGGTATTTTATTTATAGATATTTATAAACTTTATTGATAATGGAACATGATTTTATAAAATATTTTATAATGTAGGTTATATTGTTTTTTTTTTAACTGCATTAATTAATATAGTTAATTTATCATTTAGTAAAATATCTGTCTCAAATGAGCAGGAGGACTTTCTCCTAAATCTTTTGAAAAAAAAACATGTATACTGGGTATTTCAACAACGATTATCTCGTAAACTAAAGAGATAATTCCGTTCTGTAAAAAATATTTTTAATGTAAACCATCCCCTTACCCCTTGAAAGAACTTTTTGAAACATTTTTTTTATCAAATAGGGATCCCATCATTTTTTGGCTTCTTTTGTATACCAAAACAGTGGCATTTTTGCTTACCCATTTTGAAAATTTTCAAAATATCGGGTTGTCGAAACCTAAAAAGAGCTTTTTTATAACACCTTTAGTAACGGCTCGCGGTGACAGAAACCTTTACAACACCCTTATATGAACTTTAAACAACTAATTTGGAGAATTTCAAAACCTAAGATAACTGCGTTACTTTTATATCACCTGTATAGAAATTTAGGGGTTTATGTTACTTTTATAAGACCTTTTTAGAACTTTAGGTGTTAACAACACTACAAAATGCTTGTTGGACTTGTATTTGTGCAAAAATTTATTATTTTTTTTTTGAGTATTTTTACGTTTTATGTCGTTTTATGTCGATAATTTCGAGCAAAAAATATTGTCGGTCGATCGGTCGTTCTGTCTGGGAAATCTTGTAAACACGACAACTTAAGAACGCTTTAAGCTAGGGACTTGGAATGTGGCATACCAAAAGTTCGGGATTGTTTTGGTGAACATTTGGGGTGCGGCAAGGGGGGAAAATGGGGAAAATACATTTTTTTACAAACATTTGAACATTACTATGTACAAGGGCTTACATAGGGCTTTTTAAGGTTGCTGAAATTGAATATGATAATAAAATTTTTCTCTACCCCGCGGGGGTAAGGGAGTAAATATTTTTAAATGTTTTCAATATTTTTGTCAAAATTGGTATAAAGGGGTTTTTGGGGTCGAAGAAACTAAATCTGACAATAATTTTTTTCTAATTCCACCCCCTGAGGTAGTTTTCATGAAAATTGTTATATAATATAATTGTTATATAATATAATATTGGTGTTATATAATATAATATTGGGGTTTTTAAGGTTCCTGAAAGTAAATCTGATAATTACATTTACATTACTAATTGTTTAACCTTTTACTATTCTACTTAATTAAGCATCCCCTAAGTCCAGGACTTGTGTGGGCTAGTAGTAGAGGGAACCACCGGCTTTAATTGACTTTCGAACCAATTTATAGGGAGTGTCCGCTTCACTTACGCCTTCACCAAATTTTAATTATTAATTAACTAAAAAAGGCGAATCGGCGCCGGTGAGAATCGAACTTACGCTATTTTGGGTAGTAAACTCCTCAAGTACGACGCGGTAGTCCACTACACCAATCCTCCCATAATAAAAAATATCTAACCCCTCCCCTGAGGGGCGGGGGCTAGTTTTAGTGAAAATTGGCATATTGGGTTTTTTAAGGTTGCTGAAAGTGAATCTTATAATTAAAAACCCATTTCACGCGCGGGGGTGAAAAATGGGAAATCTTTTTTACTGGGCAGTGTATTTGACATTGTAAAAAATCTGTCACTTCCAGTTTCGCCGGAAATGACCCCAACTTTTTATTTTTAAATGGAACACCCTGTATATTTTTACATAATTTAGTTCAAACTTAAATTCTGAGTATCACCATGGGGCCATTTGAGGTAAAGCTCGGAGCGCTCGAAATAGGAGTTACCTCTTTTTGTTTTCCCATTTTGAAAATTTTAAAAATTTTGCCGACTCGGCAATTTTGTCAAGACTTGTGACCTTTTTTTTTTAGTCATCAGTTTAATTTTAGAAACATTTTTTTTATCGGTAGTTGGCCAATTGTAGTTAAGTCAGCATTTTTTGTTGTTGTTGTTTAGTCATCATTTTTTTCTAGGACGCATTTTATTTTTTTTTGGTGGTCAGCAAATTTTCAAAAGTGATGACTTTTTTTTGGTAACCACCTCGAAACGTTCCTGTACAAATTACATGTACATGAATGCTTTTAATGTCCGGATTACCGCATTATGATTATCACTATTGTATAATTATATCGTAATAAAATGTTGTTTATGCAAATTTGATAACAAGGAAAAAAGATTAGATTACATTTTAAGCTAATATTATTTTATCTGCCTATGAAAAATAAAATAGCAACCAGCACGCTACTTGAATACAAATTAAGTTTTAGTGACTTGCCAACGCAAACCAACAGTTATTCCTGTTAGTAGGAAGTCTACACATTATAAACTCATTGACAGCTAAATCTGGGGGCTCGGTTTCGGAAGATAATGGACTTTTTTCATCAGAAATGACCAAAGTCGACTTCATTTTATATTGTTTTAGCTTATTCTATATAAATTTTATTCAGAGAATTTGAATCCATTTACAGAAACGGTCTATTGATTTCCATTTCGGAAAAAAATATCACTGAGGGTTTGGACTTTGGACCATTGAAAGTGTCTAAAAAATTTGGTTTTTATCTAATAACTCAGGAAAACTTTCAGATATAAAATTAAGATAGTGACTGCTACCCCGTGCGCACGGAACCATAGTTAACTGACTCCCGCTCCGTGCGCACGGAACGGTAGGTATGTGGCTCGCGCTCCGTGCGAAATTGTTACTTTCATATAGGTTAGGTTAGTTCATGTTTTAAGTGAATAAAATGAAGGAAGGTGAAATTTGGCATACAGGTATGTTATCAGAAGTTCTCGCTCGGGATTGTTTTTGGTGAAAATTGGTGTGAAAGGGGGAAAATACATTTTTTTACAAAAAAATGAAAATTGCTTTATAGGGGTTTTAAGGTTACTGAAGTGGAATCTGATAATAAAAATTTTCTAACTCCACCCCGCGGGGGTGAGGGGGTAAAAATTTTCGTCAAAATTGGTATATAGTGGTTTTTGGGGTCGAAGAATCTGAATCTGATATTTTTTTCTAATTTCACCCCCTGAGGGGCTGGGGGTAGTTTTCGTGAAAATTGTTAAAATGGGGTTTTTGAGGTTGTTGAATGAGAATCTGATGATAAAAAAAATCCAACTCCACCTCTGAGGGGCAGGGGTAGTTTTCTTGAAAATTGAAATATTGGGGTTTTTGAGGTCGCTAAAACTAAATCTTAAAATAACTATTTTTTAAATCCACCCCCTGCGGGGCGGGGAGTAGTTTTCGTGAAAATTGATATATTGTGTTTTTAAGGTTGCTGATGATAAAAAATCCATTTCACACGCGGAGGTGAAAAATGGGAAAGCTCTTTTACTGGGCAGTGTATTTTTTATAATTTCTACATAGTATATTCTAATAGTATCAATGTCCCCACTTTTCCCCTAAAACTTGAATGAATCAAGTGGCAAGGCTGCTGACTGACTGGCTGCCATCCAAAATAGATACGTGACGAACCTTGCGCGAGGTTTTCACCTTTGTCCATCGATTTAATTTTTCCGCGAAAATAATTTTCGAACTCTTTCATCGAAAAATCTAAGTGGTCACAGCTGTTGACCTTGAAAGTTCACCCACCGGATCGATTATATTTAGAATTAAAAAATTATGCTAAAACACGCGAAATTTAATAATTAAACCGCTTTGAACACGTGATTTCTGGAAAATTAGTGAACTTATATCGGTTTCCAACACTTGACGTCACTTGAGAATAAGGTTGCCGAATGTTAAAAATTAAATATCGCATCTACAAAAAAACTTTAAAACGCTCCATTAAAAAAAAACAATGTAAATAAAATATTGCAAAATCGAAATTTTTTATTCGAAAATAAACGAAATAAAAAAACTGGTTTTAACGAAAGAATACTTTTCCCAACAGTTCATAAAAAAATAAAATTTTAATTTATTCTCATTAAAAAAAAAAAATCGGAAGAAATTTTGAAAAAAATGTGTATTTCTTATATACTTTTAATTTTAGAATTCTAAAATATAAAAGTAAAAAAATTACTTTTTTTTTTGAAAAACAATTTTTTTACATAAATACCGATGATAAATACTTTCTACCCCTTTACCCCCACCTCGATTTTTATCAGAAACAATCCCAGCCGAAAACTTTCGATAAGGAACCTATGACTATAAAGTTTTTAGCTCAAAACATTCTCAAGTTAATATGCTAACAAATTTTTCTGGACAGACAAACCAACCGACAGACAGACAGAAAAGAAGCAATAAAAAAACGTTACGCCGCGTTACAGGGGGGGGGGGGAGTGGGTGTCAGTAAAAATGTTACTATATCGATATAGTTCTCAGCATGAAAGAAAGTCTCCAACGAAAGGGGGAGGGGTCATTCGCGCTCTCTTCTTTCCGTCAAGAGCGTTATAAGGCGTGCATGCCTACAACGGGCCTCCCACTTGCACACTAATTCCAAACATATTTCCCGTAGCCACACATCCGTGCATCAAACTATACCCCCAAGCAACAAAGCCGTAACTCATATATTGTCATTTTTCACGACAGCTAAATTTCTAAAATATTTTTTTTGTGTTTAAGGGTGGCTAATGATTGAAGTGGAAAGGTAGCCACGTAATACATCATTTGAAAGCTTATAAAATTCTCTATTTAACTATATAAGTAGTTATTTTTTATTTATTGTTTGTTTCTGAGAATACAATTTATATATATGTAGTATGCTGTACTGATAAATGAAAATAACTTACCCCTACAATGTTTTTTTACCCCTTTTTTTTCTAATCTAAAATCGTGCTTATTGTTTGTTTTTTAATTTATAAAATATAATTTATTTGTGGATTAATACGTTATAATTAAGAGGTATGTGTATTAAAATAAATTATATTCTCTCCCTAGGTCAAAAATTGCCAATTTTTGCGTTACGTAATACTTGAAAGCAGGGCCGTAGCTATGAGGGGGGGGGGGGGGGAGCCTCCCCTCCACCTATCTTGAAATGTTTTTTTATGTTTTTTTTTATGTTTATTTTTAACCTCGTACTATTCTACTTAATTAAGCATCCCCTAAGTCCAGGACTTGTGTGGGCTAGTAGTAGAGGGAACCACCGGCTTTAATTGACTTTCGAACCAATATATCTAGGGAGTACGCCTTCGCCAAATTTTAATTATTAATTAACTGAAAAAGGCAATCGGCGCCAGTGAGGTTTGAACTCACGACCATAGCTCAGTGTCAACGCTATATCGATGCCTTAGACCGCTGAGCTAATCTGCCAATCAAAAAAGTTGCATATTTCATGGATTAAAAACATAAAAGTTGCATATTTCATGGATTAAAAAAAAAATAATAAATTTTAAATTTTGGGGAAAAAAGTTTAAATTTTATGGCTTAAAAATATAAAAGTTGGGATTTTTAAACCTTAGAATAAAAAAATTTGCATATTTCATGGATTAAAAATATAAAAGTTGGATATTTTTTCATGCGATAAACATAATAAAATAATACATTTTTAATTTTGGCAAAAAAGTGGTAAATTTCATGTATTAAAAATATAAAAGTTGGGATTTTCAAAAAACTTGCATATTTCGTGGATTCAAAATATAAAACTTGCATATTTCATGGGTAAAAAATAATAAAATTATACATTTTTAATCTTGTTTTGTTATTTAGAAAGGGGTGGGGACTTTTTTTATGAATGAACTTTTTTTGAGAAAGGGTGGGACCTTTTTAAAAACATTAAAAAAGTTGTAATTTTTGACCTCCCCCCCCACCAAATCTCCTTCGCTACGGCACTGCTTGAACGTTAACATGCCTGTAGAAACATGTACATCTGGCAACCCTATTAATAATCGAAATTTGTCGTATTCGCAGGTCGGAGCGGCAACGTTTGCGCATTGTAAATAGATACCCGAATGGTGCTAGTTTAGTTCAAAATTGTACAATATCAAAATCAATACTTAGCGCTAAACTCACGATGCAGTTAAAAAAAGTGACTCACGTTATTTTTGATATGGACGGACTTTTAATAGGTAATTATATATTTTTTTTATATTTATACACGGTTTAAATGGTTTAAAATTTTCATTTTATTATAATGACAGAATAATGTTAGGGTTGCCAGGTATCTTAGATATATGTAGCTGTAGGTATACAGGGTTATTTTTTTTAAGGGTACCAGGGGCATTCCATGATGATTAAAGTTATTTCAAATTATTACGGTAATAATGATTATTATTAACAGAGCCCGGGGAGTTTCAAGCTATGAGTCATCTTTTATTTATTGTTATGGATACACTGGGGTTGCGTTGTTGTAGAGTGGGGACAGGTGACTTGCCATTCTAATCAGTGCTGAATTTATGCTACGCTCATGAATACTTGTAATTATTATAGTTATTATATCTTATCAATACAAGCGGAGTCAAGATAGATACAAATACAATATAATAACACAGCCCTGCAAATTTAACCTTTTTTCTTCTTCATGGATGAGAATATATGATTTTGGATAACTTGAGCATGCTGATTTTGAATCTGACTTTGGTTTTTTTTCATCACGTCAGAATTTTGTGCAAATAAAAAAATAGTAAAAAATATATATACACGGTGTATTTGAAATAGGGTCCGAAAATTTAAGGGGTAATTCTACATCATAAAATATTAAAAAATGTTCCTATAAACATATGTCTAAAAATGCGTCATAAGAAAGCTACGCCCCTTTGAAAGGGGCTAAAAAATTAGGTTTTTATTTAATAACTCAGGAACCCTTTGAGATTTTGCACGTAAACTAATCTTAATAAGTCCCATCTTTGTATATTATTTTCATTAACTTATTTTAACCAGGGGTGTGTGAAATGGGGGGCCTTATCAGTGTTTTCTCCCAAACTTTTTTTTGTGTAATTTTTTTGTGATTTTATTTTTGGAATATGATTCCTCAGATCAAAATAGATAAAAAGGTACTCTTGTTGTAATACTGTAGGATTAACCGTTTTCGAGAAAAACTCATTTGAAGGTGAAATTTCACGCTTCGAGGACGAAAAATTAAATACTAAAATGTTGAAAATCCCAAATTTTAGTAATGCGAGGAGAATGTACATCAAAAACTAAGAAAAAAACCTCATATGCAGGTACTTCCGAAAATCAATCCTAAGGAAGCTATTGTCTCCTAAAAATGAATTATTTTTAAAGGGTCATAGTAGTTTAAAAACGATTTTTTTTCGACCTACATGTATAGAAACTTTTTTTCTTTGTTTTTGATATAGAACACCCTGTATTATTAAATTTTTGGTTTTCAATATTTTAGTATGTATGATGCGGTCATTCGGATTATCGAAGATTCGGTTTATCGCGACACAACTGTACTGAATTGAACCAGGTAAAAATATACAGGGGTTCTTTTTAAAAACAACAAGTTTGCTTTCATTTCGGCAAAACCGGAAACACCACAAAAAAATCCTCAATTATAGCTCATACAAGTATCAAACTGGCCCTAACGAAAAAAACTAAAAGTTAAGGGGGAATCAAAACACTCGGTAAACTCACCGAGTATTAATGCATTGTTCATGAAAAAAAAAAAAAATTAAAAATTGTCCTCTCGCTCTGGTTGTTTTTATATGTTACTTGTTTATACTTTTAGAGTCGGAATCTATATACAACAAAATAATAAACGATATTGCAACTCAATATGGTAAAACATTTACTTTAGATGTAAAAGTCAAAATTTTGGGCACCCCAGAACAAGACACTGCCGCCATCGCCGTTCGGGAAATGTGTTTGCCCATAACTCCAGAAGAGTTCCTAATAATTTACAAAGAAAGAGTACAAAAAGAACTACAAAATCCCGTCTTAATGCCGGGAGCAAAAGAACTTGTTAAACACTTGCACAAAAACAATGTCCCCATAGCAGTTGCCACTTCATCGTCTCAGGATGCCATGGAGTTAAAAACAAAAAACCATCAGGACGTTTTTAAACTGTTCAGTCATATTGTTTGTGGAAGTACAGATAGTGAGGTTAAAAATGGAAAGCCCGCGCCAGATATATTCTTAGTTTGTGCTTCGAGGTTTCCAGATAAGCCCAAGTCTGAACAGGTATTTATTATAATAATTACATCGGCACTTAGTGCTACTAAGAGTGCCGATGTATTGAAATCTTCGCCGAAAAGTCAAAATCTTTGACCACGTTTTTTTTTTTCAAATTTCTCGACGTTTTAGACCATTTTGAGTCGAAATCAGTAAAAAAATTTTTTGCGTCCGTCTGTCTGTCTGTCTGGGTGTAAACTCTCTTAACTCCATTTCTACATGAGATATCGACTTGCGGTTTTTTGCATATTGTTTCCTATCGTATTCCGAAGAGCTGATTAGATTTTGGGGGTAAACGATTGGGGGTAAGGGGGTAAAAATAGGGTAAAACTCCTATTTTTAGCGTTTTTTGTTTATAATTAAGGCAATTATATTGTATTTGGTTAATTTAGCACTTATATAAAAGATAATTTTAAATTGGTCAAAAAATGTTATAAACAACGTTTTCCTAAAACGCATTGTTTTCGAGAGATTGGCGTTTAAAGCAGTAAAAGGTGTTTTAGCATATCTCACATATTTATAACCCGATTTCAAAAAATTATATTTTAAATAAAAGCTCTTTTTAAGCCCTATAAAAAATGTTGTATACAGTTTTTTGCTAGAATATAATGTTTTAAAGATACAGAATTTTAAATCAAACAAAACACCTAGTTTGAAATTTGCAAACTAGATGGCTCTAGTGTACAATAGTGCCGATGTTTTGACAGGGTGCTTGCAACGTTTCATCTAGTTATATTTTGAAAAGGTAATCACGATGCATCGGTGCACCGCGGTTCAACTTCCGAATGTTGGTTTTAAAACCTGAAAGGCAAAGACCAAATTTTGCACTGTCGATGACTAAAAGCTCCTCACCTAATTTTATGACTATACCTACTCCGTTTAAAATCTCGATTTGGCCCACCCTACTCGATTTTTTTAATAATTTTTATATTTTAATTTCAATTTATATTTTTTATTTATAGAAAATTTTAATATACTGAAAGGAGAGAAAATCCCATATTATTATAGGTACTATTCACAGCGCATGCGCTAGAATAGTATTATTCGTATAATACGTACGGTAGTTTCAAATTTCCCAAAATCGCCAAAAAAGCCTCCTAGACAAAAAATTCTTGGATAAACTGTTTTTTTTTAATGTCGGTCCGTCCGTCTGTGTGTACACTCATAAACGAATAATCCGATCGACTCGGAATATTAAAAAAAAAAGTTCTATGAGGGGAAGATCCCTATTGTTTTTGGAAGTAATCCCCCCCCCCCAAAAAGTTATGGGGGGTTAAACTTTTTAAAAAATTGAAAAAAGCTGAAAGAAAATTCCGATTAACGTAACTTTTTCAGGAATAACTACTTTATTTTTTTTTTATTTATTATAAGGATCAATTCTACCAATTTTGAAATTAATCTCCCCAAAAACAAAAAAAAGCTTTGGTGGGTTAAACTTTCTTAAAAAATAAAACTAACTAAACTTTTTTTTAATTTAATTTTTCGCAAAAAGAAAATAATTTTTTTTTTTTTTTTTGAATGTGAATAGTACATAATGGAATGCGTACATTACATATCTTCACGGCTTGTTATTAACTAACGCGCGAAATCCGTCGATATAGAGTTGTTTTCTGTTTACCATTTTACAGATATTATTTAACTTTATTTAATTTACCAGGGTTAGTCATTTTCCGGTCGATATCAGACGATAGTTATTTTCTTAACTAGTGTATTAAGTAGCATTTTATCTTAAGTGGATAAAAACACTTAATACACGAGTTGAGAATTTAATTTTATCCAACACCTTTTAGTTTTAAAAAAATATTGCGAAAAATTATGTCAAAAATATTAAGATTAAGTTTTCTTAATACTAAAATAATAGGTAGCCATGGCCTAAGTATGCCTATTAAAAATAAACAATTGCTAGTTTTACATTTCTTACAAACGTCAAAATGGATGCGGTGATGACAGAATTTTTAATAAAAACAGTATTTTATTCAAAAACTAAAGAATAATTTGGGGTTTTCTTTAATTTTTATGGTTTAGTTAACGTGCTTCTATTTATAGAATAGTTATAATACCTAATTAATAGGGTATGTAACTAATTTTGGGTGAGATCGAAAGCTGTACGTAAAAGAGTGGGTGACAAATTTTTTAGTCACTAGTGGAAAAAAACTCACTTTTGACATTTAAAATAGTGCTCAAAACAAGTGTTTCTGTGAAGGTGTTGGATAAAAAATTAAATGTACCATCATTTTCATAGAAAACGCTCACATCACAGAACCCTGAGGTACCCCAACATTTTAAATTTTTAGTTGTGGTATATGTACTTTACTAAGATTGACACTGACATTTTCCGTAATAATTAAGTAAGGTTAAAGTACAGTCTATATTATATAGTGCAAGTCCTATAACTGTCTTTAAGCATATATGCTTATAAGCAAAAAGGTTAACAAATTTTATTATAAATGATATTTATACAGTATGTCTCCAGATAGAGTTACAAAGAGGAATTTATTTTTTATTTTTGATTTGATCTCAAAAAAAGTCACTCTTTATAACTTGCCCTGCTTGATTTTAAACTCCCAAAACACTAAGCGTTTTTTGTACAACTCTTACGGTTCATGGGATAATGTTTTTTCTTCAAAATAGTGTCTTCAAAAATATAAAGAAAAAAAAACATCATCAAGAGTGACTTATTTTAAGATATCAAAAATAAAAAAATCTTCTTTGTAATTCTAACAGTTGGTTTGTGTAATTTGGTGTAATTTTTGCGTGCCAAGCCTCAATGATGGCCTGTCATAATTCTTCAGCATTATGACCCAGGAAAGTTAGTTTCTTCCCTCGCTCTGACTCCGGTATGGAAAGGGTTTTACCGCAGATAATTCATTAATTGCATATCTTCTTCTGCACTACTCATTATACTTCGACCAGAACCTCGCTTTCTGCTAACAAATTACAAATTATCAAAAATGTATTATGACGGGATAAGTGTACGTGAAATAGCCACTGAATTAAATGTTGCAAACAGCACTATAATGCGAGCAAAGAAAAAACTTGAGGAAACTGGACAGATTAGCAGAAAGCGGGGTTCTGGTCGAAGTAGAATGAGTAGTGCAGAAGAAGATATGCAATCAATGAATTATCTGCGGGAAAACCCTTTCCATACCGGAGTCAGAGCGAGGGAAGAAACTAACTTTCCTGGGTCATTATCCACTGTTAGCCGTCGAGTTCAGGAATCTGAAATTAGAAATTGTGCTGCTATCAATAAGCCTTTTTTAAATTATAATCACAAACAGATTAGAATTCAATTTATATTTTGAAGACACTATTTTGAAGAAAAAAACATTATCCCATGAACCGTAAGAGTTGTACAAAAAGCGCTTAGTGTTTTGGGAGTTTAAAATCAAGCAGGGCAAGTTCTAAAGAGTGACTTTTTTTGAGATCAAATCAAAAATAAAAAATTAATTCTTCTTTGTAACTCTATCTGGAGAGATACTGTATAAATATTATTTATAATAAAATTTGTCAACCTTTTTGCTTATAAGCATATATGCTTAAAGACAGTTATAGGACTTGCACTATATAATATAGACTGTACTTTAACCTTACTTAATTATTACGGAAAATGTCAGTGTCAATCTTAGTAAAGTACATATACCACAACTAAAAATTTAAAATGTTGGGGTACCTCAGGGTTCTGTGATGTGAGCGTTTTCTATGAAAATGATGGTACATGGATATTCTAAAACATTCCTTTTAAAACCAAAAAAGTAAAAATCTAAAAAATTATATTTAGAAATAAATAAATAAATAATACGTTTATTTAGCTAGGGCTATTACAAACAGACAATATTTACATAAAGAACCTTATAAGACATAAAGACATATCTTTAACCCATTAGTGCATGAAGTTTACTGGAATTTTTATTATTTGTTAGGCTTTGTTTTTATTTTATTTAAATTCATTTTTACAAAAAAATCCATAAACTAAGATTTACTTTTTCTGAAAATTTTGTTTATACATAAATACAAATTTAAAAAGCCCATGTTCTTTCAAGTTATGAAAAATTAAATTATTTTGTTCAAGAAACGTTATGAATATGCAAAACTTAAAAAATATTTATAACTTGCAGCATTATTATGGATATAAAACGTATTTAAATTTTAAAATCCTTTATGCGCCTCTGGGGGAACACGTTAACGCTATTCCGCAACCCATTAGATTACATTAGATAGTAGATGGTTGGATTTTGGATTTTGGATTAGATTACATTTTTCTTCTGGCAGCACAATCCAGAATGGTTTAGTAAAATTGTTGGTTACAGTAGCAGTGACTTATAGATTTTGTCTTATAAAATTTATTATGCGTTGTTCTGTTCCTGTTCCGTTTCCTTTTTATGTTTATTACTGCTAAGCATTCCTAAATGATCCGCTGGTCTTCTAATTCTCTATAATATATTATATGGAATTATTCTTTTCTGATTAAGTATGTTTTTTGGCATTTTTGAAAATTATATTTCCAAGTATCTAATGACATTTTATGAAAATCAGTTTTAAATAAGAACATTTAAAACGTAGTAAAATTCTCCGCTCGGAAGTGTACTTTGGCTAGGAACTTCGAAAAAAAAACATTTAAAAAAATTTATTTTTGCTAGGTATCTGATCATATAATAGAAAACTACTTGCCAAGTAAAATTTATAGTGAAAAAACCTTATCAATAGATTTGTTTTTTTTATAATTTCTGGCCACATCCCAATTTATTCATGTGTTTTAAAATACAGTATAGCTCGCTTATATATAACGTACTCGGGATATGCTCGGTTATAACGGACAATCTAAAAGTCCCGGCCATAGTGGTATATAATGAATATCAATTTTGCCCGCTCATAACGAACTCGGTTTTAACGAATGCTCGGGAAAGATGGTCTAAACCTTGTTTATAACGAACAAAATTCGGTGATTTACATAAAAAAATTCTAAATTCACATACATAATATATATAATTTATATGAATAAAAAATATTATTTTAAAACTATAGCATTAATAATTAACAACTATTGTTCTAGTTTTAATTGCTTTTAACTAGTTCTGGCCAGTTATTTTTAAAATAGTAAATTATTTTATAAATATTTGGTTTTTGCATCGGTTTGAAATTAAAAACAAGACGTGAAGAAATGCAATGCTTCGCATTCCTATAGGTACTCTTCACAGTGGATAGTATATTGCGTTTTCTCTAGATACACGGTGTATTTAAAATAGGGTCCGAAATTTTAAGGGAAAAATAGGGTCCGAAATTCTACATCGGAAAATATGACAAAAATATGTCTGTCTGAAAATGCGTCGTAAGGGAGCTCAGCCCCTTTGAAAGTGGCTAAAAAATTCGGTTTTTATTTAATAACTCAGGAACCCTTTGATGTATATTGATTTAGCCAGATGTGTGCAAGGGGGGGGGCGTATCAGTTTTTTTTCCCAAACTTTTTTCTGCGTAACTTTTTTTGTGAAATTCTTATGAACATGATTTTACCCCACCTAAAATGGTTTTTTCTTTTTTTGTGAATAATAACCAGCCGTCTAGAGCGTACATTTCCTTAAAAAAATAAATTAATCACTGATTATTACATGTATTGCACTTAGTAATTTTTAGAAGTAAACTATTTTTTACATTTTGGAGGAGAGGTGGTTCATGAAAAAAATATAGTTAATAAATTTTTTGTATGATTTTTTTTACCATGGATACAGAGATACAGAGATACGTAATTTTTTTCTTTGCTGATTTTGATATTTCTCGACGTTTTAGAAAAAAATAAGATGATTTAAGAAAGGAAGGTGATGTTTTTTATGCGTTTGTTTAGAGCCTAAATAGCAAAAGTTCGTTACCTACAATAATTGATGAACAGCCTCTTATTTTTTTAAATTTTAGTCACAAAAGGTAATTTCTAAATAAAGTTATTTTATATTTAGGAATGTCTGTTTTTTCTAGTCCATTATTTTTTATAAATGCTGATTATATTATTATTGTAACATAACACGTTAAAAATAGATCGGTATTTATATTTATTATAACTTCCTCAGCATTTACATCAATATATTTCTTTTATATTATAGCAAATAAAATTAATTTTTACAAAAAATTTAGCCAGGTACCGGCCATTTTTTCCAAAAATCCAACATATTTTATTATTTTTTAACAATATCCAAGTAAATTATAAACAAGCCGTGAAGATATATACAGAGCGGTCCAAAAGTCACCCCCTCCTCTTAACTTTTGAACCAGTTGAGATATCGACTTCAAATTTGGAACTTTTAAATAAGACAACTTAAACTATCTTTTAGCATATATTTAGCTCTTAAAATGTGGGCAGGGGGGCATGGGGGCACATTTTTTTAAATGGAAAGGGGGTTCGTGTAATACATTATTTTAAAGCTTATAAAATTCTCCATTTAACTCCATATTTTTAAATTCAAAAAAAAAATTGGGTTTAAAATGGGGTTGAAAATGAGTATTAATGTCAAAATTTCTCTAAAAAAAAAACAAATAATTTTTTTAAAATGCCTAATTTCATCATAAAAAAATGTTAATTATACTTTGAAACTAATTTTAGTTAACATAAATAAAAATTTATAAAAAAAACTTAAAAAATCGAATGTTTTAGCACAAAAAATTGAAAAATCAAGAAGAAAAGAAAAAAAAATGCTCATACAGGTCGATTTTTATTTTTTGTTTTGCAAATTTTGGTTTACGCCAAATTTTATCACAATTTTTACCCCCTTGCACCCACCAATTCCATTTTTTTTTTAAATAGCCACCTTTTTTTACAAGCCCTTTGCCAGGTAAGGCTTTATCATACACTGTTGGAAAGCTCATTAAATAACCTTTTCAACGATGTATCCCAAGGGGTAGGTTGCTTTGAAAAAGGGGGTGAAAATATTATAACTTTTTTTACACCAAAATTTGCAAAATTAAAAATAAAAATCGACCTTTCCTAGCGTTTTTTTTTAAGACATAACTGAAAGGTTAATCGGGTCATTCCAGACTTAATGTACACACTCTATGTAATGCTACGCATTCCATTATACTATACAGTATACTATTCACAGTAAATGGTATATTGCATATTCCCACATATTAAAAAAAAAACTCAAAAAAAATGTTTCAAAAAAAATTATGTACATTAGTGTTTTTTGTTTGACTAGTCAAATTTAATATAAATAATAAAATACTGTTTTTCTTTTATTTCAGTGTTTAGTATTTGAAGACGCTCCAAATGGTGTTCAAGGTGCCTTAGCAGCTGGTATGCAAGCAGTAATGGTTCCTGCCAAAGAAATTAGCGAAGAATTAAGAAAACCGGCAACAGTGTGTTTAGAATCTCTCAAAGATTTTAAAGCGGAATTGTTTGGGTTACCCGAATTAAAATAATTTTAAAATGATGCCTTTTTAGCAGTATTAAAACTTATTTATTGTATATAACGTGGTATATATAAATATAGATATATACTTTATTTATATTTTAAATAAATTACGTTTGGTTAATAATTTTATTAGTTATAGGAATTTTTTATGAAGAAAAACAAAAAAGAAGCAAAGATATTTATCATAAATATATTAATTTATTTTAACCATAATAAATGTTTTATAAGTGTATGACAAAATATGTTTTCTGTTATAAATACAATACATAACAATCAACGTTAATTTTATTAATAAGTGCAATTTTTGGGTAAAGCGAATTTAAATCGTAAAAAATAATCAAGAATGTAAATAAAAATAAAATCTGCCATTAACTCAATAGCAAATTATAACTGGCTTAAGCTGTCAATATTTATTATACAGTCAATTTCAACAAAACTGGAAAAGTGGGGTTATAAATTTAGTGTTAATATTGTTATTGCCACATCAATGTCAAAGTCAAAAAATGTTGGTGTATTTTTTTAAAATTGGGAGAGATAAAGCAGAAAAACAAGAATACTCGAAGAATACTGGTGTAGAACCCATAATTATAATTTTTAAATTAAGGAACTATGAGGAATACCTAGTTGTAGGACACCAATATACTAGTAGTGTTTTTTAAAAATAAAGGTATTTAAAACAAGTATTAGATACAAAATATATTGATAGGGGGATTTAAGAATAGACATTTTAGAATAGGGATATTTTAGAGCAGAAATACAGTAATTAACAATAGAGATACGCTTCAAAATCCAAATAGTATTTACTAAACACAAATGCATAGAATAACATATGATTTTTGACATGGTTAAACCAACCTTATTTTTCAAACAGGCATAACCCCATTTAAATAATCCACATTCACACAACTAAATTTTATGGAAAACATGAAATTTTACTTAACCCCACTTTTCCAGTTTTGTTGAAATCAACTGTACAATTGCAACAAATAAGATGGCATTTATAATTTTAGTCCTGTAAAGGACTAAAAATAAAATAACAGAATAAAAATAACAAATTATAGAAGTATTTCATAATTTTTAAGTAATTACAAATTTAACTTGTTTCTTGGAATATAATACATTGAGTCCAAAAAGCATCTAGTAAAATCACCGACTATCGTCCTGTCAGGTAAAGCTTGTGCGACTCCATACAATGCCATTTTTCCTTCGACTGGTTCACCTGGATTTTTCAGGATTTCTTCCAGGGAATTTTTTACGTCGTTTAGGAATTTGTCAGCTACAGATTGTTTATGTAAGGCGGTAACACAAATGTGTAAACTGAAATACAAGAAAAAAGTTACAAAAATAAAACCTGAACATCTTAATAATGACTAGAATCAATCCCAATAGTTGAAAAACTGTTTAAACGTATATTTTTTTATTAAAAAAAACCCTAAACCCATCCAGAAAACGCCTTTCGATAAAACAGAGAACAACAAAAAAGATATAGACAATAATTTTTATTGTCTATAGCCTCATGCGGACGGTAAACGATCTGACCTGGCATGGGTGTGGGATGGACGAGGAAACGTCCTACCACTTCATAGGGGAGTATGTGGCTCTGGACAGGCTCAGACAAGACATCTTCGGAGTGGTAACACTAGCAAAGGAAGAGTTAAGCCTCCTAGCCTGGTCAGATGTTATGAACTTCATCAGGAGGTCTGGCAGATTCAGGAAGAGGGAGGATATGCAGCAGGTTATCTTGGGGCAGACAAAAAGGGCCATTGGGCCTACTTGTCGCGTCGAGAACAAACCCAGATGAAGTGATCCTAACAAAACTTACCCAGAAGGAAATTGAAGTGCATTCAAATTCCATCCTAATTCGTTTAAAGCTGAAGAAAGTCTATAAATTTCAAAGTCTTTTGAACCAATGGCAATTACACTGGTTACTGGTTGCCCAAAAATAAATATCCCTTTCATTCTTCTCAATCTAAAATAAAAATGGGAGTAAGTATATAGTTTTTTTTTCCATTTTAGGCTTAATAAAAACTTACCCTTTTTCTATGTATTTAGTATTAAAAATTATATCCCGAGTAGCATTGACGTAACCCTCATGACCAAATTTAAGAAGAGTGGCCCAACATACAGCAACATTTCCACCTGGTCTTGACCCACTAACTGTTGGTGATCCATATACACCACCAGGCCAATCTGTGGTTACGGTATATTGATGATGGCGATATCTAAAATTACAAAATAAATATTAAAAATATATAACGTTTGGAATATATAATATATTTAGGGGCAGGGACATCAGGGAATCGAAAGGGGCTATCTGGAAAAGCTGCATTTTAGCTACTTGTTGCCTAAAAGCAAGAAAAAATATTAAAAATGTATTAGGTTTTATTACTTTATTGTTAACAATTATTATATATCCTTACGTTTTTTGAATCTTTTTATTTATTTTTTTTAATTTTGTTAATTTTTTTTCCTTTTTTCGATTTTTAAACTTGATTTTTTGTTTTAATTAACCTAGGCTTACAGAGGAAGTCTTTTGTTGACGGCAATACTTTATTTTGCATTAAAATATTTGGAAAAATGCAATATACACTTATTTATTTATACTCGTTATAGGGACCTTCACAAAAAGTTGTTTATACCTACAGTATAATATAATGGAATGCGTAGGGTTACATATCTTTCTTTTATAGTGATTATCACGGACAGTATTTATACTTTGTGATTTTGCTTTTAATAAAGCTCTATACCTTTATTATAACTTGTTATAAATTTATCCATATTTTGTTTTTTTTTTAAGGACATGATCCATAACAGATGAAAACCTCTGTATACTTACTTCTTTTCTCTATATAATACAACTGATGACCCTTTAGGCGTAAACCCGTATTTATGCGTATCAGCCGATATGCTAGTTACTCCAGGTAGTCTAAAATCGCACAATGGCAGTGGAAAACCGGCATCCTCCATAAAGCAAGTCAAAAATCCTCCCAGACAAGAGTCTACGTGGACTGGAATATTGTATTTAAGACCAAGTGCCGCAATGGCTTCAATATCGTCCATTGTACCATATGGGAAATTTGGTGCTGAGCCTGCAAGCTGAATATAAATAAAACGCTAGTTTGCAAAATTATCTTTAGAAATCGACCAAAACATAAAAAAAATCTATTTTGCATTTTCTGGAAAAAATCTTGTGTCATTAACATTTTTAGTTTAAATTTGCCACAAAAACATTTTTCATCACTCTTTTTTGTAGAACTAGATATATAAATGTTCCAAACTGATTTTTTCGATAAGCATATAAATAAATACCATTATATAAGGATATAAATAAATAATATTATTATATTATTCACAGCACCTGCGCTAGATAAATATACGGTAGTTTCGAATTTTCAAAAAATTTCAAAAATCGTCCTAGGATTCTTGGATATAAATTTGTTTCATGAAAAAACCTTTTTTTTAAATGTCCGTCCCTCTGGTGTCACGTTTTTTGTGGACACGATAACTCAAGAACCAATAATCCGGTCAACTCGAAATTTTCAGGAAAAATCAAGTTCTAAGACGGGAAGACCCCTATTGTTTTTGAAAGTAATCCCCCGAAAAACAAAAAAGTTATACGGAGTTAAACTTTTAAAAAAATCGAAAAAAGCTGAAAAAAAATTCCGATTAACGTAACTTTTTGGTTAGGACTTTTCAGGAAAAATTACTTTTATTATAAGGATCAATTCTACCAAATTTGAAAGTAATCCCCCCGAAAACAAAAAAGTTATGGAGTTTAAACTTAAAAAAAAATTAAAATATTTTTTTTTCGCAAAAAGAAAATAATTTTTTTTTGAATTTTTTTTAAATTAAAAAAAAAATCATTTTTTTTTTAAATTTAAACATTTTTTTTTTAATTTTTAAGGGTTTTTTGAAATTTTATTTTTTTTTTATTTTTTCGTTTTTCAAAAAAAGATTTTTTTTTAAATGTATTTTATTTTTTTGGAAACTGTTTGGGAAAATGCAATATACCATTTACTGTGAATAATATACCTGTAATGGAATGCGTAGCATTACATATCTTCACGGCTTGTTTATTTGTGTATTGATTTATTACAGAATAATGGACAAGAGCTTTAAAGCTTCATATAATACTTGTGAAGTACCTACTTAATAAAGAAGGATAGGTGGGTACTTAAAGGATTTTTCTTAAAAATGAGCTAAACTGCAAAGATTTGCGGCTTACATGCAAATTTAAAGTTGATATTTTAAGCAGTTCAAAAGTTAAAGGGGGCGGACTTTTGACACATGCGATATATAAGGGGTTCAAAGCTAAAGTGGACCAAGTCCATAAAACCGTTATTCTAGATATTGACATTTAAAGTTGTTTGTTCTTATTTAATGAACTAGGGCCATCTACCGTCCAAAGATAAAGGTATGGACTTGGTTTGTTACAGTAATAAACAATATGTGCTTTGAACTATCTCTTGATCAATGCAGATCAAAAAATAGTCTTTATGGGCTTGGTTCACTTTAGCTCTGAACCCCTCATATTGCCGGGTCGGAGTAGAAGAGTCGGTTGTCTACTAACCCAGGGGGACTTTTGCCCTTTTTAAGTACTCGGTTACAGTGTAATTTTTATTTGAAAAATGTAGTTCTCTGACCGAGGATCGAACCCCCTGGTTAAAAGACCAGAGTTTTCTCGACAGCTAGCGCCGCTCCATCCTTGTACTCCAACCCAGAGATATATTTGGATATAACTTACCATTACTGTGTTGGATGAAATAGCCCTTTTCATGGCTTTGATATTGACTTGACATGTATTAGGATCAATTGGTATGTACCTTACTCTTAAACCTAAATATTTAGCAGCTTTGTCAAATGCTGTATGTATTGTTGCTGGGACCACTATTTCTGGATAGCGAATTCCATTTACTTCTTTTCCATAATCCCTGTAGGCCTTGCAAGCCATGAGGATTGATTCTGTACCACCACTTGTAATCTAAAATATAACCGAATAATTTTTGACGCCAATTACTGATAGGTAACTATTTAGTTATTATTATCATTTTAGGGTTATCCGAAATAGTCATACAACCAACATTTAACAATAATAATAATATAATAAGAAGTATATCGAGTAAAAACGTAATATTCTATCCATTATTGGGCGGTGTTATGCCCTTCCCCAGGGCTGGGAAAGTTTGTCAATGGCGGCGCCTTCGCCAATATTGTAAAGGATTTATTTATTTTTGTCCAACATAAAAAAAGGGGTTCAAACTTTTCTCATCAGTGGATCCAGGTTCCTGATGTACATGTCAAGTTTTAGATTTCCACCTATTTGGGAAGTATGACAAAAACTTCTGGGCCGAATTTTTTTCAAGGTATCATATAAAGTTGTTTTGAATTTTACTTACACATCCAACAGTATTTTCATCTCCATTAAACAAAACTGCTGACATTCTAATAACTTCAGCTTCCATTTTTGATAATCCGGGAAATATATCGGGATGAAGTGGGTTTGTATACGCAGTTTTTCCATATACATCCTTTACCAATGATATTAAACCTTGATCATAAGTGTAAACTGCCCCTGATACTAAACCATTTTTCCAGTCAAAATCACCTAAAATATGGTACCAATATTTACCAAAAGTTGTCAGAAAATAATATATTTAATTGCTTAATAATAATAATAATTTAAAGGCTGTAGAGATTTCATGTTTTGGCTACCCCCTCTAAATAGGGGGTGTATTGCGTTACGTAACAGTTGAACTTTCCCTAATTTAGATATATGGTTCGTTTTAAATTTTTTTTCGAATAGGATCTTGATTTCAAAATTTAGTTTACAAGTTCTGGTACGTGTTACCTTAATAATAAAACAAAATTTTAAAATACCTACCTAACTCTAAATTTTCATTTAAGATGGACATTATCCTTTCATTTGGAAGTCCAGCTTTAGGTAATTTAGTAACATAAACCAAGTCCAAAGTTCTTTTCTCCACATCGTTTTCAAATCCTTCACTTATTTTTTCTAACTCAGATTCTATTTTATTTCTTATCGCAGGTATTAACTTGGCTAATTTAAATACAGTTTTCTTAGTTCTTTCCACAATACCTAAAAATTTAAAAAATACAGACTGTATTATACAGTCCTTAACCCTTTGCAGTCCACTGTCAGGGCAGCCCTAACATTGCAATTATTACGTTACGGTCCGATGTCGAGGTACTTAAAAATGTTTTCTTTTTTCGAAATGTATATCTTAGGTGTAAAAAGTACTTACATTGAATTTTTTACTTATGCTTTCCCATTTTGAATATTTTAAAATTTTTGGAAAAGCCTTTTATACATGTATTCCTGCAAAAAATTTCGAAATATTTTTTTTTGTGTATTTTTGAGTTTGATCTGAGGAATCATGTTCAAATAATAAAATTACAAAAAAGTTATACAGAAAAAAGTTTGGGGCAAAAAATTGTTAACGCCTCTGGTTAAAATATGTACATGAAAATAACAGACAAAGATGGGCCTTACTTATTAAGGTTAGGTCACATGCAAAACCTCGTCGCTTTATCTCAAAGGGTACCAGAGTTATTAATTAGAAACCTTATTTTTATAACAATTTTAAAGGGTCGTAACTCCCTTAGGGTAGTTACTGGACATAGGTTCCTATAATGGGGTTTCCTGTTTTTTGATGTAGAATTATCTCCTTTAATAGATGATATAAGACTGCAAAGCCCGTGTATTTAAATGTAGAAACACTTAAACTTGAAATAAATAGGGGCCACTTGCACCAACAATGGTTTAACTTTAAACTTTGATTAAATGGACAGTTGAACAATCAAAACGCAGCATTTTTAACTTAAACTCCGTTAAGTCGAGATAATCCCAGTTTCAAAGTTGGTGCAAGTGGCCCTAAATAATACAGAAAATAATAAGTATAAGAAGTAATTGCTGTTATCATGAAGTAGTCCAAAAAGTCCAACTGTGGAGTATATCTATTTATAATAAATAACAAATAAAACTTTACATGTAATAAAACTTTAGCAAATGCACAAAAAAAAAAATTAATTTACAAAATATCAAACGCACACAATATTTTTGAAATTTACCCCAGACTAATTTTGTAGATCCACGACTAAATTTGTTATTTTTTAATAAGATGATCAAAAAGTAAAGTCATCTAGGAGTTATATGTTATATGTACATTAAATAATTTCTCTCCTTCTTAGAAAAAGAGAAATTATTACCATAATAATGGAAAAGTAAATGTTTTTTTTTAAGGCAAAAGTGTGGTCAAGGGCAGTCTATCTACAGGTGTGTAAAACAATAATTAGTCATATAGTGACTTTTTTCAGTAAAATTAAATTAAATGCTGTGGTTGAAACAAAATCCTTATTTATACCTATAAATGGACTTTATCTTTTAATTTCTCACTTTATGTCAATGCAAATAATACATAAAATGATAAGATTTAAGTACATATTGGTTAACTGGAATATGCTATATTATTTTTGTTGAAAAAAGGGACAAATATGGTTGAAAGTAAAGTTGATTAGTCAACAATGGTGACCAAGGACACATCCAAGGGGGCCGCATGGGTTTGCTTGCCATATTTTGTTTTTTGAAAAAACAGACAAATATTTTTTTGTATCAAGCTAAGAGGGCGCAGCGCAGCGGCATAGAGTCTATTATGAAAACTTAAAAAAAAGAAAGCCTTAAAGCCGCAGGCAAAAAAAAAACATATCTTTTAAGAATTTGATGCCAAATTTTACAATCTTTAATAAAAAAATGCAAGAAATTTGATGGACTATTAAAAAAAAACTGTTAAAACTTTACAACATTTTTTATAAAAGTTAAGTTCTACAAACTTTAATAAAAAAGAAAGCCTTAGCGCCGCAGGCAAAAAAAAATACATAAATTTAATGGTTTAATGCAAAAAAGCTCTTGCGCGACAAGCGAAAATTTTTAAGAATTTGATGCCAAATTTTACAATATTTAATAAAAAAACTGTAAAATTTTTACAAAAATGCAAGATCAGGCGCCGCAGGCAAAAATTTACGATTTTAAAGGTCCGTGGTCCCCTTGACAATAAATATATACCTTCAAGAATGCCCTGCATAGTTAGCTCATTTTGGCACCTGTTCTCATTCTGTAGACAGGCTCCACCCTTTATTTGTGAGCTTTTCGTGTGCTTAAAGTACTTTAGTCAGGGGCTGATCTAAAGGTCAAGAGGAGGTAGTTCAAAAAATTTATAATGCATTTACTAAAATTTAAAAATGTTTAAGGTGACTTTGTACCATTTCTTAAAAAAAGCCTAGGGGCTAAGGTAAACAACGTTTTTTTTCTCTTAATTTTTCATGTATCTGCTTAAACTATTTAATTTTGTTTAAAATACGGACAAACGATTCAATATGGACACTTTACAGACAAAAAAATTAGTATGGACAGAGCTTAAAAAATATGGACTGTACATACTAAATACATATTCTTACCTTCATCTTGAGAAATAAAATCATACACCCAGACACATACTAAAACTGAGGAAGCTGTCACAGTAACTATTTGCCATGGTTCTTTTGAAGCAAAAGTATTATTAAGACCTAAACGTAAAGTATTTAAAGGATATTTGACTCCACTCTTGACAGCATCCATTGTATGATTTGCACTAAAGTTTTGTAGAATATATAAAAAACATAGATATATTAAAAGTAAATTATTTACATAAGATAATTATTAAATTTATATTACAATATACACTTCTAAATGTAAGTGCTTTGTAGATTACCCCTACTTAAAATTGTATGGTATATTATTCATAAATAAAGCTGACTAATTTGTACTTTATAACTATATATGTTTGTTTTATAATTACGTATATATAAAACTTTTTGAAACGAAATATAATTTTTGGTCAGACTTTCTAGGTTAGAATCATTTGACAACTGTACACATATATATTTTTTGGCTGTACCTAAGCACACGGAGGCAAATCATATGGTCCGTTAGATACGAACAAAGACGGACCTCATCCTATAGCACCGTGACGGTGCCGCCGTCTAGACTTTAGACCCGATGTGCAATTCAACTAGGTACGTACATACGTCCCACCATGAAGATTATTATAGATTTTAGGCCACTTGCACCAACGATGGTGTAACTTAGGGCCACTTGAACCAATGATGGTTTAACTTTAAACTTGGATTAAATTGACGGCCGACCAATTAAAACGCAGCATTTTTAACTTAAACTCGGTTTGGCTGAGATAATCTCAGACCAAAAGTTGGTGCAAGTGGCCCTTAGATGAAATGGACGGTCGACCAATCAGAACACGGCATGTTTAACTTAAACTCAGTTTAGGGCCACTTGCACCAACTTTTGGTACGGGATTATCTCAGCTAAACCGAGTTTAAGTTAAAAATACTGCGTTCTGATTGGTCGGCCGTCAATTTAATCCAAGTTTAAAGTTAAACCATCATTGGTGCAAGTGGCCCTTAGTCGACATAAACGACAGTACCTACTGTGGTTAAAAAGCATTTTACTTTTTGGCTTCGCCCTCATTAAAAAAAAAAACAAACCGGCCAAAAAACAACGTAAACTAGCGATTTTATTATTACCTAACTTTATATCCGTAGCAATAATTTGTTTGGACTCGCACCAACGTTTAAACTGAGTTTAAGTTAAACATGCTGCGTTCTGATTGGTCGACTGTCAATTTAATCCAAGTTTAAAGTCCAAACCATCATCGTTGGTGCAAGTTGCCCTTAGTTGTAACGGATCCGTAGAATATATTCTAGTCACGTTGTCCGGCGTCGTAGGTTGAGACACATTCAAGTATAATCTTGAAGAATAAAATTTAAATGGTGCAAAGTCGAAAATAATATTAATTATTATTTAGTAATAATTATTATTAATATTATTATGATACAGATCAAAGTAATTTAAGATTTAAAATGTTATATCGGTTTGTTAAAAATATTGGATTATTATCAAACGTCAAAAGTGTGAAAAATCTGACAAGTTGTCAGCTGATTTGTAAAGTAAAATTTCCATTTCAAAAGCGTGGACAAAAAATTATAATTTTTGTGTTTTAGATGTCTTCCGAAGTAGAGAAATCTCAACATGCGACACACACAAAAAGTCAACCAACAATTTCGATAAAATCATAAGTAAAGAAATTACCGGCCGATATTATTTTTGAAAATGATAGTTGCCTAGCGTTTAACGACGTTAATCCCAAGCCCCAGTGCATTTCTTGTAATACCAAAGAAAAGAATTTCGATGTTGGATACTTGTCAAATTCAAGATCAGAGTGTAAGTACATCCATTTAAAAGGGTAACCCAACTAACAATGGTTCGGCAGCCGCCCAGCGGCCGACTGTCGTGCATGCCATTGGCAGCGGCCCGCCGTCAATAGGAAACAAGCGCCTTCGGTCAAACGATGATCATTTGCCGCTCTTTTTTCGATCATATTAATATGGTACGCAATTGCGGATACCGATTAGTTGCGTATTTACCGACCATTTTGAGATCAGCAGTCAATCGTCGTTCAAAACAATATTGCTTTTTTGGCAATATCGGCAAAAATAGCATGTGAT
>OY294048.1:38826013-38945181 GCA_958510825.1 Brachypterus glaber
AAAAAATAAACTAACATAAACTTATTGCCCTTATTAATACTAGTATACATGCAAAAGCTTGTCGCTCTAGCTTAAAGAATACCAGAGTTATTAACTAAAAAAAAATTTATTACAATCTCCCAATCTCCCTTCATGCTCATTCCCTTTATAGGAATTTTTTTTGATATTTTTGAATATAAGTTAATGAGCACCCTGTATATCTAAAATATGAAACTAAAAAAAAAAACAAATAACACAATTACAATAAGAAAATTATTGAAAAATGCGTTAAAGAGGAATACTTACAAAAATTTGATAGCCCCAGGGCCAATTTCTCATCCTCACTCCTTGGAAAATAAATTGGAAATGCACTTGCCAAAATCGGCATGGGACTAACAAAATTTAAAGAAGGATTATCCACTTTTTTTCTTTTTTCTAAACTAATATCCAAATCACCATAAATTTTTTGAAAAAACTCACTTGGAGTTGATGGCTGTGATTTTTTAGTATCCGATGTCATTTTACACAAATAGAATCACCGTTTAATTTAAATTGATATTGAATAATATAAGATGTCCTGTGGGATAAAAGAGGCGTGGCCTAAATTGCGTGGGCGGTGGTTGAATCCTGCAGGATCTGTGATAGGAGCAATTGTTACTTCCACTTGTCGAAACAGCTAATTGCAGTTAACTGTACTAACGTCCCTGGTAGAAAAGTACATAAATCTAACTTAACATAACATTAGATTAGTGACATTTTTATGTTTAGTCTCAAACGTTATACAAAAACGTTATACAGTATATAAATCTAACCTTAAAAGCTAACGTTTGACAAAAACGTTATAAAATACATAAATCTAACGTTAGTTTCCCAACTAAATTCTAACCTTTTTCTAACCTTATTCTAACTTTAAATATTTTTTAAAGGTCCATTAATTAATACGTAAGCTATAGTAGAAAATACTCATTTTAGACAGCTATTGCTGTCACATATATGTGCCTAGGTTTGATAATTATTTATTATTTCTATAATAAGTTTAAAAAAATATGCCCCAAAAGTCAAAATTATAGTAAGTCTGGCAACGCTGTACTAGGATTGAAAAAATACTTTAAGATTCTAAATGTATAAATAAATCTTAACTAACTAAATATAAATTATAACAGCATATTACACGAAAAATATTTAGGGCCACCTAAAAAGAAGTCTATTTTATAAATAAATGTAATGAAATTAAATATTAAATAATAATAATAAATATTATGTTTGCTAAAATACATTAAGATTTATTTATATGAATAAATTTGTCTCCAGCTGCCATTTTATGATGCAGGTAGAAATTTCCTAGTTAGAAATTAATAACGTATTTCTAACTTAAAAATCTAAGGTTAGATTAACGTTTGTTACTAACGTTTGATTCTAACGTTAAAAAGCGGAACATTTGCACATATTTTATAACGTACTTTTATACAGTTTTCTAACGTTACAAAAACGTTATTCTAACGTTAAATTTCTACTAGGGGTCCTTATTTAGAAAGCAGTAACTGTACCTATTTCTCTCATAGCAACTTTTACACGTCAGCTCTTGGGATATATATATATACAGAGCAGTCCAAAATCTACCCCCCTCCCTTAAATTTTGTACGAATTGAGATATCAACTTCAAAATTGAAATACTTAAATAAGACAAAGTAATTCTTTGGCATATATTTGATATTTTTAGCTATTAAAATGTGGATTATTAAAAAAAAAACAAAAAAACTTTTTCAAAATTTTTCAAACATTTTTGGTTAAATTCTGCGAAAAACAAAAAAAAATTATTTTTATTTATTATTTAAAAAAATCAAATTTTTTATTTTTTTTGTTTTCTTTTGCTAAAAACAAAAAAATTTTGAAAAAAAAAATTGAAAAAAGTTTAACCCCCCATAACTTTTTTGTTTTTGGGAGGATTACATTCAAAATTGGTAGAATTGATCCTTATAATAAACGTAATTTTTCCTAAAAAAGTTGCTTTAATCAGAATTTTCTTTCAGCTTTTTTCGATTTTTTTAAAAGTTTAACCCATCATAACTTTTTTTTTTGTTTGATTACTTTTAAAATTAGTGGAATTGACCCTTATAATAAAAGTAATTTTTCCTGAAAAAGTTACGTTAATCGGATTTTTTTTTTCAGCTTTTTTCGATTTTTTTTAAATTTTAACCCCCCATAACTTTTTTGTTTTTGGGAGGATTACTTTCAAAAATAATAGGGTAGAACTTGATTTTTCCTGAAAATTTCAATTCGATCGGATTATTCGTTCTTGAGTTATCATGTCTACAAAAAAAGTGACATCAGACGGAGAGACGTACTTAAAAAAAGTTGCTTATTTCTTCAGGAAATAAAATTATTTAGTAAATATTTTTATTTTACTAATTTATTATAGTTTATTTATAGTTTACAATTATACTGTAGCACGACGAGCTTTTGAAGTTTTTAAATTTATTATTAGTATTAATAAGCCAAAAATTGTGCCGGATTTCTTCATTAATTTTGAAAGGAGACCAAAAATTTAGATTTTCCATATCTACATAGTTTTTTTATTTTCCATATTTTTCAGTAGAATTTTTAGATTGATTATTCCATTATCTCTTATATTTATGTAGAATACAGAATCTGATTATTAATTTTGATATTCTAAAATATTTTTAACATAAATTTCGAAAAAAAAAATTACTACTAGGCGCTGTAAATAATATAATATCAACCAATACAGAAAAATAGACTTGATAAAAGGATAAATCTCGGGTTAAATTTTCTCTTTAGGCAAAATTAAAAAGCAGGTATATTTTTATCATTTTAAAATTATTTTATTATAAATTATTAAATAATAAATGTACATTCTACATATTAACAGTTAATAGAACAAAGATGTTAATGAAAAGCTTTGCATAATAAGATGGATATTTAAAAGCTTTGACTAGGAAAAATATTAAGTTGGAATCCACAGACTTCTTAATTTAAAAAGAATATAATATTTATTAATTTTCTAGGCATAAAATCCATATAAAAAAACTAAATCTAAAAATATCACAATTTTTTATAATACAGAATTCATTTTTTTTAGTTTTAAACTTTTAAATCGGCCATCATGTTTCTAAAGTCAGTAAACGTGTTGTATTCAGGTTGATTAATATCAGCAAAATCCTTTTTTGAGTCAGGCTTGGCCATTGCTGGGGTATATTTGCTCAGTGATAATGGACAAGGAAGCAACTCGGGCATCACAGAGTGATGAGTTATTAACGATATTATGGTGGTGAATTCTTTTGTGAAACCCTGAAAATAAAGGAATCAAATATTAGAAATAATAAAAAATATAGTTAAATAATTTGGCGTAAGGATTTTTCAAAAACTAAGTTTTATTTTTTTAAATCGGTTCCGTAGTCATCGAGAAAACGTATTACAAAAATTTAAAACATGCATTAATTAATTTAAAAACATATTTTACAATAAAATATATATAGTAACTTAAAAAAAAATTAACAATCAAGTAAAATAATAGTAACAAATAAGTAAAAAAAAGAGAAATAATACAAACTCTTCAAATATATGATTTTTGACTTTCTTGTTCGTAAAATAATATGTAAGCATCCCTGATGGATGTTGGTGAAATTGAAGATACCCTAAAGTCGTTGTATTCGTGCCACGTGTAATTATAGGGATGTTTACAGTAGGCGGTGTAGTGTCCGCTATACGTCGTACCACTGTGATTTGAAATGGCCTATAAGTTGTATTTGGAGGGTGCACGGACTCTGCGGCATAATTGCTCATATCTAATTCTTCTAGAGGGAACTCTACGGTGACTCCGAGCTTACTTTGAAACTGTGTCATCGGGGAGAAGCGTTTAAGGTGAATTACTAAGATTTTTGGGAATTTTGAATTGTAAAGAATTTTGTGCATTTTCGGCGCTCTTTGCATTTTGAACATGTAGGTTTTTCAAAAACTTAAAACTAAGCCATTTATACAAAATTTGTATATTTAATATGAACTGTGTATATCACAAAACTATTCTCCGTGTCTGAATTATAACGCAGTGACTAATGCCTAAAACGTATTATGCTGCTCTCGTATAAGGGATTCCCCTCAGACGGAGTTACGCGAAACGCACCCGAATCGGTATGATCCTCGCTTTTTAGCAAACTTTAGCAAATGAGTCACTGCAGTATATTTCAAGCACGGATAATATAATATGCAATATTTATATATATATAAATATATATATATATATATATATATATATATATATATATATAACTATAAAGCGGGGCCAGGGCGGAAGTGGGGGATAAACTTTTTAAATGGCAGCGTTGTAATATATCACTTTAGAAAGATTAAAATTCTCCGATTAGCTGCACAACTAGTTATTTTTATTTTTTTTTATTTTGTTAATACCCTGCATATTAAAAACGTTGAACTGGTATGGGTACCGGGTCATAGTGGAATTTCCGGAAACGAGAAGGCAGATGAACTTACAAGACTCGCATCAGGGATGGCCTGCAAGGGGCCGGAACCTATATTGGGTGTTACAAGGAATCAGGTAAAGACCGCTCTCGATGAGCGGGCTTATACCAAGCTAAAGGAGCAATGGAGGGCGGTCGACGGTTGCCGGAAAGCTAAGGACTTCCTGGCAGGCCCAAGCAAATCAAAAACCGACTGGTTGCTGGAAAAAGGAAGAACTGCACTCAGACAACTTGTAGGGGTCCTCATGGGCCACTGCAATCTAAGGAAGCACCTGGCAACAATGCGGATTCTAGAAAGTCCGCTATGCCCAGAGTGCGGAGAGGATAAAACATCCCCTCATTACTTAGCCGAGTGTGTCAGATACGACAGGATCAGGTTGCAAGTCTTTGAAACTCAAAGACTCAACCAAGAGGAACTAAGAGATCTCCCCTGGGCCAATATCCTGACCTTTATTGAAAGGACGGGCAGGTTCAAGGAGGACTCAAATTAGTAAATGGCTAGGATTGCCTGGGGTGACAAAAAGGGCCAGAAAAAGTCCAAACCCAAAAATTTACCACTACTACTACCCTGCATATTTATTTTTTACTAAAATAAGAAACATACCTTAATTTTATATCCACGACTGGTTTTTAGAATTAAATAATGTGCAATGCCACTGGGTTGATAACTTCTCGGTACTCGGAGAGACAAAGCAAAACATCCTGGTTTGCTCGTACTTTCCCTTACTATGAACGCACCATTTGGCTCCTGGGCCAATATTTCCAATACAATTTCTCTAGGAATACCGGCTTGGAACCAGGAGGCAGACCGTAATTCATCTCTCACATCCAGAGAGTCAATTCGCTCAGGAGGAGAAGGAATTCGAATATTTGAATCTGTGCTACTGGAGTTTGCTGAAAATAGAAACGTTAATTATAAAAAAATGAAGGTAAAAACAAAAGCAAACAATAAAAAAAGAAAAGATCAACAGTTAAATATGGAAAATTGTCTGTAATTTTTGTATAAGTGAAAAATTTAAAGGATTTGAATTCTTATTTTTTACTTTTAAGCAAACCAAATTATGTGCCAAATTTCAAAAACATCAAAAGATTCTAAACTGTGCCGAAAGTTCGCCAAAATATCCCCTAACACTAAAATTTACGAATTTCTATCATAAATGTGAAGCAAGCGGTAAACAAACACGTTAAAAATGTATCATTATAAGGTCCACCCCAGTATAGGATATCATGTAAGGCTTTATTTTCAAAACAGTTATTTATGTAAATATCTGTGTTATCTAGCCTGAGCTGAAGACAATCACAATTATGATAAGGGCTGAATGGACTTTGTTTTGCAATAGCATATACCCCCCCTAAATCCGCCACAAACATGGACAATTAAGGAAAATGCTTAATTTTAGGTGTTTTAATTTAAAACATATTAAAAGGAAAAAGTTTAATAACTTAATGTCATCTTACAATGTTGGTTAACATCAGGGATGATGCGAAGGGGGGTGAGGAACTTTTTTTTTAGTCAACAAGATTTTTCAGAGCTGGAGTTGGAAAATTTGGAGAGGAGTACCTTTTTCTTTTTTTAGTCATTAAAATTTTTCAGGGGCAGAAGATGGGGCAGAGTTGGGAAATTTGAAGAGGTGAGTGAGGACCTTTTTTGAATTTAGTTGGGAAATTTTTGACCTGCTCCCCTCCAATAAAAATCCCTCACGTCATCCCTGATTAACATATTAGTGCATAATAAAATCGAGATATTTGTATGATTTTGTGTGAAAGAAGTAATTATTTTTTATTTATATTTTTTTATCATTACCTGAAGAAAGTCTTAGATTGTTGTCTAATTTGCTGGTCGTTGGAATTGCTAAATCATTTTTAAAACTATATAACACATTCGTTCTGTTGTTGCTAACATATTCATCTGAATGTGATCTGTACGATAAGCTTCCAGGCCTGATATTATTGTTATAATGGACTAATGGACTAGTATCTTCATCACTTTGATTGCTTGGGTTTAAACCTATTGTTATTCTTTTCATCAAAGGAGGCTTCTCTGTCATTTTTTTAATTGAATTCATTTCAGCGGTGGTATTCAGTTCGTCGGACGAAGAACTACATTGTTGTTCTATTCGGGTTTGGTTGGTTTTCATGTTGCGAGGATTTTTGGTACGTGGTTCAATGGTTTTTAAACTTTGGCTGTCTAGTTTTGTCGAAAAGTGGGATTGTTTGTCCGATAGTATGCTGCTTGACATATCTTTGGCCTGTAAAGAAAAATGATTATTTTAAAATGTTTGGTAGACATAAGCAGGACTATGATAAAAACACAAATTAATTTAAAATATTTATTACTGCACGATTTTGTAAATTTGGAAAGCCTCGCAATTTTAGTTAAACTAAAACATACCTAACGTTGCAACAGAACAACGCGTTTTTAATTCTTTTTTTTTTCGTTTGATTTTTTTATAGTATTCGTTTTTAAATTAACCTAAAAATACCGGGTGACACTAAAACGGTGTCCTGGTACACCTGTTTTTGTGTGTGGGACAATGCATTTTAAAAGAAGGCTATCTAGACTACACTGATAGAACACTATCGTAATCAATACCGTAGGTAACTAGGTTATAGAATACAACAATAAATAGTTGTATATGCGCCAACCACTATACAAACGAGTGCAGTTGTTCGATTTACAACAACAAATTGTACGCATTTTATTTTAAATTCTCATATTAAATGTATATGCACATAAAAACTACATATCACATGTAATTACATGTAGATGTATGCGCTATCGTTAGGTATACTTATACATATGGAAATTTCAGCCCAAAAAGCCTACTTTCAAAATTTTTATAAAATCAGCTGATTTCCGCCATCTTTATTAATATAATACTATTATTATTTTTAGATTTTTCATCACCTTTACCTTTTATAATAATATTATTTTATAATAATATTATTACGTAAATAAGTATACGGTAAAAACACAGTTGAACAGTATAGGAGCAGATTCAGTTAGCAATTACACACACACGAGATGAGCATACGTATAGAAATAAATGAGTAGTAACTACTACCGTTTAAAATAGATTGAGATACATTTCAGATTATGAATGGCTGTGTTATTTAATGCAGAAGACGTGATTTAATGCAATAAGATAAAATGGGCGCCAGCATTCGTGGCATGCTTTTATAATTGTTTAATTTAGAACAGTCAGTTATTGTTTTTCTAAATAATAAAAATTGCACAAAATGTAATTTAATATTTACATATTTTAAGATTTTGCTGACACCTTTTTTAGGTTTTAGATAGGAATGCTCGGTTTTCTATCTGCCCGTCTGCTATAAGAATAGAATAGAATAGAATAGGTTTTATTGTCCATTAAGATTACAAAAAATATCGGACACGTCAGTTACATTATTAATAAATACTTAAGATATAAATGATAATACGAGTAACATACATATAATATATTATATTATAATAGAATAAATTATTTTTTTTGGCAAGATTTTTACAGTAGAAAAACAATTAAAAATATTTAAAGTCAAATAAAATTAAAATTTCACATGTATTAAAAAAAATGGTATAAAAAAAACACAGTGAGACACAGCGAAAAAAATACCGAAAAATATACATATGTATATGTAATAAACATAAGTTTATGCTAATGACGTTTCAAAAAAATCATTTATGCTATAAAAACAATGAATTACTAAAAACTGCTTAAGTTTTTTTTAAAAGAATTTAAATTTTTATTATTTTTTAAATGAATTGGTAAATGATTAAATATTTTCAGTCCTAAATAGTTGGGTAATTTTTTCCCAATTTCTAGCCTATGAAATTCTAGATGAAAATCTTCACATCTACGAGTACTGTAAGAGTGAAAATTTACATTTTTAAGAGAATTTTTATTGTTTTTAAAAGCATAGAGTGCTAAATCAAAAATTACTTGACAGGGTAGTGGGAGTATATTGTATTTTTTGAACAGAGGTTTACACGACTCGATATTTGAAATTCCTTCAATACTTCTTACAATTCTTTTTTGTGACACAAATACTTTTTCAGAATGTGGTGAAGGACCCCAAAAAATAAGACCATATGATATTCTTGAGTGTATATTAGCGTGGTAAAAAGACAATAATGGCGATTTCTCCCGTTAGATTAGACAAAAGTTCTACCCAAAAAGAATAGAAGACATACATACACTCCCACTTCCACCCAACCAAACAAATTCTGTATTTGTTCTTTGTTGAACAAATACAATATTTACTTGGCCGGGCGAAAAGTATTATTTTTATTAAAGAAATTACTGGCGCCATCTAAATTTTAGTAGAATTATCTTATTCTACAGATTCACATTAGCTATGTTCGTTCCTGCCGCTCAGTGCAACCAAATAAATACTGTATTTGTTGTATAAAAAACAAATACAGTATTTATTTAGTTGGCTGGAAAGTGTAGCACAAATGAGATAGAGATAGGGTAGACGTCTTTTGTTTCATAATTCTAGTTGTAGAGAGCTCCATTGAGTTACATCTAGTACTTCTTTAAGATTTCTAATTAAATAAGTGTAACTGTTTATTTTTGAGATGACGTCATTACAGTGAGCCTCCCAGCTTAATGTTTCGTCCAAAGTAATGCCTAAGAATTTAATAGTACTGCTTCTTTGAAGATCGTTTACTTTAATATTTAAGTCCTTCCTTGTTTGATGTGTATGAAGTGCTTGTTCAAATTTACCATTTTTATATGCTTCATGATTTTTAATGAAGTCTGGCAACTTTAACGAACAATAATGAGCCTCCGTGACCATCATAAACAGCAAAAAAGGCTGTATTTGTATCATAATCCAAAATACAGTTGTGAGCATCCTCTTGGCTTACGCGCCAACCTTGCATAGAGCTGGCTCCATATTTCAATTTATCATTTACTTCGTCGGTAGACTTTTTCATAAGCTAGGAATTTGGCATAGGCTTAGATAACCCTGGCCATAATAATTAAACTATTATATATATATTTTTAATTTTTATTTTTTTGCCGAAAAGCGTGGCAATCTCCACGCAAAAAGTCAAAAATAAGAACCACAAAAAAAAAGAGAACCTTATCGAGTTGGGTATCATAAAAAAAGTATTTTACACTAATAATATAAAATATTTTTTTTTGGTTATTAAATTTTCAGAAAAGTGTAATTTTTTAAATGTCCCCCCTATAGTTCAAAAACTATGAGCGATACAATTCTGAAAAAATATCCATGTTAAACATGAAATGAACTTTAAAGAAAAACTATAGTGAAGGGGTTAAAACTATATTTTTTTATGGCAAGGCGCTTGCTAATTATAATCATCGTACACTCAGAAAATGTCATTGTAGTTTTAATCTGAATATTATTTTTAAATACATATTTTTTATTTATATCGTGATATTTGGTATAAATACTTTACTTGTGATATTAAATACTACAATGTAAGTATTGTATACAATATCTTGTCATATTAACACAACACAACGTGCTGATATTTGGAACCCCAAACAACGTGCATGTTGCAATAAAAATTATTGTAACATTAAATTTTGGTGAAGTATAACACACTGTGATTGAAGTAAATTATTTAAGTTAATGTTGTGTTACTGATCTAGTGTAAAGTATGTTACAGTACCTATTCAGTAAAATAATAATCGGTAATAAATACAAAAATTTAGATTATACTGGGAATTCAATAAAACCTGCAGTGACTCATACCTCTGCTGCCTTAGTATAAGGGGTCCGCCATTGCGAAGCTTCGACGAAATTACGCGAGTCGCACCCGAACTGGTATGATCTTCTTTTACCACTTATTCGCAACTGAGTCAGAGCAGGTTTTATTGACTTTCATATAAGAAATACACTATAAGAGAAAGTCAAATGATAGAGATAGAAAACTATTGTACCGCCATTAGCCGTTGTTTTTTAAAATTCACTAAATTCACGGTCAACGACAGCCGATAATACAGATAACCTACGGAAGTCGGTAATAAAGATTACTATTGCTTTCCCAAATCAATTTTGTAAAAATGGGGAAAAGCTCTGTATTTTTATTTAAAACTTTAAGTTTATTCACCAAAAGATAAAACAAATTTTTAAAGTCTAACAAGTGGGTTATCTAACCCGCACATTAATTAAAAATAACAATATATGAATCGAAATTTTAATTAAATGTAAAATTTGTTAAACTTTAAAAATATGAAATTTTATCTTTTGCTAAATAAACCTATATAATTAAAAAAAACACTTGGCTTTGATTTTTATATATTTTATTTTAAACGTAAATAGGAAATTAAAACAATTATGTCGTACTTTTAACAGTTAACTTTTTATTATAAATAAATATATATGAGGAGTAAACATTTGCCTTCATATATAATTGAGTGTCATACAGAATATACTGCCTAAGGGCAGAGCACATTTGCAAAGTTTTTGTAATTAGTATTCCTACATTTAACAGATAAACAATATGAATCAGTTAAACCGATAAGCTTCTCTGGCCAGGGGCTATCCCAGCCCTAAACAGCTGTTTAAGGCTAGCTCAGTCAAACTGATAAGCTCTTTTCGATAGGGGCCATCCCTGCCCTAAACATATCAGTAAAAATGGTAAGAAGCTTTTTAGGGCATTTGTCCCAGCCCTAAACAGCTCAGTCAAATCAATAAGCTTTTTTTGTAGGGGCTGTCCCTGCCCTAAATAGCTCAGTCAAAATAATAAGAAGCTTTTCAAGACAGGGTCAGTCCCTGCCTTTAGTCATTTTATTTAACTTGGCACTATTAATGTTTTTGACCCACACATTAAATAAGTTTGCATCACTAGGAAAACGGTGACGTTTACTTAACTGATCCTTGCAAAACGGTACAATACACATTTTGTATTACATCACAATAAAAGTTCGGTATAAAGGCACAATAAATTGCAAATCACAAGTAAAATTTCACGAGTAAAATTTCAATTGTTTTGACAGATATACTACCCCTCACCCCACTCCCACTAAACAATCAAGTTCATATACAGCTGGCGCCATCGCTCAGTCGTACCTAGAAGCCAAAACACAGGTTCGGGTCCTGAATACTTTTCACGGTCACGTATTTGACTTTCTCTTATAGTGTATTTCTTATATGTTGACTTTCCAGTATAGTGTACGTACGGAACCCTAGTACTTGACAATTTTTATTTCTAAATGTTAAAAAGAGTTAAAATAACAGACTCTCTAGAATCAAAAAGAAAACTTTAATGGAAACCCACATACATATAAATAACGAGATAAATAATTTTCTATATTCATTATGTGAATTTAATGCATTAACTGTAATATTTAATTAACAGCGAAAATAAAAACAATAAGATGGCTAACAGTACTAGGACATGAGATTTTTCTAGAAGAAGAGATGAGGTGGCAGCAAAAAAAAACGTTTTTAAATTTTAATGGGAACCGTGCAAGATCCAAGATCTTATTCTTTGGGACCTCCTAAAATACTCCAAAGATTTCAAAAATTAAAAAAAAAAAATGACTTGGCCATACTTTAAATAATCATGTTTAGAAGTTTTTAAGGTCGCTGATTAAGAGACTGGGTTTTTTTTATACAAAATTGACATCAAAATCTAAATAAAATTTCACAAAAATAAGTATACATGTATACAGGAGTTTTTGTAGACGCTGATTAAAACCTAAAGTCAAAACTATTTTTGACAATATGGCAGATCCAATATGGCTGACATAAATATCGAAAAAATCTTAATTATAGATTTTTTTCAATAATATAGAGAAAACAAAACGCAAAAAACATGTTTTCATAATATACTAACGGTTATAAAAGGGCTAAAAGTTTAAAAAGTAGAAAATTTCATACTTTTGATTCTTAATTAAGGCACGACGTAATTTTGTTTTGGAAAAGTATATATTTTTTGTTACTGTTATAAAAAACAGGTTTTCAAAATGTCAAAAACCTAATTCCCATCCTAGGTGTCTTTTATACAGAGCGGTCCAAAAGTCACCCCCCCCTCTTAACTTTTGAACCAGTTGAGATATCGACTTCAAATTTGGAACTTTTTAATAAGACAACTTAAACTATCTTTTAGCATATATTTAATACTTTCAGCTCTTAAAATGTGGGCAGGGGGGCATGGGGGCACATTTTTTTAAATGGAAAGGGGGGTCGTGTAATACATCATTTTCAAGCTTATAAAATTCTCCATTTAACTCCATATTTTTAAATAAAAAAAAAAAATTGGGTTTAAAATGGGGTTGAAAATGGGTATTAATGTCAAAATTCCTCTAAAAAAACAAATAATTTTTTAAAAATACTTAACTTCATCATAAAAAAATGTTAATTATACTTTTAAACTAATTTTAGTTGACATAAATAAAAATGTATAAAAAAAAACCTTAAAAAATCGAATGTTTTAGCACGAAAAATTGAAAAATCAAAACCTTAAAAAACATTTTTAAAAAATTTAAAAATATTAGTTTAAATAGAGAATTTTACAAGCTTTAAAATGATGTATCACACCCCCTTTCCATTTAAAAAAATGTCCCCCCATGCCCGCCTGCCCAAATTTTAAGAGCTGAAAATATCAAATATATGCTAAAAGATAGTTTAAGTTGTCTTATTTAAGAGTTCTAAATTTGAAGTCGATATCTCAACTCGTTCAAAAGTTAAAAGGGAGGGGGGGGGTGGCTTTTGGACCGCACTGTATGCCCGCGGGAATTGGGAACCGTCTGGACTTACCCAAGCAAGATCCCTTTTTTTCCGACTGTGCTACCTTAAGTTACATAAGTTATGGAAGGTTAACCTTACCAATTGGTACCTAAGGGCATATCCACAGGCTCGCCTAACAACATAGTACATAACAATCCGATGCCGTGATTGGCTTGATGTGCCGCCATGTATCTTGTAAGCCAATCACGCCATCGCATTCTTATGTTTTATGTTCTTATGCAAACTTCTGGATAGGCCTTAAGGTGGGTACGTACCAGTAATATAAATACTAAATATAATAGTACCTACAAATATTTAACTGCACCTTTGTTAGAAACTTGAGACAATAAAGCTATTCGCATAGACTCTACCTGTTAATTTATCTTCAGAAAACATTTTATCTAATAATGGTAATTTACATTAACCTAGAAATTAAATTTAAGCAAAACAAATGTTACCTGAGAAAACTTTCCCATGTGATTTATTAGGTAGTAGGTATTCTTTAGAGTTATTATTTGGCAGGTACCATTTATTTTATTTAATGTGTCTTAGAAATTACATGTCAACTTATTTATTCTAGGGACACTAGATCTAAAGTTAAGAAACAAGCCCCTAGGCTAAGGTCCCTAGCACAAGCTGAAAGGTCACTCAAGTAAGTTTCTTAACTTTAGAACTAGTGTCCCTAGAATAATAATAATAAATAATTAAGGCTCTCCATGAATCTGTATTACAACATTACTGAATGAATAAAATAAAATAGGTGATCAAACTGTCGCGACATGTCGCCAGCTAGCGCTATACTTAAATCTGAAAATTTACTAAACAGTTTTAACGGTTTTTATTTTTAAAGATATTATTAATTTACCCTGGTAGAAAAGTACATAAATCTAACTTAACATAACATTAGATTAGTGACATTTTCATGTTTAGTCTCAAACGTTATACAAAAATGTTTTAACGGTTTTTATTTTTAAAGATATTATTAATTTACCCTGGTAGAAAAGTACATAAATCTAACTTAACATAACATTGGATTAATGACATTTTCATGTTTAGTCTCAAACGTTATACAAAAATGTTATAAAATATATAAATCTAACTTTAAAAACTAACGTTTGACAAAAACGTTATAAAATACATAAATCTAACGTTAGTTTCCCAACTAAATTCTAACCTTTTTCTAACCTTATTCTAACTTTAAATATTTTTTAAATTTCCATGATTAATACGTAAGCTATAGTAGAAAACACTCATTTCAGACAGCTATGTGCCAAGGTTTATTTATTATTTCTATAATAAGTTTAAAAAAATATCCCCCGTACTTATAACGTATTTCTAACTTAAAAATCTAACGTTCGATTCTAAAAAGCGGGACATTTGCACATATTTTATAACGTACTTTTATACAGTTTTTTAACGTTAGAAAAACGTTATTCTAACGTTTAATTTCTACTAGGGAACTTACCCAAATCAATTTATTTTGCGTTGAATCCATTTGAGATGCTATACTAGTTTGTTTCTGAAGTTGTGCTGTATATGCTTTTCGAAAGGCATTTCCAATTATCGTATTTAATTCTTCTATCTGAAATCAAATATCACGATTTTAACATAAATATAACTATTTATAATGCAATCATTCTGACTTGATTCTTTAATTAAGGCGTGGATAACATTCTTAAAATTCTTTTACAGGTAGAAGATTATATTAAGAAACAAACTGAAAATTAGGTAAATTTTATATTCAAAAACCCACGTTATGTGCCAATTTTAAGTTTAAATACCAAATGTCGTAAACACCCAAGTTTACAATCTAAAGGTTCTCTTGATTCAAGGTGGAGGATCTTTTAAAACAATTAAAAATACCTACTGCCGCACATGTATGCTAAGGATGCCACAATACAGAAAAAAATATTTGCATACGGCATATGACATAAGACTATCCATTGGCTATCCTAATCACAGAACTGAAAGACATTTAGTTATGTGATCCTAATACATAAGAGCTAAGATTGGTTAATAGACGATAAAAGAAGAAGAAGAAGAAGAGTCCAAACATATGCAAATTATGTCATTACGTATTATGCGTTATGTTTTGTTATGCAAGCATGTGGATAAGCCCTTAATATTTGTTAACTACAGGTAAACCACTCTGGAAATCGCGCGTATACGAAAACAATGTTCTTTTTATAGTGGTTCACTCGGGTTCACTTGTACATATTTGTTACCTTAACTAAATATTTGGTTGCCATATACATAATTTTGGTTGCACTAACCAGAAAAATAGTTGTGCAAAGTTTGACTACTTTTTTGGTTAAGGCAAATAGATTGTTTTTTTTTTTCGTAAAGTACTGGCTTTGTTTACACCATAGTGACTAAATATTTAGTTCGCTTACTAAATTAACTTTACTGGACTAAAATAAAAGAATCTAAAATTATTTTTTATAGTAAAGCTAGATTTTTAGTCCTTTGATGTTACTTATAATATAACAATATATATTAACGTTATTTTTATGAATAATTTTTTTGTCTAATTCATTGTATGTGAGAAGAATTTAGATTTGCAATTGCTAACGGGATAATTTAAAAAATTATCATCAGTTACCAACTGTTGGACACAAATTATAATTAATTATATTTAAACAGTTTAGTTGTTTTTTTAATGACAGGTGTTTTTACCTATATCCATTATATGCACGCTACAGTAGCTGCCTTTTAACTTGTTTAATTGTTTCTTTTTTAACTTGTTTAATTGAAGATAAAGACTACAGGAAAAAATGATTAAAGTAGAGTTTTTGGTGGCAATAAATAACATATACCTAAAGCAGATAGGTTGATTTGCGGAGACGAAATTGCAAAAAGTACACTTGTGTAATTTTTATGAGTCTTTACTACACTTGGAGTATACTTTGACCTTAGCAGAGCGTTTGATATGGTCCGTCATTCAGTTTTGGCTAGCAAGCTGGAGGAAGCTAGAATTTGAGGTAACACTTTAAATTGGATAAAATCGTTTTTATAAGGTCGTAAACAAATGGTTGAAATAACTAAAAATGGTAAGATTTTATATCACAAATTTAAATAAAAAATAAGGGAGGTTCCATGCAGCACGCCATGCCAAAATTTAAGAGGTGATTCTACATTCAAAAATATGAAAAAAAGTTCGTATAAAGGTTGGTCCGGAAATGAGCCCTAAGGGAGCTACGGCCCTTTAGAATTTTAATAAAAATAAGGTTTTTAATTAATAACTTTGGTACCCTTTAGGCTAGAGTGACGAGCTTTTTCAAGTATATTCGTATTAATAAGGGCAATAAGTTTATGTTAATTTATTTTTTTGAATTTATCCAGCGGCGTGCCTAGACGGACAAAATATATGAGACTTAACATATTTTTGTCCGAAGTCGAAACTTTTTTATGTGTAGTTTTTTTGTATTTGTTGTAAAAAATATAGATTTCTTGATAAAAAATATATAGTGTAACACTGTAGGAGAATCCGTTTTCAAAAAAATGCAATTAAGAGGAAATAACATTTTGTGCAACCAAAAACGTTACTTTTTAAAAGGCCATTACTTCTTTAATATTAAATTTTGAAGTTTTGGCGAAGAATACTTTTTTGCTCAGTTTTAAATGAAGAATCGCCCTGCAGCATTAAAATTTTATTGATGCTCTTATTTGTTCCCCATTTAATATGTCATCTTTGAAGGGCCGTAGCTCCCTTAGGGCTCATTTCCGGACCACCCTTTATAGAAACTTTTTTTAAATTTTTCAAAATATTTTTGTTCGATCTGGATATCTATTAGATTTCCAATTTCGTTTTTTTTTTCGACTATAAATTTAAGTTAATCGTCTTTCCCCTGTGGTAATATTTCTTAAAAGCTTAGATACTTATTAATTAATATAATCTAAAGCTATACCTGATTTCAATAATTTAAAATATTTACTCTAAAAGCATGTGACTAAAAAAGGTTTATTTGCTACAAAATCAAAGGGCTTAGACTTTCACAGTTAAAAAAATAATAAGTTGCTAGCTGTTGCTATTGCGGCCCAGCGGCCCGGACCGGTCCACCGCTGATAAAGAATAATATGTATTTAATAATTTAAATTTTATTTATTTTTTAACACGAATTTAAAGTCTGTCGTTTCTATAATTTTACTATCAATGAATTTTAACTACACGTTTCTTTATAAATATTTGCATATTGATAAACACAGACATGAGGAATTTAAAAAATAAATATTTACGTTACTGCTCTGATCTGATGGGAGTAGTCAGTCTATTTTGGTTAGTTAGCAAATAGCAGTTAATATTTACAGATTAACGTCAAAGTTAATGCAAAAAACAACTATTTATTTCAGTGGCGTAACTATTCTGTGGCAAGTGTGCAATGCAGGTCGCTGAATCTGATAGTACCAACTTTTTATCTTCAATTACGAGTGATAGGGGGTAATTATTTTTAAATGCTTAAAATAGGTTTGTGAAAATTTTTATACGGGAAAATATAAAAAAAGCGGGGCAGCTTTTTTATCTGTGCATTGTATTTCATCCACTCTACACCACTGCTTGTAAGGTATTAATTATTTAATAATACCCATATACATTTAAAACGCTGAATTAGTAATTTAAGTTAATTCAAGAATATACATTACAAGTAATTGATACAATTTAGAATTAATTTTAGGTAAGCATGTCTGGTGCACGAATACGAACAAAAATAAATGAGTTTTTTAATAATAACTACCCTGCATATACCTATCTTACTGCTTGTTTTAATTAAAAAACCAGTTAACTCTTCAAGGATACAATTAATTCTTGAATATTTAACATTCTAACTTAGTTTATCTAAAAATGTTTCATGGTTAATAATATTTATATAAAATATAAATTATATGAAAGAGGTAGATACATGTTTTGCATGAACTAAACATTTTAATCTAATATGTGCCTCGATTTTTAGAAGTGGCTTAATATTTTGAAAGATTTGTATCTGATTAAGTTAAATTTTTATTTAAAAACAACAAATAGTAAATTAAAAATCGCACAGTAAATATTTTTACAACAGATTTGAATAGTATATGTTTGTGTATAGAATATAGTTATGTTTTATAAAATAAACTACGCAGTATATTCGCACATCCAGTACTCGAATCTGTTTTGAAAATATTTACTGTGCGATTATTAATTTACTATCTTGCTTAATGAAACATACCATAGTAACAATTTTTGTCAAGTCTTGAGCAAGTCTGACTCAAGATTCTTGATCAAGTAACTGCATCCAGATTTTGAAAATTCTGGCGCAAGATACTGGCAACAGATTCTTGCTCAAGAATTGTCAAAGAATTGCTACAGATACTTCGTCAAGATTGTTGGACAAGTCTTGAGCAAGAATGTAGCAAGAAAAATTGACAAGAAATCAAAAAGCGATCTCTATCATGATCAAATCGTACTTGTTAGAGTAGGCCAAGATTCTTGACCAAGAATCTTGACAAATTGCTTGTCAAATTGCTTGCTACAGACTTGACGAACAGACTTGACAAAGTATTGCCAAACACTCTGCTTCCAGAATCTTGCTAAAATCTTGCCCAAGTCTGGATACAGAATCTTGATTAATTCTCTTGTTCAAGAATTGTCCAGTTCTTTACAAAGAACTATGTCAAGTACTCTGGTCAAGAAACATGTACAAGTTCAATGTTACTAGGGTTAATGTTTTAAGAATATTCTAAGAATTTTTTAAGAATAAATTTTTCCTTTTTAAAATGTTCTAAGAAGAATAGTCTTTACTTCTTGGAACGTTCTAAGCTTATAAGAATATATTAAAACAAATTGTGCTACCAGTACACTACGATATAGGAAGAATGGTCTTTATCGCAGGTTTTGGATGACTAGGTACTATAGAAAAAGATTAAAAAAAATGTTATTTTTTTATGTCCTTTATTTTACCGATTCAAAGTTGACAACCCCAATTACAGCACCATTACATCAAAGCATACATTTTTTTTTTAATTTTACATTTTTTATATTTTATTATGAAATTTTTTAATTTTTTTTTATATTAAAGCCATTATACATATGGCAGCTGCCACATGAAACATGGGATAAATGCAAATAAAAATAAAAACTAAGAACATTTTGTAACATACAATTGTATGTTGTACAAAGGAAGTTCAAATTTTCCATTTATTTAGCTTAAATTAAAAGCAGAATTCAATAATTTGAGTAATTGCCATATTTATTTGTTTCAAGGAATCTTTTTTTCAGTGTATACATAGTAACAATTTACTTTCAATGCAGTCTATTAATAGGAATGAGTTTGGTCATTAAACCCGAAGTGAGTCATTATGTGTTAGGGATGCCATAGTTTATAAAAGATTAAATATCAATATTAATCTGAAATTTCCCATCTGTCTTATACCGGAATAAATACTTTTGGGTTCGTGTTCTGATTCCTAATTGACATTCTCATTTAATATACTTATTTTTTAGTTTAAAGGCCTATCCAGAAGCTTGCATAAGAACATAAAACATAAGAATGCGATGCCGTGATTGGCTTAGGGGCTGTCCATATATTACGTAAAGCAATTTTTCAAAAAAATTGACCCCCTCCGCCCCCTGTGTAACAAACTGTCACATTTACCAACCCCCTGTGTAACGCGTAACAGTATAAAAATTTGTATTTTTTTTCTAACATATCTTGATACATAATGCAAGACGATAAAAAGACGGTGTAACAATATTTATTATAATAATACATATAGCACTTAATGTACTTAAAGGAAACTAAAATACAAAAACTAAATATTAGTTATTTTTCCATGGACAAGTCATGTGTGTTTCCAAGACTACAAAAGGCATTACAGATCGTTCTGTTTCTTGAGTGTTTGTTAGACATTGGCTTAGGTACACACATTGGTGTTCTGTGAGTACAGATTCACTTTAATTACTTTTGGACCGCTCTGTATGTATTTTAATGTTGTGTTGAGACTAATTTTATTTTTCATTAGATTCAAATAAGTTATTAATTAAAACATTCCAACTGGATAATAGCAACTATAAGAAATATAAAACTATAAGAGGATGTCATTATTATACTCTTCATAGCTTTCGAACTGAAAAAGTCGTTTTCAAATTGTTAAAACTGTAAGAAAATATTCTAGATTAAAAATTTAGGACTTCAGCATACACTATAAAAACTGCATGTAAAATAATGTAAAACTACACGAATTTACGTACTATTCTGGACTATGCATAATTCATGAATTTATGTAAAATAATGTAAAATAATTTAAAATAATGTAAAATAATGTAAAATAATGTCAAATAATGTCAAATAATGTCAAATAATGTAAAAGAATGTAAAATAATGTAAAAGAATGTAAAAGAATGTAAAATAATGCAAAAGAATGTAAAATAATGTAAAATAATGTAAAAAAATATATTTACATTGATTTACATATTTTTACATGATTTTACAATGTCGGGCTATGTTATTTTAAGACGCGCGTGCGCTTTGGACAATAACCAAGAAGGCGTCGCATCATGAGACGGATCGTTTAATATTGTTATTGTTAAAGAGATAGCGACGCATGCTGCTAGGTTAAAGTGTTAGAAGTGTAAAAAAAGGTAAATATGTACAATATTTAAATGCTTTATTTGTGGCCTAAAATTTACATTCATTATAAATTACGATCTTTATCAACCAATAGATCTTTAAAGAAAGATGTAACCAGTTTATACTCGTATTAAGGGTGCAAATCGTTTGGTTTATTAAACCAAATGAACTTTACGCTACGATATTTCAAAAAAGCTTAGACACAGAGACTTGTAATTTGGAACAAACATTTTCTAAGTAGTAAATATTTTTTTTCAAATTTTAAGTCTATGCAAAATATTACCATTCTAGACTATGTAATTTTTACCGTTCCGGTCTATGCAAAATATTACCATTATGGACTATGTAATTTTTACTGTTCCGGTCTATGTAATTTTTACCATTCCGGTCTATGGCAACATATTACCATTTACGGACTATGTAATTTAATGTAATTTATTTTACCTACAGTTGATTTAAAAAAAATGGAAAAGTTTCTTGTTTTCCACAAAATTTAGTTGTGTGAATGTGTATTATTTTAATGGGGTTATTTCAATATAGAAACTTTTACCTAAATTTATTGACATTTATTGACAAATGGAAAAAACACAATTTGCAATATATCGATTTTTTTATAACTCCGCTGTTTTTTGAAACCAACGCCATATTAAAAAAATTGTTGATGGCAGTACACTCACTAGAAGCGGTCGTCAGTCTAAAGAGAAAATTTGCAGAATATCTGTATTTGAAGGTAATTATTATAGTCGGTTATAAATATAGTATAATCTTCAAATAAGGATATTTTACCAATTTTCACTTAAATCTGACGTCCGCTTTTAGCGACTCTATGAAAAAAGGGTTTCTTCGACTTACACACTGATAAAACAAACCAGGTATTATAACACAATATCACTCAATATCAATATCATAATAAATATACTGTAATTAAAATATACCCGAAAAATCCAAAGATCAGTATGAAAATAGTTGAAAAAATTTCAAAACATGGTGCAGGGAAAAAAATATGTGAAAACATGGAAAAGTTACTGTTGGCTTTTTAATAAATAATTATTTCGTTCGAAGGAGAAACCTAAATAGTCCAATAGGGTTTAACAGTTATTATTCCAATTGTAATTTTAAACTTTAATAAAAACTAATTTAAATCTTTTAAAATTAAAAATTAGATTATTTACTTACCGCCTCCCGATCGGTAAGTAATTTACTTACCGATCAGCAATCTGTAAACATAACCTACTGCTGTCATAATTAGGCTAGTAAACACGTCAAATTACCCGATCTTGTAAAAAATTATTTAGTTGTATTCAATATTTGTGTATTAAATATTTTCTACTTATTATCATTTCAGAGTTGTATTTTAAAGTATACAGTGTGTATATTATAAATTGTCACGTCGCGTCGTATATTAAAATATAAAATATTTATAACATACAAAAAAGTCTATGATAGATACTACATGTGGTATTGATATAGCTGTCTATGCAAAAAGTGCCATCTCGTAAAACAATCTTTCCAATATGGCGTACGCTTCATATGCAAATAATTTTTATTAAATTCCGTAAAACTAACTAAATAAATATGATTCCTTTGATCTCGAGAGCGCGCTCACATTTAAGAAATATGTCGAGATAAAACGCAATATATTATCCACTGTATAAGGAAAGGAATGCGAAGCATTACATATCTTCACAGCTTGTTTATAATTTTCTTGACATGATATATTATCTAGAAATTAATTAACAGAAGTGACATTCGTTAACGTTAGAAATTTTATGGAATTAAATAATTAATATTTGCATGTTATGCCACTTGTATTACTGTATAAAATAATAAATAGCATTTGAAGATACATCCTGAGTTTGAAAAATAAAATTGCTAAATTTCCTGTTGTACAAGCTGGATCATCTAATTTATTACTAGTGAATATTACTATGGCCCGTTTTTTCAAGCAAGATAGTAAATTAAAAATCGCACAGTGAATATTTTTACAACAGGTTTAAATAGTATATGTTTGTGTATAGAATATAGTTATGTTTTATAAAATAAACTACGCAGTATATTCGCACATCCAATATTCGAATCTGTTTTGAAAATATTCACTGTGCGATTTTTAATTTATCTTGCTTGATGACACAGACCATAGAATGTATTTTTTCTTTAAAGTACTTATTGGTATACTCAAAAGTAATACATGGTAGAACAATTTTGTTTAAGCTTTTAAAATAAAAATTAACATTTAAAAATACCTACCTATTAATATTTGACGAGAAGTAATTTGATTTTAAAATTGCTGAAAAACTACGGATTTTATAGTTTTTTTTTATTATTTTTTTAGACGAGAATTAAAAATAACAATAAACTCAACATCTTGTTCTTTAAGTAGGTACCAATCATAGACAAAGAACATAGATGATCTGTCATCTCAAGGTTATATACAAATTTACGAGTCCTCCATTTTAATCGGAAGTTCGTCAGAAATCAGCCGGGAAATTTAAATTAGTGGGTAAAATGTAAATAAATAAACGACATAACCTTACTTTTTAATGTTTTCTTATGTTATATTAAAAAAAATCAAACTTACCTAAAAAATATGATACTGCTGTCTGCAGGTAGCAATCGTTTTATGTTTCTACAACTTTTTATAAAATACGTCATTGCAAAGACTTTACTAGTTCTTTGAAAAAGCACTACAAGATATACAAAAAACACAGAAAGACTTTAAAAGTTCAAAAACGCTATTATATAGTCTATAATAAAATAAAATGTTCACCCTTCTAGCACAAAACACCAAACGCGTAGAAAAAATAACAGAAAAACCTCGAAAACAAACTCAAAACATACATAAATTAGGTTATGTTAACCTGTTGAACGAATATGTTAGAGGTGTGTGTGAAGAATTATATTTTTATATTTAAATTACTGGTAAAAATAAATAAATATCTGTGTAGTATAACATTGATTTAGTTTTTACATATATAACAAACTGTTGCAACAAAACAACGACAAAAAGAAACTTTTACTGACTACTGAAGTGAAATGAAAAGACACATCTCTAACAAAGAAAATATTCCTATCTAATGCAACACAGTGTTACCAACATAAAATATATATTTTTTTACTTTATGTTGGACAATTGGAATCAAAATGGAGGACGCATTTAGTCGGGACGCAGAAGTATGCGCAGACGGTCAAAAATCAATCTATTTGTTAATTTTGTCTATGGTACCAATTTACCAATGAAGGTAATTGTCTAGAAAAACCTTGGCAACACTGGAGGATGTACAACTTTAACGATTTCATGCCTTTAAGAAGTCGTATAAAATAAATTTCTTGTGGTACTGGTAATTCCCAAAAATTTACAAAAGGACGGTTACCTTTTCAAGTCGGTAGGTAACGACATAAAAGAATTATTGGTTTCGCATTTTTTCCACAAAATCTTTAATAAAGAAATATCTTCCATAAAAGATTATTTTATAAATATGCTTCTGGTATTAAATAGTCATTGTGGGATTTATTTTGTATTGGAATACAATACAATTATGACCATCGTAGCATTATAATCAGATTAAATTTCTCGTAACAATTATTATGGTGATTTAAATTACGTTGATTCATAAAATCTTATCCTGTTGGGTTCTGTCAAAGGAGACTACCGAGATTGGCCTGTTGAAGATAAGTTACCATGTTAAAACCACTGATGGTTTTAGATGGATCATCATGTGAGTTTTCAAGGGACACAAAGCAATCTGCGGGGAAACGCTTAGTTCCGACATGAATGGGATCTACGGCCAATATATGTTGGATGTTAACACTATAGTGTTTAAAATAAGCGTTTCCCCGCAGATTGCGTTATGTCCCTTGAAAGCTGACACGATGATCCATCTAAATCCATCAGTGGTTTTAACCTTGTAACTTATCATCAACTTGTTTCGAATAAAAAAAAATCTTCAGTCTCCTTGAACTTTAAACCCCATTTTAATCATGTTCCCATCATCGTATGGAACTCAAATTAAGTGCATACTAATCAGTTTCAAGAAAGAATAATCCGATAAACTTAAAATTTTCAGGAAAAATCAAGTTCGATGAGGGGAAGATAGCTAATGTTTTTGAAAGTAATCCCCCAAAAACAAAAAAGTTATGGGGAGTTAAAGCTGAAAGGAAATTCCGATTAACGTAACTTTTTCAGGAAATATTACTTTTGTTTTAAGGACCAATTCTACCAATTTTGAAAGTAATCCCCCCCAATAATATTTCTTATTTATATTGCAATATATTGTACCGAAAACTGAGCAATAAACTAAGGTAGGTACCACAAAAATCCAATACATGCTATCCTTGATATTATTCATTTGTATTGCAAATAAATGAATAAAAAAAAGGCGATACAGGAATACCAAATAATCAGAGACAGACCACAAAAAGTAATATCAAATTAAATTTTCAGGTTTGAAATTGATAGCTTTTTTGTTATATAAAATAAGTGTACCTATACAAGTATACTTTCTACATTTCGTAAGAGAAAAAATAATTTATATTTTTTTTTATAATTATTATTAATAAACTTTCATTGACAAGTAAAATGAAAAGAGAAAAATATCCACTGTTTTGACAGTTACAGCTTTCTTCAGATTTGAACCTAAAAAGTGTGATTTATCTATATCTGCTCTACTGTAATATTTTAGAAATGGTACACTAATTTTAATTACAATTTTACCATCGTGGTTGACATGGTTACCAAAAATACCTTATCTGCTAGGGTCTCTTGATTTTGGTTTTTGGTGTTATCTGTCTTTTAAGAAGATAGAAAACGTCAAATGAAAATTCAGGGACCCTAGTATCAGCTATACACGGTTAATTATCAGAGTCTAATTAATTTTATCGACAGTTATAGATAAAGCCTCCTTGGCTACTAGTACTTTGATAACATATCGTCAGTTGAGAATGATAGGGTTTCAAGTTCCAAAGCTTATAAGGTTGACAGATGGGTGGCAATTGTGCACCTTTGTTCCGCAATAATTTTTGCGTTTAAAACCATATCGTAACTAATAATATAACAGTATAGCATATAGCATATGGTAATCTAATTGACTTTTTATCTACCATGCATTCACTTATTTATAAATGATTACTTCTAAGTTTATTTAACTGTTCTCTGTATTAAAATATGTTTCTTCAAGAAACTTTCTTGTATAATGTTTTTCAGTTTTATATTTAAAGCTTTAAAGAGGTCGTTAAAAAATTATATTTGTTCACATTTTACTTCAGGACAAATACTTAACATTCTTCAAGTCTGCTTGAATTCTTGTACTTATGATGGTACTTTCGATATAGATACTTAAGGGAATTCCTTAGTTGAAACTCGTATATAAGTACACTGAAAAAAAAATATCTCGTGGGGGCAACCAAATCATTAGTTAAATACGGAACAACTACACTGCCGCGCATTAAATTTCGGACACCTAAAAAACTGATATTTTTTAAATTTAAATATTTTGAAAACTAATTAATGGATTTGAATGATTCGTTTTTTGTTTTGAAGCTTAAACATTCTCTACTTTTGTTTGTTTTAAGAATGATTAAAATTTTTTTTCGTATTAACAGCAACAAATAATGTACAACTATGTTTTTTACCCCATCAAAGACTTGCATGGTACGCCACTGTTTATCAAATTATTAAAGTCTTTCTTATTGCCGCAATTTTAATGAATATTTTCTTTTCTATTTTTTTATATTTTTACTTCTAGTTTAGGAGATATCAGGATTTTCCTGAAAGTTGTCATTTTTTCAGTTAACTTAAAAAAAAATCGAAAAAAAATTGTAAAAATGTTTCAAAAATGTTCAATTTTTGTTTTGTTTTCTTTTCACGTAAAAAAAAATATTTTTTTTTTTGAAAATGATAGTTTTTATTTTTTAAAAAGTCCAAACCCCCCATAACTTTTTTGTTTTTATAAAACAATAGGGATCTTCCCCTCATAGAACTTGATTTTTCCTGAAAATTTCGAGTCCATCGGATAATTCGTTCTGGAGTTATGTTGTCTACAAAAATCGTGACACGGGACAGACGGACCGACAGACAGACGAAAATTTCAAAGTTTCTTATTTTTTCATGAAACACATTTGTATCCAAGAATTTTTTGTCTAGGACGTTTTTTAACGATTTTGGGAAATTCGAAACTACCGTATAATATTAATCTAGCGCAGGCGCTGTGAATAATATAATAAATATGTGTATTGTAAATATTTGATGTATTTTCTAAAGAATCTAGCCTGCAAAAAATGCTAACATCTTGTGTGGTCAATACGTAAGAAGAAACTTAAACATGATAGGTTGCCATGACTTGCTTCTGAATTTTAAGATCAAATATCTTTGGATATATCTGATACACCTACTAAATGAGGTAGACTACTTTATTTATCTTATTAGCAAATATTTTTACATTTTATATTCTTATTACTATTTACAATTAATGGCTGCGTTCAATGGAAACAGCAAACTCATCGAAACTCATCGCAAGCTGTCAAATCACTACTGAACGCTATGACGAGTTTCGATTGACAGATGTCGCGGCAATCATTCCTCCCTCATCAACGTTTTGAGATGATTACTTTTGATTGTTTTTTTAAAAGCGCGGGAATGTACTTTTTGTGCGTATTTCTAACCTCAAATGGTGGTTGTGACAAGTGACAGATATTAGCCGTTCAGCAGTTTGCTAGCATAATATCATTTGATTATTTTTGCTGTTTCCATTGAACACAGCCAGTGATTTCTAAGGTCGAAGTGCAGTGATTATTATTATCATAATACTTATCAGGTATGATTTACTAATCTAAAAAGATTTTTTTAAAGATGAATAAATTTAAATATATTATCCTGACCCTCTTAGCAAAATTAAGGTGCAAAACACTTGAGGGTTTGACTAAACAGGGAAGTTAAACTATGTGTCATGACATGCTAGTTTTATACAACCATTTTTTAAAGATAATGGAGCTCTCTACAACTAGAATTATGAAACAAAAGACGTCTACCCTATCTCTATCTCATTTGTGCTACACTTTCCAGCCAACCAAATAAATACTGTATTTGTTTTTCATACAACAAATACAGTATTTATTTGGTTGGCCGGAAAGTGTAGCAGTGACCGGCATAACGAACGTAGCTAATGTGAATCTGTAGAATAAGATAATTCTACTAAAATTTAGATGGCGCCAGTAATTTCTTTAATATATTTACACTTTTCGCCCGGCCAAGTAAATATTGTATTTGTTCAACAAAGAACAAATACAGAATTTGTTTGGTTGGGTGGAAGTGGGAGTGTATGTATGTATTCTATCCTTTTTGGGTAGAACTTTTGTCCCTGTCTAATCGAACGGGAGAAATCTCCATTGGGGTTCATTTGTCACATACTTAAACGGTGCTTTGCATTGAAATATATAACGTGATTAAACTAAATTTTTGGAATAGTGCTAAGGCCATATGGAAATCTAATTTATATATACTGCTTTCTAAGAAAAAATTGTCTTAGTAATTTTACACTGTAGATGTTTTTTTTGTATGGGGGGGGGATTAAAAATGAAAATAAAGGGGTCAATTTATAGTAATTTTTTACATGTTGTAATATTAAGAAATGTTTAGATAGAAACTTCTGTATTACTAAATTCATATTTTTTTGTAGAGGAAAGACGCATAATTTAGGATGGTTTCCTAATTTCTGATAGTAGTGTATCTAAGATACTATCTGCAGAGGTAAACAGAAACCTACTTTTGTGTGAAGACCAAAGTCAAACTAAATCCGTCCTATGGTAACGGTAGAGCTTCTCCCCGTTAAATGGCAGAAAAAATCGTTTAAATTGCAAAAGGCAAAACTATGGTTACTATAGTATTCGTAAAATTTGATTAATGATTAAATTCGAGATTAAATTAACCTTATTTGCAGAATGAAATGTCAAGGAATAACAAGAAACATTAGCAATGGGATCCAGATCTTTGAGAAAAAAGTTCGGATATAGTTTTTTTAACCGTGTTTTTTGGAAAAAATAAACTTCAATAAAATTGTTTTCATAATAAATCATGGTTCCTTATAATAAGTTGTATGTTGTTATATAAAAAAAATATCAAAAAGTAATACCGAATATTAAATATTGGATAAACTGTAAATAGTATCCGAAATTAGGCGACTTTCCTATACGATAATGCAATACAAGAAAAATAGTTTTGTCCTATAAGGGGGGTAATTATCCCTATTGCCCTTACCCTTGCTAGTAGGATTTCGAGATAAAAAAGCAATACCATTTAACATACATCTTACATATTTTTTATTTCATAAAAAATGAAAAATTTTATTGACCATAATATGCAAGAAACTTTTGAAAACTGTAACTAGTTTAAACTAAGTAAAGTTGCTTAATGCAAAACTCATGTTAACTAGTGTAATTAGGGAAAATTAAGATAAAGATAAGGATGTTAATCTTTATGGAGAATAATATTATAAAATTACTATTTTGAATTATTAAAACAGCCATTAAAAGAGACGGACGGACGTGAAGAACTATTAAATAAAATACCAGTAGCTGCTATTAAAAAATTGTGACTCACTCCCATAGATAAATATAATCTTGCGTATTTAATCACATACATGTGCAAAATTTAGCCAGGTTATTTAAAAACTTGTATTGGAATTTTAAAAAGGAAATAATTTTTATTATTACTCAACGAACTAACAACTCTTCTCTCTAAAATAGGCATATCATTTGCAAAAACTGACAAAAACGTAGCCAACATATACATTTGTCTGTCTTACTCGCACAGCTTTGTTCTAACAGAGACAACAATAACAGTTACTGGTAATTGTTATTGTTCAGGCCTGAATATACCTACTATTTGTTTACAAACAAACCGAGATGTTGGCGATACTTTATATTAACGGTAAGCGTATTCTAGAGAGAAGAGTTGTTAGTTCGTTGTTATTACTTATATTTCTTTTCAAAACAATAGTACAAATGAATTCATGATCTATAATTTCAAAAATATACTCTAATAAAATTAAGTAATTATGAAATTAAAAAATACATACATCTTGGAACTTAAAAAAGGAAATAATTTAGATTATTACTTATATGTAATTCCTTATCAAATATTAATGGATCTGTAATCTATAATTTTAAAAATATACTATTAGTGGAGCTCTTAATAGGAATTAAAAAAATTGTATTAAAATTTTGAAAAAGAAATAATTTTAGATTATTACTTATATGTATTTATGTTTCAAAATAATAATTTTAGTGGACCCATAATATATAATTTTAAAGAATTAGGAAATTTAAAAATTTGTATTGGAATTTTAAAAAGGAATTTAGAATGTTACTTGTAGGTAATTCCTTGTCAAATCAATAACGTTAATAGATCCATAAATTATTATTTCAGAAATATAGGTAGGTACTCTTAATCGAGCTCTTAAGAATTAAATAATAAGGAAATTTAAAAAAATTTTAAAAGAGAAATAATTTAGACTATTACTTATAGGTTATTTCTTGCTTTTATATTAATTAATTATCTTTAATTTTAAAAATATACGCTTAATCGAGCTCTTACTCTTAATTAATTAGATAATTTTAAAAAAATTATTGGAATTTTAAAGAGGAAATAATTTGGGTTCATTTTCAAAGCAATAATCAAGGCAATAGTTTAAATGAATCCATAATCGATGATTTGAAAAATATACGATTAATGGAGCTCTTAATAATTTTAATTAAAACAACAAATATTCATTTATAAACTTTTAGAAAGATCAAAAAGTAACTGATATTGCAACAGGAAGCAAGTAAAGAGCTTTAGATTTTACAATGTCGAATGGGATATTTTAAGTAGGCCATGCATTGCAATGGGTAAATCTATTTTTATGTACAAGAACCATGCATGGCCATGTGGCGAATTATAGTCATCGACCTTTTGTCCCATTTGGGTGTTTTGGTATCAAGATAAATTTATCAAAATCAAACACCATTCATGTGATGGATTAGTTTAAGAACTGGTGAACACTGTCAACAAGTAATTTTTTGCCGGGCCTAATTTTACATATATTTTAAATTATACAAGTACATATAAGTATATATAAGTTTATATTCTAATTTACCTATTTTAAAATTTTCAGGTTTTGGATCCGGATACTTTGGATGTTAACATGTTAGAAGCGCCCGTTTTGAAATGGGACACTCTTACAACTTAATTTTAACTTACCAAGCGCCACTTGTACCAGCGATGGTTTAACTTTTAGATTTAGATTAAATTGACAGTCGAGCAGTCAAAATGCAGGATTTTTAACTAAAACCGTTCAGTCAAGATATTTACAATTTAAAAGTTGGAGCAAGTGGCTCAGAGTTATTAACATTATATTTATTACGTTCAGAATAAACTATATTTATAGTTATAAAAAATAATCTGCATGCCAAGGGGGTAAAAACAGTCTTTAAAAAGTTTATATTACATATCTTCAGGTTAAAAACTTGGTAAATCTGACCTGGCGTTATGTCAGATCCATTTTTTTTTAAATCTTATTTAATCAAAAGATTATTTTATTAATTTTTATTTAATCATAAATTTAGATCTTTCATATATCAAAGGCACTTTAGGCCCACGAATTATTTTGTCAATACGAAAACAGCTTAATAAATGCAATAAATGATGAAGCTGAAGTTTGCAACGTTTTTTTGCAACGAAAATTCAAATAGTATATTAAAATACTAGTTTCAAAGCATACGTTTTTAGCGCACGAGTACAAGTTTAGAAAACAATCCGCTTGCGGCGAGTTTTTTAAAGTACTAGTGCGCTAAAAACGTGTTATGGTATAAGTGCTTTATATACTATTTGAATTTTCGATGCAAAAAAACGTTGCAAACTTCAGCTTCATAATAAATGATGAAGCTGAAGTTTGCAACGTTTTTTTCCAACGAAAATTCAAATAGTATATTAAAGTACTAGTTTCATAACATACGTTTTTAATGCACGAGTACAAGTTTAGAAAACAAGCCGCTTGCGGCGAGTTTTCTAAAGTATTAGTGCGCTAAAAAGGTGTCATGGAATAAGTGCTTTAATATACTATTTGAATTTTCGATGCAAAAAAACGTTGCAAACTTCAGCTTCATAATAAATGTAATGTTTATAACTCGGTAATTAAAAAGTAAGTTTTTATGGAATCTCTTTTTAGCACTATTTAAGGGAAACCAAATCAAACCGATCCAAAACCTCGCAATTAAGAACAGATATGTAAAATTTAACCGGAAATAAATAACTTATTAGAAATGTTTACCAGCTACAGCTAGTTGATCAAAATAAAAATGTATTTGACGAGGTATTTGATATAGTTTGTTTGGTGAAAGTTAATTAATATATAAGAATATCCAGAATTAAATCAGTTCAACTAATAGAAAGATATATTTTAATCTAGAAAATTTTAATGATGGTATCTTCCTGTTTTATAAATATGATTACTACCTACTATAAAAGACTTGTCGCTCCTATTCAATAGATTTTTATGCGTTATGCATTTTCAGCGGAAGTACAGCTATTTATGTAAATGAAAATATAAAACAGTAAAAGTGTAGCTACATGGATTTAATATAAATAATATATGAAACGCAGATGCAAAACGTTATTTTAAGATTTAAATACATTTTCGAACATGACTATAAATTATAATCTTGAAGTAAAATGTAGAAAAGCATTTCGGTGTATTCTTTTCTCGTATCTTCAAAAAATCAATTCTTGGTTTTCTTTACTAATCAATTTTGTACATGAGACTAATAACTTATACAAATTCCAGTTAAATATTCCAATTAGTTTATAAGTTACTTTGTATAGAAATAATTAATTGAAGTTTGTATAAGTTGACAGTTAACTAGTTATCATGTAAAAAATTGATTAGAAGGGAAAGTAACACGACGATTTGTAAACTTAAGTTTTCTTTAATTTATAAATGTCTCAATAATAAGTTGCAAACTTGATAGGTTTTGCACAAATTAGGTACTAGCAGTAGGTAATTTTTATTGTCCTCTAAATTTTCAGTTTGTAGAATTATGTAAACACCATGGATGACAGTGTACACCATGGTCTTTAGGAAAATTGTTTATTTTGTGACCAATGTTTTTCCATAAACACCATTTAGTGTAATTAGCGTCCACATGTCCACACCTAATGTGTATTATTCATTTGCACTTTTAAGTGAAGTTTATTAGACGAGGAAGGATTTAATAGGAAATTATTAAATATTTTAGGTTACCTTATGTATAATTTATTATGATATAAATAAAATTCTTGCTTCATTTTTTACTTTCGAGGAAGAAGGAGAAAAGAAAGTTGTTTTTTATTTAGTCAATATGTAATAAAAATATGCTTTTAAAGGGCTTTTTCTAAATTAGTTACCTATTTAATTTAGATAGATATTTATAATAAATTAAGACTGATTTCTCTATGACTAAAATTAAATTCTGATTATGAACAAGGAACGTCAAGATCATTTCATGAAATCTACTTTTTTAACATATTTGAACCAGTTTCAAACCACTATTTCTTTAGGAAAAATATCCAGTTTAATTAACACTCTCCAATTACCTGTAGTTTTTGCGAATGTCCACAGTTGTGACAAGAATAAGTAACGTATTCTTGCAGAGAAGGCATAATTTTAACACAGTCAAAGTTTCCGTTTAGTTCGTCGATCAGTTTCTTGTAATTAACAGAAATATTAGCTCTATCGTTGATTACACTTTTGTTTAATCTTCCCATAGTGCGAAAAATACCGTTTAATTATTAAAAATGTCACTAGTTTTAGGAATATTACGAGTTGGTTCACCACAGAAATATCACTTGAGCACGACTCGAAGTACTGAACATGGTACTGAAAACTGTGAGAGTAGTGCGGGTCAGTTACCCAGTTCCAAACGACGTTTCGAAGGAATGTTAAGCGATGTTGTCGGCTTTTAAAATATATCCTATTTTCTTAAGGAATTTCTACGCATGCGGTTGGGTATGCACGAAACGCACGTTTCTACAAAAAGGAGACTGATCCTTTTGATCCTTTTTTAATTCGGTGTGTAGGTAAAATCTGAGTAGGCACGAGACCATATTTACTGTTTTCAGCACGCATAACATAATTTAGCATAATACGGATAAATAAGTATTTAAAATTAATTTCTGATAGGCTTAAAATAAATAAATAAAAATTAAAGAAGACTTTAAGATGCGTAATGCTAGGAATTACATCATATACTTACTATTCACAGCGGATTTATATTTTCCCAAATACTGAAATTTTCAAAAAAAATCTTTTTAAAATTTAAAATTAAAAAATGTCTGTCTGTTTGTCTGTCTGTATGTTAATCCTTTCAACGGAATGTCTGATTTAATCAACGAACTAATGACTCTTCTCTCTAGAATACGCTTACCGTTAATATAAAGCATCGCCAACATCTCGGTTTGTTTGTAAACAAATAGTAGGTAAATTCAGAGAGAAGAGTTATTAGTTCGTTGGATTTTATAATTTTTTTCACCAGATTCAGGACATTTGTTATTGGCTTTACATTAAATATGGTTAACATTGCACAAGAGGGGTAAAACGAACAAAAACAGTTTCCCATTTTGCGTTTACCGGGAATCTCCCAAAGGAGATAACATGCCTTCTAAACTAGGCCCGAAGGGATTTTCCGTATTAGTAGGTAATCTATTAAGTTTAGACCTTTATGTAACAAAACCCATGATCAGATTTTAGTGAGATACAACTGCAACCTATTTTTGATTGAGGCTCGGTGTGAGAGCAATACAGTGCGGTCCAAATCTCAACCGCTCCTCTTAACTTTTAAACGAGTTGAGATTTTGACTTGAAATAAGACAACTTAAACTATCTTTACTCGTATATTTTATATTTTCAGCGTTTAAAATGTGGACATGTCCGGATAGGTAGCGCAGGGGGACATTTTTTAAACGGACACATCATTTTAAAGCTCATAAAATTCTATATTCGACTATATATTTTTTAATAAAAAAATTTAAGGTTTAGATTTTTCAATTTTTTTTTTTGCTATAAAATCTGATTTTTTAGGATATTTTTTTGTAAATTTTTATTTATATCAATTAAAATTAGTTTAAAACTAAAATTTATATTTTTGCAACATGAAAAAATAAAGTTTTCAAAGACTTTGTTTTTTTTTTTAAAGAAATTTTGACGAAAATACCCATCCAAACTACTCCCCATCCCTCAGGGGGTGGATTTAGAATTTTTTTATTATCAGATTCACTTTCAGCAACCTTAAAAATCGCAATATACCAGTTTTCACGAAAACTACCTCTCACCCCTCAGGGGGTGAAATTATAAAAAAATTATTATCAGATTCATATTCGTCAACCCGAAAAACCCAAATATACCAATTTTGATGAAAATATCTAAAAATATATACCCCCTCACCCCCTTGGGGGTGGAGTTTTTTATTATCAGATTAAATTTCAGCAACCTTAAAAATCCCTATATAGCAATTTTCAAATAAAAAAAAAATCTGTTTTCCCATATGTCCCCCTGACCGCACCTCAATCCCGAGCTAGAACTTTTAGTAACATACCTGTATGCCAAATTTCAAGTCTCTAGCTTAAAGCGTTCTTAAGTTATCGTTCCCACAAGATTTCCCGGACAGACCGATCAACCGATCGACATTTTTTTTTGCTTGAAATTGATTTTTATCGACATAAAACGTCATAAAACGCAAAAATACGCAAAAAAATGTTTGAAATTTTTTTCACGAATACAAGGCTTTCCAAAATTTTGAAAATTTTCCAAATGGGAAAGCAAAATCAGCTCATATTCTGATTAAATCAGGATTGTTGGTCACCTTAATCTAGAAATCTAAGAATTATGCCTTGCTGAAGGCTAAAGTACTTGCAATTTATTATACATAATTGAATTGAAGCAAAAGATTAATGTTTAGTGACATCTAAATATAAAGAGATGTGTATTTTCTGCCGACAACGTTGTATATTTTACTTTTAACCTGTTCAAAAGATACATAGCCATCTGCCATTCCTTTTAATAACAGTTTTCTTACTGAAAATTCTTCTCTTTGAGAAATGACGCTCCGAATCTAAGATAACCAAGTTAAAAAGGATTAAAAAATTTATAGGTTTGCAACTGCAAACCATTAAAATTTGTTGTGTAATATTAAAGAGGTTTTACAATTTCTGGAAAGCATCTTATAAGTCACTGAAAGTGGCGTTACACCAAAACATAAAAGAACGCAGTCATTTTCGTAAAGTAAATTAACCCATTTTTGTGTTTAAGATCGCTACTTGATTGCTTACGATTCACTCACCGCAGTAATGAGAACAATCCAGCGCATGCGCACTGATTTTCTTATTTTTGTTTTGACGTATTATTATTATTTTATTATATTTTATATATAAATTATGTTAAGGTTATGTAAGATTCTTTTGCAGAATTTTACGAAAATATCTACTTTTTTCTTTGCGAGCTAACAGTTTTTTTTTAATTGGCTAAAAGTACTCACTTTTAATAGTATTTTCGTAAACAAAAATTGCGGAATATTCATTAATAAACACTTGATTCTTAAAATATATCGCCTTCTAAATTCTGAAATATCGTATCTGAAAAATGCCTCCCATTAAAGAAAAAAACACCAAACCAGCAAACTACCAAACCAAACCATTATTAATGTAAACCAACGCCTCCATTAAAAAAAAAACCAAACCAGCAAACTACCAAACCAAACCATTGTTAACGTAAACCAACGCCTCCCATTAAAAAAAAACACCAAACCAGCAAACTACCAAACCAAACCATTCTTAAACCAACGCCTCTATTAAAAAAACAAACAGAAATTCGTGAGTATTTTAACAATCTTTTGCTATATATTCTAACAAAAAAACTGGATTTTCCGCACCTAATTATATTCAAGACAGTAAGTTTTAGTAATAAAACCAGAAATCAGTGCAAAAATGTAGTTCATATAACCCCACTCAAATTAAACTATTTCATAAAACTACAACTGCCTAAACGGAAGCCACTTTTGACATCCGTCAAAACATAAGCAAACCAGTGCGCATGTGCTAGATTCTTCTCATTACTGCGGTGAGCGAATCGTGATTGCTTGCAGAATCTGTGCGCAAGAATTGAAGAGAGTAAGCGCGTGTCTGTGTGACCTTCAGGTTTTAACAGTTTGACTGCAGATTATAATTTTGATGTCGTTGGCTGACGCCGAAATTATTTTTTAAATAATAAATCTTAGGTTTTGCTAAATATGAAGTAAAATCAAAACCAACAAAAGCACGTGTTAAAACAAACCGTCTTCTGTGATGCTGCAAACATACAAACGACCAACAAGAACGACGATGAAATAGTAAAGCAAGTAAATAAGAGAAATAATAACCATCACGCCGATCGGTGTGGTCGGCGTCAGCGAAGAGAGCCAATGCACTCGGATCGGAGAGATCGGCATTCAACCTGTTACCTAATAATCGCAAAAATGTATTATTTTACAAAAAAGCCAAAGGCAATATGGACCAAAATCGCATGCGATTTTCGCCAATATTGCCAAAATATCAATATTGTTTAGGCACGTGAATAGACCTGATTTATTGACAATCGACTTTGTCTATTGCAAAAACGAATAAAAACTGCTGAAAATGACGGGTCTTGGCGGGTATAAATGGTGCATAAACCGGACTTGAGCGGATGAAATTCACCCGCTCAAGTCCGGTCTATGCTACATTTATACCCGCGCAGACCCGTTATTTTCAATAGGGTAGAAGTAGAAGAAGAAATAAACGCATATTTACATCATTAAAAAAACTGCTCTTACTTTTTTCTGTCACGGATAGTACATGTATGAGAAATTTGGTCAGAATGGGTCTTTACAGAGCTTGAGAGGTCCCTGCAGGGCCCTGGCGCCAAAGCCTTTTAATTTGGCAGCCCAAATATATATCACACTAAAATTTAAAACACCATTAATATCATTTCATGTCAAATAATATTGTAATAAGGTAGTAATCAAAAGGCATTTTGTGTGGAATGAAGGGGGTTTTATCAAAACAGTAACTATAATTTAGACGTTTAATCATAGTGCTAGGATGTCCTTATCCCTTACACCTGAAGGTATACCTTATAATAAACTCTTTCCATAAAATGACCACTGTTCGTATGCCTACCTAACCTAACTAGTAGACATCGGATTTTACGGAGTCGTGACGTCAAAATCCATAGCCGGGTACAACAAATTAATAATTTTATAAAATGTTTTATAAGCTATCAAACTACTACATTTACAAAGAAAATTATATAAATATTATGAAAATCCCCTAACGTTTTTATTTAATAAAAAAAAAACAACAGATCCGAAAATGATGATTTAGTTGGACTTTTAAATAATCCAAATTTTATTTAATAGTATTGTAACATGATCGCTGGGTATTACTTTTATCAAGTTAAAAAAAAAACTGCCTGGCCAATCCTTTTCTATTCGCAATAACAGCTCACGTGACGTTTATAACTTGTTATATTATAAATAAAATACAAAATTACACAACTAAAACATATAGTGTTTGTAGAAACAGCAAACCACCGACGAAATCTTTTTGTGTTTTATTCAATTTGTGAAAAGGTGACTGGAAGGTAAAATCTATTTGAACTCGTTATAAACATGTACTCTGCAGAGATCTAAAAGCTCTAAATTTGTTTCCGTATGCGTGCGACGAAATAAGTGAGATGTAAGATCAAGCGTGTGCCATGTACGTTATTTTATTGGTTAGAATCACGCGCATGCGGAAACAAGGTTTTTATTGCAAGGAAATTGAATCATTTCGTTTGACTTAGCAATGCGAATTAATTTCTTTTTTTGCTCCAACTTTTTCGTTTGAGCCTAATCTAATATTCATTTGTCACCGTTCATTTTATTAGTTAAATCCCTTAATAAAATGTTCGTAAAACCATTACTTACTACGGTTAAATCGTGGATTGAAGATTATCCAGAACTAGAGTTCGACGGCACATTTTGTAAAAAGACTTAACCTGGGAAAGAAAAACTAATATTTTAAGACACAAAAACCCATAAAGAAGATGAGGAGCAAGGACAATTTAATATTTAAAGTAAGTAAAAAAATATTAAATTAATTTTAATCACAAGTTATAAAAGTCACGTGACCTTTTATTGCGAATAAAAAACGATTGGCCAGGCAGATTTTATTTTAACTTACTAGTAATACCCAGCCACCATGCCACAATACTATAAAATTAAATTTGGGTTATTAAAGAGCCCAACTAAATCGTAGTTTTCAGAATTGTTATTTTTTAAATTTTCTTTTACTTAAATAAAACTTTATAGGATTTTCATAATATTTATATAATTTTCTTTGGTAATGTAGTAGTTTGGCAACATGTTAAACATTTTTATAAAATTAATATGAATTTGTTAAGTTATTGTACCCGGCTATGCATTTTGACGTCACGACTCCCTAAAATCCGATGTCTACTAATTAGTGGTGATAAATAATTACATTAGGCAACACGGTTCCTTGCCCTGATTGCAGTCATATATTTCTTGACTAATTTAAGGTCGCTGAGACCATATCTCAGAATATTTCTACCACATCAGATCTGAAAAAAATGAGACAAAAGTGGTAAAAAATCATTATTTTAGCACTCTTTCAAAAATTACGGGAGTTAAAAATATTCTGAGGACAAATTTAAATTCTGCGATTAGTTTAAATTCATATATAGAAAAAATAGGGATTCTGGGGAAAAAATATTTAGAAAAAAAGAAAGCGTGGCTCTTAAACTAGTATAGTGTTTCTGGTATATGGGAGGATTGGTGTAGTGGACTACTTGGCGAGTTTACTACACAAATAGCGTGAGTTCGATTCTCACCGGCGCCGATTTGCCTTTTTTAGTTAATTAATAATTGAAATTTGGCGAAGGCGTAAGTGAAGCGGACACTCCCTATAAATTGGTTTGAAAGTCAATTAAAGCCGGTGGTTTCCTCTACTACTAGCCCACACAAGTCCTGGACTTGGGGGATGCTTAATTAAGTAGAATAGTACGAGGATAAACAAAAATGTAAATATCACGAACCTCTTCATTAATTTCGAAATACTTAAATCACTGAAGCGGCACATCACAAATACTAAGTATGAGTAAAAAACATTTTTTTCTACACTTTTCAAACACAGAATGAATCCATTCTAGCTCTAGATATGGTATGAATATTCCGTATCAAGTGTTAGAATGAGCACATGTAGTGCCATCTCTTGTTTATAAAAGTAAAGAAAACTGTAGCACTATTAGCAAATATATATATATATATATATATATATATATATATATATATATATATATTTTACGATGAAATATTGAATAATTTAATGCAATTTAAAGTTTTGCGTTAAAATTACGTAAAGTTTATTAGTTTTTCTTAATATTTGACCAGTTTTTTATCAATTTAGTTCAAAAAATTAAAACTGCTCCATCTGCTGTTAAATATTTAAACCTGATATATCACAACAATCTGACATAACCAATTTTTGCATTATAATTTGTAAATATGTGATAAATTAAATAAAAATCTTTTTTAAGTACTGATTTGATAAAATTATTAAATAACATTAATTGATTTATTTAAAAATATGTGTTTTGTTGCATATACAATGTCGAGCCACAAAAAACATTGTTTTTAACCTTGTCCGCAGTTTAAAGCCATACAGTGTTTTATATTTGCAGTCGAAGGAAAAGTATAGTCTACAACAAGTATGGAATAGTCATTCCGTGCTCGCGGGACCGTCATACTCGCCTACCGGCTCGTATGACAAACTTTCCGCTCGCGCGGAATATTGTCTATTCCATACTAGTTATAGAATATACTATTTTCTACGACTGTCTTAGAATGTTAGTCAAATCTCATAGAAAACTCTTACGGTATATAGCACATTCCGTAAGAGGATGAATCCTATTGCGGTATATGAAACCTATATTACGTTTTATGGCACATTCCGTGATAGGTTTCATATACCGTAATAGGTTCATATTTTTAGCAAAATCAACGAATTTTACTACAAAATAATAAATAATTAATAAAAATTAAATTATTGGGTGTAAATTATTGTTTTTTATTAAAACTTTTGATTATGTAATTTATAAAAAAAAGTAATTAATATATAAAACTTCAGTCGTAGAAAAAGTATAGTCTGCAACACGTGAAGAATAGCTATTTCTCACTCTTGTACCGTCCGCCTATCGCGGCGGTGACAAACATCCACTCGTTCGGAATATGCATCACTTGTTACAGAATATACTTATTCTTAATGCATGTATTATTAAAAATATCTTAGACATTGATGTAAACTTTACGTTTTAGGTTCTGAGGTTCATCTATTGGCTAACCCGTATGCAGGGCCCTATGGTAGGCCTACCTACCCTATAGAGTGACCATATTATTATTTTTTTGATTTTTTGATGTTTTACGGTTTAACTTTTACCCCCAAATATTTTTGTCCTCGGAAATCGAGGACGTATGTTCACCCTACCGTACCATCCATAAAAAAAACTTATTCGCTCGAATCATTATTTAAAAAGTTTCACTTTTTCTCTTAATTAAACCAATCTTAGGTAAAAAATTAAAAGAAATTAAATATAAACAAAAATATATTCCAAGAAATTTTGAAACGAAATGGTCCATGAAGATTGAGAAGGGGGTTGGGCAAACTAATCGAAGTTAAAAACCATCAAAAGTCCAGCTGCTGCCAGAGCTGTTTTAATTACTAAGTCTACACGATATCACAAACAAAGCAGGAATTGGGGTCTAAATATATGGTTGATGAACATGCCACAAAAGAAAAATATAATTTTTCTCATGCTTTGTATCAGATCTAATTAATACCTATATACTTAATTAAATTACCACGTAAATACCAATTCTACGAATCTCAAGATTTGCTCTTGAATTTGTGTACAAATCTTTGTACCTTTATACCTTTAAGGGTATATTTTGATAATACAGGGTGTTTAAAGGATAAACTCTGTCTCTATTCGCGTATAACTCACATATATACAGTCGGGTCACCCTCCCAACAAAATTTCAAATAAAAAAATTTGGAGGGTTGTGGGTGGATTAACATTAACATAAAAAACATAAAAAATACGTAAAGGGGTATCACCCTTGGATTCAATGAAAATCCACCCCACAAAGAGGGTTAAACTACCCCCCAAGCACCAAAAAAAGTAGTAAATCATAAAGCATCTCAAGAAAAATCGAGTTAAAGGGAAAAAGTCAGTTATGTTTAATAAAATCTGAGAAAGTTTGGTATAAAATTCAATGTAAGTACCCCTAGTTAACCCTTTGTTTAAGGGGATATTTACCTTCTAGAACAATAAATCTTATTTTTGACACAGGTTCATGACCAGACAAAAATTTTGAGCCCTTATACGTTACATTTTATCAATTCCAATCGAAGTTACAGATGTTTAAAAAAGAGGTTAATTTTGCTGTCACTCTTTACATATTAGATTCTTAAAATTATTTTTAAGCAAATTGTTGCTGATAAATTAATGCCTATATCAGATAATATAATAGAAAGTTCAAAGTGATATTTGTGCTCATGGATAGTTTCTCTTGCTTCTTAAAATCAGCAATAAAAACTTTAGAATTATTCCCATGTAATTGTTTCCATGTTTTTTTTTTAAGCGAATTGGTTATTTAATAATATTGTTTTTGTACACGTACCTATTTTAAAAATCGAATTGGTTATTTAATAATATTGTTTTTGTACACGTACCTATTTGTCAAAGTAAAACAATGCTAACATTTTGATTCACGTTAACCAATTATAACGTAACGTATTTCTGAAACATTCAGTATATAGCTTCAGGTATACAAAATAACAAAAGATAGGTATACTCTTCAAAAACCATTTTAAATTGACATCATAAAAGATGTGTATTAAAGAATAATATAAAAATGTTGAATGGATTTTAAATAGTTTCGGAATGGCATGCACTTCATTTTCTTTAACGCATAAGTGGCGAATACAAAAAAACTTATTGTTATAGCAAAGCCAACTGGCTTTTGTCACTTTACAAAAACATATGGCAATATATTGTATTCATATATAAAATATATAGAACTTTGAAGAGACCCTCGACTACATAAAAAGAAGAATAATAGAAATCGAAAGAATCAAGTCAAGATTCTTAAATAATAATTTACTTTTTCAGGTAATATTTTGTTGAATGTCAAGTTTGAATTATGAGTTAATTTTATACGCTCTTAGGAAATTCTTAAAAAAATAAAGTTCGCTGGAGCGTGCTTAGGTATTTTTCTATTTGTGATATCTTCTCCATAAAAATTACAAAACGCACTAGATTATCGATGATTTATTGAAAGATTTGGTTGATGATTTGATGTATTTTAGATACTCATCTTATTCCCACGCAAAAAACTATTTATACTATTTTAGTATTCCTAAGTACTTGGTTGGCACACTTCTCATTTTACACTAAACATTAATTAGGCACTTACAAGTCACGGCGGGTCCAAAACATGTTTTTTTTTTTTAATTTTTACCTCCATTCCAAATTGATGTCAGTTATTGTTAAGGGATCGAATACGTGTGAAAAAAACTAAAAATTAAAAAAATCGATGGAAGAAATTTTGAGTAATACCGAAAAACGTCTGTTTTTGGATATTTTGTAGGTGCACCTAACATGTTCATTATTCTTTTGCATTGAAAACTTATTAAAATACCCTTGTATAGCATATCAGTGAAAAACTATTGAAATAAGCTTTTTTTTATATATGATATAAAAATAGAGAGTAAAGCGGGTTGCATACTTTAAGGGTAGGTAAAATTTAAAATAAAAATTCTTATAACAAAAACGGCACAGCACGTTCTATATTTTTATTTGAAATATCTTTACCTGGACTTAATCCGTTTTAAAAGATATCTAATGTACCTAAAAATCCACAAATCCTTTTTTTTTAAAATGTCTTAAAACTTTTGTTTACCTGTTTAATAATATAGATTACGGGTGGAAAAAAGTTTTATCTCTTTTATAATAAATAACTAGGGATGTATTAAATTAAAAGGACACTACATTGGATAATAATCGCTGTTTATTAAGCAGGTGCAGTAATAATAAAAATATATTAAATTATATATTCAAGGCCCAAAATCAAAAATAAAATTATACATTGGGCAAACCGCATAAATAAGAATTTGAACATTTCTTACAGCTTCAAATTTATTTTATTAATACATGGCTTTAACCAGTAGGGTGGTTATTTGCCAGCCTGCACCAGCATGCGTTTTTATGCAGTTGCTATTTACTAAGTTTATACAATAAAATTTAATAAAAAAGACACAAACTGAAAGAAATTACATTAAAAAGGTGTAAAAAATACACTCTATAAATGTGTAAATTTTACACCTTTATATAAATGTACATCAACATTGATGTGACACTACACACGTGAGGTGATTTTGACCTAGTGTGTATTTTTACATCCATACCTTCTGCAAAAATACACTCGGAGCTCAAGAAAGTGTATTTTTATAAACATACCTTTAGAAACAATACACCCGAAGTGTAAAAATCACACTTCTGATGTACAAGCCAGCCAATCGCGGGCGTTAAGCTAGTCACGTGACTTAAGAAGCCAGAGTCCCTGCTTCATCGAGTGGTGGCTGTCGACCATTATAATTGTTTACGTTTGTAAGAGCGTACGTATAATTTTGTGTGTGCTAGATTTTTCAAAGACATAATTGGTAAGTGTTGATTAAAAGTAAATATTTAAAAAGTGTGATTAATACAATATCCTTAAAACATACATTTTATAATATTTTACTTATTAGGTAACAGGTAACACTGGCCTGCAAATTTTGAGTTGTTAAGACTTGTGTATGTTTTCTTTTTCTATTTTATATTGGTACTTTTTGTAGCGCTGATTACGAATATACGTTTTATTTTTCTGTTGCGTAGTTTTTCCATAAAACACTCTTCATAAATAGAAAAATAACAAAATGGTTATTCTATTTTTTTTAATAATAATATATTTACCCACTTGGTATAATAGTATATGTATACACCCTAAAAGTATATTTACGCGTTGGTGTAAACTTTACACACTGGATGTAAAAATATAATACACACCGCATTTATATTAACGCTTCGAGTGTAAATTCACATCAGCAGCAGCTAAAAGTAAATTACCCATACACGTGGATGTAAAAATTTATCTCAGTGCATAGAAATTAAAATTGAGCCCATTCTAGGATATTCCTTATAAATCATATTAATCTAAAAGTCCGCATAATATTATCATTAGAAATGACATATCTGGAAACAAATTTATTTTATTTTATGAATTCACATGCAAAAAAATATTTATGAATAATTTTGTAATAAAATCAGTTTCTTCCTAATAGTATTTTCTGTCATTGAAAATGTAGGATTTATGCTCCATTAAAAAGTCTTGGAAGCATTGGGTTTATATATCCATACCTTTAAAAATCGATATCACTACTGGTTTTAAAATACAGTATCTGGTATTTTAAACTGTTATCTTGCGATAAATTAAATTATTTGATAGTTATTGTTTGATAAACATGTAGATAAATAAATATGTAGTCTAATAATTTATGAATTTTGGGCATATTAGCTATTTAGGTACATCCTCTAATAATAATAATAATTTAATAAATATATACAATTTTATAAAAAAATAAACTTAACATACATAAGAATATTGAAACATGTTTTATACTTCCATGATTTTTGCTACTAAGTTCAGTCAAATTCTCATGAATATGAATTTCTTTAGACATGTTTTTTTTAATTTCGCTCTTTTCCAGCTGGTCATTTTCAATGGTAAAATGTTGTTCGGTCACTTTTTCTTCAACTTCTTCGAAAACAATATCTTCATCACCAGAATCGTCATCATTGTCATCATCGTCATCTATTACCTCTTCTTCAGTATCTTATAAAACAAATCAATTTTAAAATTATAGTGGCATTAAAGCATTTAACTTTTACTGTACAAGTATACACCTATAATAAGTAGTATACACCTATAATAACTTATTATTAAAATTCAAATGAAAATGAAAATAAAAACAAAGTTCAATATTTTAAATTTTATAGGATACACTGTAAAAAATGGGGATAAAATAAATTGAGATTATACAGTGCGTGCATTAAGTCTGGAATCACCCGATTAACTTTTTAGTTACTAGTAAAACACAAAAACCCTCGGATAGGTCGATTTTTATTTTTAATTTTGCAAATTGTGGTGTAATAAAAGTTATTAAAATATGCACCCCCTTGCACCCTCACCCCCCAACTTTTTTTTTCAAATAGCAACCTACACCTTGTGACACTTCGTTCGAAAGGTAATTTAATAAGCTTTCCAACGGTGTATAATAAAGCCTAATTTGGTAAAGCACTAATGATAAAATGCACAATTTAGTTTATTATAAAGACATGTAAAGTATAACTTTAGTTCACTATAAATGTTCAAATTGATGTCCTTCAGCTCTTTGATAGTGGACAGTAAAAAAACGGGATTAAAATCGATTAAATAGTAAACATAAAATTGGTCAATAAAAAGAAAAAAAATTGCATTTTTCAACAGGGTATAAAATATTACAATAAGTTTAAAACAACCTTATTTAGATTCTCAGGAAGGTGCCAAGTAGGAAATAGGGCAACAATTACCATATTATGCGTAATATTTCACACAAACAATGTTACAATAAAACATGCGTTTTTTCATAGACCCTTTAACAAATTAGGCTTTATCATAAACTGTTGGAAAGCTTATTAAATTACCTTTCCAATAATGTATCACAAGGGGTAGGTTGCTATTTGAAAAAAAAAAGTTGGGTGGTGAGGGTGCAAGGGGGTGCCAATTTTGATAACTTTTTTTAGACCAAAATTTGCAGAATTAAAAATATAAATCGACCTGTCCGAGGATTTTTGCATTTTACTTGTAACTAAAAAGTTATTCCAGACTTAATGCACGCAGTGTATTATAAAATTCAAAGATTTAAACCTAGTCTTTTAATTTTCATACGAAATTTAACAAAAATTTTAAATTTACTCTTTAAATTTATGATGACGACGTAATATTACAATTACAATATTATTTTAAAATTACGGTAAAATTTTACAATTACTTTCAAAATTCTAGTACCAATAACCGGTAATTAAATTGCAGGAATTATTTTTACAGTGTATAGGGTGTTTTTGCATGGGTGAGAGATTTTCATATATAATTAAACAAGAGGCTGAGAATAATGCGGGAAAAACTCGCTGTTTTCATGAAAATTTTCTGTCTGGGAATAATTACGACCGGGGCATCGCCCTTCAGTAATTATCGCCCTGGAGTAATTATTTCCTTTGACAGCAAATTTGAAAGAAAACTGTGAATTTTTCCCGATAATTGGAAGAATCATGTGTAATTTGGAAGATTATTTTTTAACGATTTATAATATGTCAAACCAACTTTTATATTTTTACATCGCAAAATAATATAAATTGTTTTATTACTTATCTTAATATTTTTACAGGCATATTCTTTAATTTGGTTTATTTAATTCCATTCTCAATTGTTAAACTAAAACCTTTTTTGTCCATTTTTAAATTGCAAATTATGGTTCTGTCAATAGTTAAGTCACTTACTGTAGTACTGTCTAGCGCGGTAATGCGCTAGGTATGCTCATAAAAGTCAACCTATAAAAACTGTCATTACATTTTATAAGAAGAATATTTTGTGATATTTTTTGGTAAATAATAAAGTAATAACAATAATTATAAATAGTAATATATCCATATTTAATTATTAATTAGTTTTAGGTATGAAATCTTGTAAAAGAGAAATACTGAAAAACTTAATACTACAGCGATTCTCACTAGAATTTTTAACAGTAGAAAATTCCCGATATAACTGTAATATAACTGTAATATTATTGGACAGAAATAAACACGTGGTCAGAAATATTGTTAAATGATTGGTTGATAAAAGTTAAAAAATAATCAGAGTAAAAGCAATAAATATAAAATTCGTTATGTTTTATTACTTCTAAATTTTTACATGAACTTTTTATATTAAATCAATACCTAATTGAGTAAATGGTTATCAAAAATTTTACTTAAATATCAGCTTATAATAATATTGCAAAAAATAATTGCGAAAAATAATTGCAAAATTTTATATTGATATTACGAAAAATCAGAAATATCAAAACGTTGCTAGATACTTACCATTTGCTGCATATTTCGATCTTCTAAGATTACATTGATAATTATTATTTTTGGTGAGGTAAATATTTTTCAAATTATTCCTATGATTTTTATTTCCGCTACCTTAAAGAACTAAATTAATTTAATTGTTTTTTTATTGTTTCATCATACCTGAATATAAACCCCGATCAAAAATATTTCTCTTAACTCTCAATACATTATCAATAATCTCTGTACTACAAGTACAATTTTTTAAGTTTTTCGGGCAACTAAAATATCTCAATTTAAATTTAGTGATGTAAATAAATTACCACATTCGAGAACACGAGCATACAATATTTTTTTGGAAGTTGCAAGGGAGATTATAGCTCACTGTAGTTCTGAAGATAGTGTTAAAAGTTTTTGATGATGGCCCAATTTCTTCACAGTTTTGGGTATAATTTAAGAATTTAAATAACAATTATAGTTAGATTTTGTTTGCGGAATTCGAATCCGTTTTCGGAATTTCTCCATGGATTTGTGTTTTCGAAAAAAATTCAAATACAAAAGTTAATTTTTGACAGTTTTATGTGATGAAAGATTGCAGAAATTGATATTTTGTAATAGCATCTTTTTCGGAAGCAAAAATAGAGCAATTCTTATGGATTTAGATTCTACGGACAAAATTTAACTAGATATAGGTTCCATAGAATAACATGTAATTTAATGCGTTTTCAGAAAATATTTCACTTCATTTTGCCTAAAAAATATGGTATTTACTTTTTTTATATAGAAACATTCCTATCAAGGTATAAACATTTTTTAGCATTTGTTATTAAATTTATTTATATAAGAAAACCCCTCCATAATGCTATTATTCTTAATGTATTTTGCAGCTAAAAACTGCTAAAAAACCGCAGTGGCTGTATCTCAAAAACTGTGTCTGCAAAATTCTGAAAGCGAATTTAAAGTCAGAAGGTCGAAGTTAGTTAAAAACTTAGTTATTATTTTCCATGAAACTTAAAAAATATATATGCCCTGTATAAATAATTAAGTTCATAAAATTTAATAATAAATATAAAATTACCAACTTGTTCCTGGACCCAAACAGTCAACTCCTCCTTGTCCACTAAAATAAATTGTTTAAATGTATAAATTATATCCATTCTGGAAAACTGTCCATTTTTAATGTTACGCTTCTTATAGTGAAGTTATAATATATAAAATAAGGTAAACATATAATCAGACTTTACGACAATAAATAAATAGATAAGTTAAACAAATAAAAACTAGAACATTGTCATTCCTAACCTAACAATGTTCTAGTTTTTATTTGTTTAACTTATCTATTTATTTATTGTCTGATGATGTCTTTATGCTTACAAAACTGCAGTCACAAATATTTTAATAAAAAATCGTGAAGTCTGATTATATGTTTCCCTTATTTTATGTATAAATTATTGTATAAATATAATATATTTTATTATAAATATGATATATTATATTACAAATACTAACCTAAATTTATTTAAACACGTAGCAATAGAAAACAACCCTAAATTTAATGGATCTTCAAAATTTTTCCAATCTGACCATGAAGAGTACACCTTGGGTGTACTGCCTGTTATACTTCTTTGTAATTCTTCACAAAACTAAAAGATACAATAACATTTTAGGTAATAATGGGCAAATATAAAACTCAAAAAAGCGTAAGAGGTTTACATGTACAATATTCTTATAAAAACAAAAATATATGGTTCTTAATACAACTGTTGAATGTTTTTTTCGTTTTCGGTTGGTTTAAACTAAAAATCTTATTTTTTAACTTTTCCCGTGGAAAGTCTTGCACTAGTAAAAAAAATCAAAAATTTTGGCGACTTTTTAACGTTTCTCGACGTTTTATATCCAAAAATTAGATTTCTGCAAAAAAAAATTACCTTCTATTTCCGGGAAACTTGTGACCACGTAACTCTCCGAGCTAAATACTTTTTGAACCATAGTTTGATTATCCAAAGTTCTAGGCTAAGATTGTTTTTGGTAAAAATCGGGACGGGATAATGGGATAACAACTATTTTTTTAAATAATTATTTGTTTTGCGAAAAGAGAAACTTTTTTATTTTTTTTTTTGAAAAATATTTAATTTTTTTTTTTTTAAGTTTTATCCATGTATACAGATGTAAAATCTTTATAACGATCAAGATTACTTTAAATGAAAATACTTTTGGTTTTGGTTTTATTACTAGTTTGCATTAAAAACCAGCAAAATAGGCAAGAAATTTTGAAGGATAACTATTTTTTTATGGAAGGCAGATGTGCTAACCATACATTCCCAGTTAAGTAACGTGATATTTCTTTTTATCTATACTTATCTTCTGGCCAATCATTTATGTAAAATTTTACTTCTTTTGTCGGTACTTTTATCCTTTCGCCAGAAAAGGATCTTGTTTGTGGGCAAAAGCGCAACTACACCGAGAAAATTCGAACAAATATACTATGTATCAACGAACTAATAACTCTTCTCTCTAGAATAGGCATTTCATTTCTAAAAACTGACAAAGACGTAGCCAATATATACATTTGTCTGTCTTACTCGCACAGCTTTGTTCTAACAGAGACAACAATAACAGTTACTGGTAATTGTTATTGTTCAGGACTGAATATACCTACTAGTGTTTACAAACAAACCGAGATGTTGGCGATACTTTATATTAACGGTATGCGTATTCTAGAGAGAAGAGTTGTTAATCTATTACCTTTAATTATATTTTTATTTAAAGGACACCTAAATATTTGTAACAAATATAATTCTGAACCCCGGAGGTAAAGGACACCATGTCCATTTTTTTGTGAAATAGATTTCACCATTACCATGTCCTTGATGTGCATGTTTTGCTTTATATAGAGGTATAGGACACTATGTCCAGTTACTGTAAATAACGGTAATAATACAATTGAAAAAAAAACCATGCCCAGCAATTTAATGTTAAAAAATAATCGAAAACTTGCTCTCCTGAAAAATTACGTTTTTGTGACTTGGTGTCGTTTACTTCCGGGGTTCAGAATTAGTTTTGGGAGCCGGTCTTCGCTGCCAAAACATCGCAAATTTTAATTTCAAAACAAAACTTCGCGCACCACAACTTCTCGAGCCATTATATCGAATAAATAATTAGTTCGCGGCCAGCTTCGCAAAATGCCAATTATCGAGATCAATTAAAAAAATTCTATATTTGTTTTGTACTTTTTTTTAATTGCTTCTAGAATATTTTTATAAATTCAAATTGATTTTATACGCTTTTTATTTGCTTTCAACAATGTCGATTAATTACACAGGCCCACAAAAGAAAAAAAGTGGTCAGTGCTGGGGTTGAGACCTAACTATTCTTATGTATTTTGGGATGCTGAATTCGAATCTGTTATAAAAAAGGCACTTCATAGGCTCATTTTTTTTTCTACACTGAAAAAACAGCACGGGCCCACAAAAAAAAATAGTCTTCTGTGCCGAGGTGAAGACCTACCTATTCTTATGTATTTTGGGATCCTGAACACAAATCTGTCTTCTTCGTCTGCTTATTTTGTTTCTACACTAAAAAACTGCCTGGACCCACAAAAAAAAGTGGTCTGTGCTGTGGTTATGACCCACGGATTCTTATGTATTTTGGGATGCTGAACACGAATCTGCCATAAAAAAGGCACTTCATGGGCTTATTTTGTATCTACTCTGAAAAAACTGCCTGGGCCCACAAAAAAAAGTGGTCTGTGCTGTGATTGAGATCCACTTATTCTTATGTATTTTTTTTCTGCACTGAAAAAACAGCATGGGCCCACAAAAAAAAAATAGTCTTCTGTGCCGAGGTTAAGACCTACCTATTCTTATGTATTTTGGGATGCTGAACACAAATCTGTCATAAAAAAGGCACTTCATAGGCTCATTTTTTTTCTACACTGGAAAAACTGTCTGGGGCCACAAAAAAAAGAGTGGTCTGTGCTGGGGTTTAGACCCACCTATTCTTATGTATTTTGAGATGGTTAACAAGAATCTGCCATAAAAAATGCACTTCAATGGCTCATTTTTTTGTTACACTGAAATAATTTGAGATTTTTACCATTTTAGACAGTTTTTTCAGTGTAGCAAAGAAATGAGCCCATAAAGTGCCTTTTTTTATGACAGATTCGTGTTCAGAATCCCAAAATACATAAGAGTAGGTGGGTCTCAATCCCAGCATAGACCACTTTTTTTATTTTGTGGGCCTGTGTTATGTTAAAAGTTCCAAAAACACAAATTTGGCTGAGTTCAAGAATTTTCTCTATTCAAATTTGGCTGAGTTCAAGAATTTTCTCTATTCGAAGGAAAGAATGTATAAGGAAAAAACTATTTGGATACATGGAGAGTCACAAACTATAAAAATGAAAAGAGTGGTGTGTTTTAATTTTTTTTTTATTTAACTAACTTTATTAAGTATAGTTAGTTAGATTTGATTGATTTCGTTGTTGTTTTCCTGACAAACAAGGCACTTTTCTGAAGTTAGTAGAAATTTAAAGACATTTATTTTTACCGGTTGATTGCCGTCGCAGTTTGAGTTACACTGAACTGCATGTAATCTATTTTCTATAGCAGTACTTATGCATGGATTGATTCCACATACATTGTACAAATGGCAGAGACTGTACGGTAACGGAGGTACAAAACATGTGGGAAAACCTAAAAAAATAAAATAGTTTACTATTGGTACTATATTACATTTTAAAAATTTCAAAATTATTAGTAAAAAAAGAGTAAAAGGGCCACGGCGGGTCCAAAACCGGTTTTATTAAAAATTTCACCTCCATCCAAAACTGATGTCAATTCTTGTTAAGGGATCGAATACGAGTAGAATAAACCAAAAATTAAAAAAATCGTAGGAAGAAATTTTGAGTAATATCGATAAAGGTCTGTTTTTGGATACTTTACAGCTGTTAAATTATTCTCTTGCCTTTTGAAGTACTGAAAATTAATTAAAACTCCTTGTATGTCATACTACTGGAAAGCTATTAAAATGAGCTTTCTTTTGATATATAACATAATAACAAAGAGCAACGCGGGTTGCCTACTCTAGACCTTTTAATAAGTTTTCATAAAAAAATAGTTATATTGCAAAACTTAACAGGTTGTTTTAAAAACAGAAATACTAAATTAAGAGGAGATTCTACACCGAAAAATGTAAAAAAAAAGTTCCTATAAAAATTTGTCTGTAGATGTGTCCTAGGGAGTTACGGCCCTCCGAAGTGTCCGTCCGTCCGTAGGGTTTTTATTAATTATCTCTGAAACCCTATAAACTACACCAACGAAATTTTGTACATACCCTTATATAATAAAGGCAATCATCCTATGTAATTTTGATTTTATAATTTTAACCAGAGGTGTGCAAAATAGGGGACGTTTTTGCCCCAAAGTTTTTTTATTGCTTTTTTTGAAATTTTTCCAATTAAATATGTTTCCTTACTTTAAAACACATAAGAAAGGTACTCTTTATGTAATACCAAACACGGCGCACGGTGGGTCCAAAACTAGTTTTTATAACAATTTCACCTCTATCCAAAATTAATGTTAATTCTTATTAAGGGGTCGAATACGAGTAAAAAAAAACAAAAATAAAAAAATTAAAATATTTAAAAGCAAGTTTTTCGGTATTACTCAAAATTTCTTCCATTAATTTTTTTATTTTTGTTTTTTTTTTTACTCGTATTCGACCCCTTAATAAGAATTAACATTAATTTTGGATAGAGGTGAAATTGTTATAAAAACTAGTTTTGGACCCACCGTGCGCCGTGTTTGGTATTACATAAAGAGTACCTTTCTTATGTGTTTTAAAGTAAGGAAACATATTTAATTGGAAAAATTTCAAAAAAAGCAATAAAAAAAGTTTGGGGCAAAAACGTCCCCTATTTTGCACGCCTCTGGTTAAAATTATAAAATCAAAATTACATAGGATAATTGCCTTTATTATATAAGGGTATGTACAAAATTTCGTTGGTGTAGTTTATAGGGTTTCAGAGATAATTAATAAAAACCCTACGGACGGACGGACACTTCGGAGGGCCGTAACTCCCTAGGACACATCTACAGACAAATCTTTATAGAAACTTTTTTTTACATTTTTCGGTGTAGAATCTCCTCTTAATTTAGTATTTCTGTTTTTAAAACAACCTGTTAAGTTTTGCAATATAACTATTTTTTTATGAAAACTTATTAAAAGGTCTAGAGTAGGCAACCCGCGTTGCTCTCTGTTATTATGTTATATATCAAAAGAAAGCTCATTTTAATAGCTTTCCAGTAGTATGACATACAAGAAGTTTTAATTAATTTTCAGTACTTCAAAAGGCAAGAGAATAATTTAACAGCTGTAAAGTATCCAAAAACAGACGTTTATCGATATTACTCAAAATTTCTTCCTACGATTTTTTTAATTTTTGGTTTATTCTACTCGTATTCGATCCCTTAACAAGAATTGACATCAGTTTTGGATGGAGGTGAAATTTTTAATAAAACCGGTTTTGGACCCGCCGTGGGGCATCATAAGCTTGAACTTTATTTAGGGCTCTCCAATGGAAAGTCTACATGAATCTGTACATAAATATTATAAAAAAATAAATTTTATCACCTGAAAAATACCGCAGTTAAGCAAATTTCTATAAATTTGATATAAATTATCAAACTTTAATTTTAAAGTGTTATCTTTTCAGTTTATCCAAAATCGAGGTACCAGGCACTTATTGTAAGATATATTTGCTCTAATAAAGTATGTTTCATACTAATTATAATTATTATTGTAAATTATTTTACAAATGTAAAATATTTGATAAATTGGTTTTATGGCAAAATTTATTTAGAAATTACTGATTTTGTTATAATTTTCTGCAATAAATTTTATAAGAGGGCCATTCCAGCGTTTCGGGTGTTTCACTTTTATACATTTAAACGAATTTTATGAATACTTATTGCGCTAATAGATTGGTACATGTATGCTACAATTGGACTAATATACCAGTTAAATAAACGGTTAAACCCCGAAATAAAATTTTAAAAAAGTTGAGGAAGATATTGGCAAAATTTGCCGTTTCGGGTGTAAAAAAAATGAAATACTCGAAACGGCCAACTTTGCCAACACCTTCCTTATTTTTTTTTTATTTTATTTCAGGTTTTAACAGCGTCTTTAACTGGTGTATTAGTCCAATTGTAGAATACATATACCAATCTATTAGAGCAATAAGTATTCATAAAATTCGTTTTAATGTGTAAAAGTGAAACACCCGAAACGCTGGAATGGCCCAAGGGTAGATTTACTCACAGGTTAACAGGTTAACACTGTAAAATTTTTGATTTATTCTCTCAATATATTAATTAAAGTGTTTTTTTTTTAGTATACATACATACCTTTTACTCTAGTTAATTTATCACCAAAAAGCGTAAAGGTACATTTACAATCTTTATTCTTTTTCATTACATTAAAGTCACAAAATCGTTTATGAACCTTTACATGATACTGACTTCGTTTTATTCTAAAATAACATTTCCTTTGGTTCAGTTGAGCCAGTTCAGCTGTACAAAAATTCCAATTTCTCAAAGTATTTAAATGGCAGATTCCCACAAAATAATAAGTCGTTCCATTTACATTACTTGAATCTTCAACAAAAATCTGGAAAAATGTGGAAAACTCTTCAAAAGAAAAAAATTTAGATTTCCTTACCGAGAAATATTTAAGTCCAATTTCAACCAAAGCACATCTTTGCAAATTTAGTGTAGATATCCAATCGTAAATGTTGTATTCCTGATGAGAATTTGAAACTTCTATCAAACATAATAAAATTGTCAATGTGGTCAAAAACATATTGTAAAAGTGACATTTTCGATTTTAAAGGTGTATTTTTGTTTCTACGGATACCTTTAGGTATAGGTAGAAGGAATGTGCTAAAAGCTACCACTTCAAGCAGTTGAAACACCCATATTTGAAGTAGCCTAGAAATATAGATCTATAGATCTTAACAATTCCAAATAATTTATCATACCGACACCCTTGTTATGTGATGATGTCCACATTTTAACCTTGACAGAATGTGGTGTTTTGAGATTTTGAGATATTGAATAAAATAAAACGACAAATTAGTTCTTTTACAGATTTAAAATTGATAAAATATATTAACTGACTATACAATTTAAATAAAAGTGGTCTTACAAAAGGCAGGTTTTATGATATGCAAAAAAAGTCAGCCAATAAAATTTTGTAAATTGAAATTCTATAGATTCTACTGGAGTTTTTAATGGCTAATGTAAGACCGTTTTGAATATAATTACTTTTTCATAAAAGAAATTATTGGTCAGTAGTTGGTTTAACCAAATAATAATAATAATAATAGTAAGTTGGTTTAACTAAATAAAAATAATAAAATTCTTACTAAATGGTCCCAAAAAATATTGAATTTCTGAACACTGTTTGTGTGGCCCAGATGTTATAAATTATAATCTAGTAAGAAAACTAATACTACTGGTAACAAAACCAGTAGCTGACAGATAAGTACCATGGAATATAGTGCCTTAAGCTAAATCCTTATTAAAGTACCTAACCGCTTTACCAGAAGCATTATAATGGTACCTATACCTTTGTATTTCTAAATGGTAAAAAATAAATAGATGTACCTTTTTTTGAAAAAGATTAGGTACGTGCACCTACGTACGCACCTCTCATCATATACCTATTACAGAAATTAGGGGATTTTATATGAGGCAGTGGTGTAACTACAAATCTTGGAATGGTAGACTAACATGACATAATTTTTAACTACTAGAGATCTAGAGTTGTCCTTTCATTTTTTTTTGTTTTCATGTTCTTACATCTTAAGAAATCCTAAAATCCAAAATGTAAATCCGAGTAAATCGGTACGGAAATGTAGGTCCCGGGGCCAGGAATCTGAACTGGTCCCTGGACCAGAATCCTTTTGTCAAATTTTGGATTGTAGGAACAAAAACATATTACTCCTTTAAAATTGACAAAACTAAGTTATTTTTACAGAAAATTTTTATTTTTTTTTATACCAATATCTCTAAAACTAAACTACTATGTGACATAAAAATGGTCCCATTAAAAAAAAAGACTGGTAGACCAAAGTCTGAACTTTTAACAGTGCACAAAATGTTAATGAGTTGGATAAAAATCAAAAATCAAAAAATTACCCCATGGGGCTGGGATACCCTACAAAGTTGGATAGTAGGAAAATATTTAGAGACGAGGAGCTTTTTTTTTTAGTCATTAAATTTACTAGTTGGGAAAATCGAACGGTAAAGCGTTGACTTTTTTTTAGTCATCAGAATTTCTCCAGGGCAAAAATTGTCTCCTACTGGGAGAAAAAAAAGATTATTGCTCTGGATGCAGAAAATGTTACTCCGCGTTACAAGGGGGGGGGGGTGGGGGTCAAAAAGGGCCAAATTTTGCGTTACGTAATACTTGAACGCTACCTATGTTCTAGAACTAGTGGTGAAAATCGTTTTTTTTGCGTTATTAGCAGGTTCTTCTAAGGGAAAGCAAAAAAGTTACACACGACAAAAACCAAACAAGCGCCTTTTTTATTAAACACTATTATTATTATTAAAAAAACTAAAAATAGTTTAGTTAAAAAGGCGCTCTGGTTAAAAAGGTTTAAAGTTTTCTTTTCAATTGGATAAAGTTATTATTACGTGTCTACGTAGTATTTTACAGAACACTATGTAATGGAAAGAGTACCAAATATACCTACTTATAGAAAATTTTAAAAAGTAACATTTTGCAAAATGAATACTTTTACGTATAAAGAATCAAAATAGTAAGTTGGCTCACTGTTATAGAGATGTCGCTTCTAGTTTCGTAACAACTCAAATAAAACGATTTACTCACCGCAGTAATAAGGAGAATCCAGCGCATGCGCACTGATTTTCTTATTTTTGTTTTAACGTATGCCAAAAATTATTTTAAGCTTATGTAACATTCTTTTGCAGAATTTTACAAAAATATCTACTTTTTTCTTATGCATATTGTTACACCAGGCGAGCATTTATTTTTTAATTAGCTAAAGCTAAATTATTTAGCCTAAATATCCTATTTGATTCCTAAAATATATCTGTATCTGAAAAATGCCTCTAATTAAAAAAAAAACACCAAACCATCAAACTACCAAACCATTATTAACGTAAACCAACGCCTTCCATTAAAAAAAAAAAACACCAAACCAGCAAACTACCAAACCAAACCATTGTTAACGTAAACCAACGCCTCCCATTAAAAAAAAACACACCAAACCAGCAAACTACCAAACTACTACTACCAGTACACTAGTTTTTTTGTTAGAATATATAGCAAAATACTCAAGAATTTCTGTTTGATTTTTTTAATGGGGGCATTGGTTTACGTTAACAATGGTTTGGTTTGGTAGTTTGCTGGTTTGGTGTTTTTTTTTTTAATGGGAGACGTTGGTTTACGTTAACAATGGTTTGGTTTGGTGTTTTTTTTTAATGGGAGGCGTTGGTTAACGTTAATAATGGTTTGGTTTGGTAGTTTGCTGGTTTGGTGTTTTTTTTTAATGGGAGGTATTTTTCAGATACGATATTTCAGAATTTAGAAGGCGATATATTTTAAGAATCAAATAGGAATATATCTAGGCTAAATAATTTAGCTTTAGCTAATTAAAAAATAAATGCTTGCCTGGTGTAACAATATGCATAAAACAAGTAGATATTTTTGTAAAATTCTGCAAAAGAATGTTTCATAACCATAAAATAATTTTAGGCATACGTCAAAACAGAATCAGTGCGCATGCGCTGGATTCTCCTCTTTACTGCGGTGAGTGAATCATCAAATAAAACAGGACCTCGCCGCATAAAAGAATAAAAATTAAAGGAAAACAGCTATGCATCTGGTACACAAATTTCTATATAATACATACTTATTCCACAATTGTTGGATATTTTTCAGACAATCTCTGATAAATTTCAAATGGAGACAGATACTACGTAATAACTTTTAACGCTTTTATTAAGTTTATTTTTTTTTAATTTAAATTCAAGCCGAACTAAGAAATACCTATTACTCTCACCTTAACAATGTTGCAGACCTCCTCGAGCAAATGCAGTTTACCTCATTTGGGATGCCACTCTACACTGTAAAAATATTTCCTGCAATTTAATTATCTGTTATAGATACCAGAATATTAAGGGTAAAGTTTTTCTTGTCCATGGTGGAAAAAAAAATAAAATATGTATGTGTGGGTGAGTTAGACCCGGTCCCGATTGGTTAAAATGCAACTTTTGGCATTTGTTAGGCTGTTTTTGATCCGAAAATTCTCGGTTATTAAAATATATCCATATGGAATTTTTAACATTGTTTAGTTAAAGAGTTGCTTTAGTGGTTAATGCCGCCAATTCTCGATTTTTTTGTCTTTTTATATAATATAGTGTAATATATTAGACTTTGAATCACAGTTAAAAAAATGGACAAACACCGCAACACATAAAATCGAAAAATACGTATATACGTGTATATACGGGTTTCTTTAGACCACATACTGGTAAACTTTTTATGGGTATTTTAACCACGAGTGCTAATCTAACTAAAATTTTAAATCTTAACTTTTTTATAGGCTATAGATTCAAGGGATATATTTGCAATTTCGTATTCAGAATCTATGTGTTTTAATCTGTGATTGCGTATTCAATAACTATCTGTTTTTAATCCGATTTTTTTAAACAGTCAACGTTAAACTATATTTGACTGACAAATGAAATTAATTAATTTTAATTAAATTTATTTATTTATTTATTTATTTATTTATTAAGCAATATATTACAGAGTCATGGGGAGTCCCAAATAAGCTTTAAGCTTGTACTAGGGACTACTCCCCATTGATTTAGGCATATAAAATTATCCAAAATTTTAATTATTATGTATTTGACAGTAAATTTTAAATTTTCTTCTTTTTTCTTTAGTTCTTAATAAATCTTAAATTCTTAATAAATCTTTATGTTTCCCATATTATCTATCTTCCTATTAAGCAACTGCACCCATTTTCTTTATTTATTGTTCTTTTATTCATTAAAAAACTTGACAGAAAAATTTTGATAAAAAAAATATTGACATAATGGAAAAAATACATGCATAAAATACAATGTATTTAATAAATAACTTTTACAATAATAATATAAGTAGGTTGTGCAGCATAATATATTTTTTTTTGCCAATTTTGCCACAGTTTTTTTATAGACAAGAGATAGCACCACATGTGCTCATTATAACACTTGATATGGTATAGCCGTACCGTATCAAGAACTAGAATGGATTCATTCTGTTAGAAATATGTGTGTATTCATTTTAAACTAGTCGTAGAAAAAATACTCATCCAGCTCGAAATCTAGAGCTTCCTCACATACTCCGTATCATTATAATCAGCAATCCCCTTAAGTATTAAAATAAATTGAGAGAGAGTTTAAAAAAAAATAACTCTCTTTGTTCCGCCAAAAAGAGCAATTTTTCCAAAGCAAATCAAGTGCTTAGTGCTTTTAAAAATTACTATTTTACGCCAACTGTTGTGAATTTAAACGTCATCTTATTTATCTTCGATAAAGGTTATTGCAGTTTTCGATTTTTTACAAAAAAAACTTTTTCTTCGAAGTAGAAAACAATTCGAGAAAACCCGACTACGAAAAAATGCACATCCATATACACGGTTATTCTTTTAAATGGTTCACTACCCGTTCACCCGTTCAATATTAAACGGGATGAGATATAAACTTCAAATTTGAAACGTGCATAATAGGCACTGCATATCACACAATAAAAACAATCAATTTCAATATTTTTTCAATTTTTTATTCGGTAAGGCGGCGCCAGGGTGACAATATTTTGTTATGATCCGCATATTTTATATGGTGTTGGGATTTTTAAAATAATATTTCTTTAATAGGAGCGCAAATGTGGTGGGGCTTCACGAATCGGCAGAGTTCGGTTTGACCTACATTTGTTTGGACCCCTCCTCGGTAATTCTTGTCGGTATAACTTAAAAGTTGTCTAGTAATCTAAATTGTTTATACAAATTTAATTTATGGTCAAAATGATCGTTTCAGATGTCAGAAATAGCAATTAGCTTGCAAATTGATAAGACTGAAACTCTTTTGTCGGGGTAATTAAATATGCGCGGTATCTTTGTAGATATTTTGCGCTAATAGCATTGTCAAATAAATTTAACTAGTGACCTTCTTATTGGGTATATAAACTCTTGAAAAGATTCATAATTCATTCATAATTATTCAGTTATATTCAGGGTGTCGCTATGTCAAATTCAAAAGTGAAAATGTAGTTTCTGTGAGAATTAATTTTAAGATTTATTCTTGAATTAAAAAATAGGTTTTAAACTTAGAAAAATTTTGAGACTCGTTTTATCAGACATAAAAATAATTGGACACTTATAAATACTGTTAGTATGAACACTGATAGAAATTTTGACGAATATTATTTAACTTTGAAAAATATTTTGTAAACTTATTTAAAAGACTTATACGAACCAGTTTTAATATACACTAAGAAAAATGTGGACAATAAATTGTGATTTGAAAATGATTGCGAATAGTTAATATTATACACCACTTCACTAAATTAGTGATAGAATACAACATCACAACATTAGTGATCGAAATTTCAACTTCACTACAATTTTAAAGGACACCCTTGGTCTTTTTAAAGAGCTTAAACTTCAATATTTAACCATGTAACTATTTATTGTTATTATAATAGTTTAACTAAATATTAAGCTACCCTTTTTATAAATTTGTTATATAATAATGTATAGTATAATAATCCCGCACAGCACAAACACGTTCCTATTATATACATAGAATATTCTCCTAGAATATTTAAATATTCTAAGAACATTCCCACAGTGTGCTGACATCACCATAGAACGTTCTATGCACATTCATATGTTTACTATTTTGAAAATTCTAGGAATGTTCTGAGAACATTTGATAAAACATTTATAGAATATTTTAGAATATTTTGGTAATGTTAATAAAATATTCTTAGAATATTTTGGTAATTTAAAAACTATTTTTGCTAATATAATAGGTTTGTTTATTTGTGTTGCTCAAATATAACGTAAGCAATTTAATGAACCTACTGCATACATTTGCCTTTCATGAGGCAATTATGGTAGATATTCTTCATGCTCACCCACCCTTAACGGAAATTTGTAGCCTACAAATTGTTTTAATAACTTATTGAATAACTTAACGTTAAGCGGTATTACAGTATCACGGACGATATTTGATTTTCCTAAATACTAAAAAAAAATAATTTCAAAAAAAAAATTAAAAATACATTTGATTTAAAACCATCTTTTTTGAAAAACGAAAAAATATAATTTTTTTTTTCAAAAAAAAAAGTATTCAAAAACAAACTTGAAAAAAAATTTTCAAAATGTTTTATTATTTTTTATTTTTTTTTTTTTGATTTTTTTGCAAAGAACGTTTTTTGAAAAAATAAAAATCCAAATTACTCTCTGTACCTATTATCGTCATTGGTTAAACGCTTGAGATAACGCTAATATTTTAAAAGCCTCTAAAAAAGAAAATTAAATACATGTTGAGCAGTTTTGAATATTAAAGCGGAAATTTAATGTATAAAACATGGATTGCTAATTGGCACTTTTCGTGCCTAGAAGGACTTGGTGATTCGCTTAGGGATTTCGAATAGATGTGTGAGGACGTCGTTAGTGTAAAAAAGACCGTCAAATTGATAGCCGCCTTCATTATTTCAAAGTGGTTGTTAAACCAAAAAGGACCATAAAAAGGTCCTGGAGTGAAGAGCCTTTTCAGTTGTTGTTTTTTTGCCTATATTGATTTATTATTCATGTCCAAGTAAATATCTTTGAATAAATATACAAGTATACAGGGTGATCCAGAACTCAAGTACCGATTTTTTATAGTAAAATGTTACTCGTGAGTAAACCTATATTGCCCCATCTAAAATTAACCCACTCAGCCTCCAGCCTCGTGGGTTAATTTTCTCATGGGCAATATCCTACCCAGCAAACCACCGTACGATAATCGGCATAAATAATTATTGGCCCATTGCTGGCTTGCCGATTATCGGCTAGCCTGTAAAGGACCGATCTGTGGTCGACGATACAACGCCAATTTAAAATATGATCTTGCGAAGAAGGAGAAGAAGTCAAGACGCATGCGCAAGTTTTGCGCGGGTTGTGTTCTTAGGGCCGTTTGAGTTGAAGCTTGGAGCGCTCGGAGCATAGTTCTATCTCTTTTAAAACAAGTAGTTAGAAAGAGATAAAACTATGCTCCGAGAGCTTCAACTCAAACTGGCCTCTTGTGTTGTGATTTTGCTGCGTCAGTGATAAAGTTCATTAATGAAAATTTTCTGTGGCATGTGTTTATTTACAATTCTTAATAATGATTTTTGAAGATAAAAAGTAAGTAATTACATTTTTTTTATTAAATACTAAGTTAACAATTAATTCACTTGCATTTAGGTCGCATTTAAGATCGCAGGGCGGGAAAGAAGCTCGTTAAGGTTCCGTAAGTACTAACATATAAAAACTTATTCAGAATAATATTCTAAAACGATCGATATTATCGTTCTTTTTTATGCCATGGTAAAATACTGATCCAACCTCTAACAAAAAGTCTGCCGGCTAGCCATTACCAGCCCGTTATCGGCTTGCCATTACCGGCCCGTTATCGGCTTGCCATTACCGGCCCGTTATCGGCTTGCCATTACCGGCCAGTTATCGGCTTGTGCGACACTTCCATTACTGGGCCGGTAATGGCATGTCGTCAACGGACCGATGACTCTTTATCGGCTTACGGCATTGTGCCGTTGCCGGCCCATTGCTGGTGTGTTTGCTGGGTAGTTTCCTCACTCGTAACATAAATAACTATTATCTACGTTCTACTTAGTATACTATACGTATTAAGCACTCATTTGGGTTTAATATTGTTGATATTATGGTCTTTTTCATCAATCAAGAGTGCTTTTTAAAAAATATTATGCTTTTGTTTTGCCGTTTTGACAGTATTTCGTTCTATAGTCAAGTAAATGTCAATGTAATCACTTTTAATTTTTTCGATTATTTGAAACTTTGGGCTGTAGAAGTCGCAAGCTAATTTCATAATACACTACTACAAAAAATTAAGGGGAAAAAATTCAATTTTTTTAGTGTTTTTTGAAGAGCTGTATCTTTATGAAAAATGGTCGTATCGAGATGGAAAAAAAGCATTTTAAAGCTTTAAGTTTTTAGTTTCGAAAAATTTTATGAGCTACGGTTTTTGCGCAATTATTAGAAATAACAACAAAAATTTTCCATTTTTTTTTAAATTTTTTTAAGGGAACATGGGCTTGGGATTTTTTTTTCAGTTGAACTATATACAGGGTGTCTCAACAAAGCCGACTCGGTCGATATATAGTAAAGTATTCACTTAGAGAAAAACTTTAAAGGGAAAAGTTGTATGGTTTTAAAAAAGACACATTCTTAAAATATTTTGAAATATACAGGATGGTCCTCCTAGGGTGGGTAACATCTGACTTAATTTTTTTAAATGGAATGGTATATTTTTTATTATGTCATCTTACTTGTCATAAACATACCTTTATTTTAATATCAATATCTATTGTTTATAGTTTTTGAGATATATTTTTTTTTTGAGAAAAAATGCATTTTTAGTGATGAGATAAAACCTGCTTAAATTTCTTTACTTTTTGTCAAAAATTGCAAGCTTATCTAAGATATACTGAGAAAAACTTTGCTTTTTCTCAGTATATTCTATAGATCTAACTGAATATAATTCTACATACCGGGTGAGTTTCAATCCATGTACACCCCTCAAAGGGGATTGTTTTCATCCCGATTAAATCAAATTGGATGTAGCTTATATTTCTTAGCAAGGGCTACAAAATGGCGTACAAAATTATTTTTTTGCACCACCAAGACTAAACCCTAATTTCACGCTTTCATTTTCGGGTCTAAACTTGCCGTTTTTCTCCCTAGGGAATAAAACTGTTTTAGTCCCTTGGTATATAAATAACTATTTTGCACGACCAAGACTAAAACCTAATTTTACGCTTTCATTTTCGGGACTAAACTTGCCGTTTTTCTCCCTAGGGAATAAAAATCACGGCAACCTTGATAATATTAAAATATTATACCTATATTATTAGCAAATTGTTTGTAGCTTATATTTCTTAACAAGGGCTACAAAATGGCGTACAAAATTATTTTTTTGCACCACCAAGACTAAACCCTAATTTTACGCTTTCATTTTCGGGACTAAACTTGCCGTTTTTCTCCCTAGGGAATAAAAATCACGGCAACCTTGATAATATTAAAATATTATACTTACTATGTACTTTGCTGGTTCAAAAATTAGGTTTGGTGGTGTTTTGTAATAAATTAGCGATTCAAACCAATTTATTTGATTTTAACAAAGAAAACCTTTAAAAATAACATTGTTATAATAATTTATACATAACTTAAAATTTATCATCTTCGTCCATATTTTTGACGTTTGTGTCAACCATATTAAAAAACAATTGAAATCGCGATAGCCATGAAACTGACTTTTCGCAAGTTACAGGCATCTTGATTAAATTACGAAAATAAACAACCTATTTTAGACGCGTGGTTTTTAATTTTAATTTTATCTAACTACCTAATTTATGTTTGGTCCTGCAAAAAATAGTGTATATACCTCAGGACTAAACGTGGCTGTTTTAGTCCCTTGCATTTCTGTTTTCCTCGCTCGCTACGCTCGCTCAGGAAACACTCATGCAGCGGGACTAAAACAACCAGTTTAGTCCCTTGGTATATAAATAACTATTTTTGTACTTCCGTTTTCGCCGAAAACTAATTCAATTTTATTTTTTAAATGACAACCCCTGTATATTTTGAGTTTAGAAAACAATTTTTCATATAAAAAAAATCATTTAATTATTTTTTTAATTATTAAAAAAAGCCTAATCCGGCAAAAGTGGAAGTAAAAGAAAAAAAAGTACCCCATTTTGTAGTCCTTACAATAACGCACCAAAAAGTTAAGACCGTCCAAAGGGGTTGCAATTTGAAAAAATTAAGTTATGAAGGAAAACCCGCTTTTTTTAGTTCCTATTTTGATGCTCAGAACGTGAAATTGCCTCTTTAAATGCAATTTTCTCGAAAACGGTTGGCCCTACAGTGTTACATAAATTGAACCTTTTTTTATGTATTTTTAATTAATGATTAATATTTTATTGAGAAAATGTCAAAAAATTTACGCATAAAAAAGTTTGGGGCAAAAAAGTGACATCGCCCCCCCATATCCTGGATAAAATTACCAAATAAAAATTATATGAAATAATGCATGGGGATCCAAATGTACCAGCACGGTCTCTATGTTAGTATGACAACATTTTGTACCTTAACAACGAAAAATAGAACCCATATAGGAAAGATTGGTAGACCGTCCGTCTGTCTGTCTGTTACAGCTGTTTATCTCAATAACTTTATAATTGAAATTAGGTAGTTTGCATTAACGAGAATCAAGTATATAGTTCTCCGCATGAAAAGTCTCCGAAGAAAGGGGGAGGAATCATTCGCGCTCTCTTCTTTCCGTCAAGAGTGCTTGCTATAAGGCGTGCGTGCCTAAAACGGGTCTCACTTGCACACAAATTCCAAAAATTTACGCATAAAAAAGTTTGGGGCAAAAAAGTGACATCGCCTCCCCATATCCTGGATAAAATTACCAAATAAAAATTATATGAAATAATACATGGGGATCCAAATGTACCAGCACGGTCTCTATGTTAGTATGACAACATTTTGTATACAATACTCACATTGCAGTATTTAATATCACAAGTAAAGTATTAAATACCAATGGTGGCGATAAAAATAAAAAATATGTATAAACAAATAACATTCAGTATTAAAAATACAAAGAGTGTATGCTCGAAAGTAAAAATTTAAATTATAAATTAAAATTTTAAATATTTTTTGCATAAATCGTAATTTTCTGCAAAGGTATTTTTTTAATATTTATACATATTTAATATACATATTCTTGAATAAATATTACCAAAAGGAAAAATAAACTTTTATGATATTCAAAACTCTAAACACATTTCCCTAAAGCGTATTAAGAGAATTTAAATAAATTTTGCATAAATTAAAAGACTTATAATGAAAAACAGATGCTGTTCTTTAGAGTTTTTTAAATGTGTAGCCTTAAAGGCCTATTCAGAAGCTTGCATAAGAACATAATACATAAGAATGCGATGCCGTGATTGGCTTACAAGATGCATGGCGGAATATCAACCAAACACCTCATCGCATTCTTATGTAAAGTCCATTAAGTATTTTTAGGGTTCCGTACCTTAACAACGAAAAATAGAACCCATATAGGAAAGATTGGTAGACCGTCCGTCTGTTTATCTCAATAACTTTATAATTGAAATTAGGTAGTTTGCATTAACGAGAATCAAGTATATAGTTCTCCGCATGAAAAGTCTCCGAAGAAAGGGGGAGGAATCATTCGCGCTCTCTTCTTTCCGTCAAGAGTGCTTGCTATAAGGCGTGCGTGCCTAAAACGGGTCTCACTTGCACACAAATTCCAAAAATATTTCCTGTAGCTACATATCCGTACGTCAAACTATAGCTATAATTATTCTTTAGATTTTTTTGTTGCTAATATTGTCATAGGCGCACCACATGTAGCCACAGAAAAAAGAGGTCAATAATTTTTTTATTTAAACGTTTATAGACTACAACGTTCCTATTGCCACTTTGTGCCTATAGACCCCAGTTTACGGTATTTGGGAAAGTGCAATACAACATTTATGTATATAATGGAATGCGTAGTATTACATATCTTCACGGCTTGTTATTATTCCTCATATTACTCCGAGTATTACCCTCAACATGTAAGAAAATTTACCAATTTATGTTAAGAAACACATTTATGGCTTCCACTATAAGTTAGCAAATTCTGTGCAGTCCACATTCTTTTATGTAAGTTTAAATCTGTTTTTTATTTAGAGATAAGTATCTTGATAGCAGATCTTTATTAGGGATGACATCCCCAACGTTTAGACGGCGATTTCATATGTTATTTTAAGATAAAAACTTTCCAAAATCCTATGTCCGACAATGGTTTATTTGCGGGAATTACGAACTCTTACAGTAAGCATTTTCACCCGGATTATTTGTGTGTATATTGTCTGAATAAGGAATCATATACCAAAGTTTGTGTAACTTTTAGTTAACTTATTTAATCCATCACAAAACGAGGATGCCTTTCGGTAAAGAAAATATAATTTTATTACACACAATAAAATCTTTTATATAGTTTTATTTATAGTAATAACTTCGTTTAAGATAATGCTAAATGATAGACACAACGGTAAATCTCTTCAGAATGGACGAGTCATTAAAATCACCCGTGGATCACGCTCGAGCGCTCCTTTCAAAAACTCAACATGGTACAATAAAAAAAAACAGGGACAACATTCTGAGTTTTTGCATACGACTATTTTAATACTGCTGAATTAAAGAAAAAATAAAAAAAAACCGCTCAATTAGGGTGGTCCAAAATTTTGTTTTTTGTTTCGATCTTTCTAAAAATGTGTCAAAATAGTCTAAGCGCTGGTTACCACTCTTAGTTCATTATTTGCTCCCAGCTGTATTTTATATATGTCTTAAAGTACATTCAAATTAAGCTATTTGCAAATCGCCAGGTACCGGATTGGGTTTCTTCAGATGCTACAAGCCTCGAAAAGGTGATGAAATGGGGTACCCGAAAAATATATTTTTGACTTCCGAGTCAAATACATTATATTTATTGAATTTTCACAGTTTTACACAATTACTTAGTAGGCCCCGAGGGGTCTATCACTGGGAAATTTTTGTACACTGCAGAAAATGAATGAAAAATGCACGTACTGCACAATATTTTTACGAAAAATGCAAAAGTCCTTGTGTGTATTTTTGATGAGTAAAGAAATAAAAGGTCCTCACATCCAAAAAAAAGCTTTGTCCCTGACAGTTTTTACCAAAACCAATGCAAAATAATACAAAACATTGCAGATAATGCAGAATAATCCACAATAATGCAAAATAATGCAAGTAATGCAGAATAATGCAGATTAATGCATTTGGTACTGCAGATGTAAGGCACAGTAATGCAAATAATGTACGCAATTTACAGATTATGCAAATAATGCATATTTAATGCAAGGGTCTGCATTATTATTCCAGACAATTTTGTACATCGAATGCAGTAGTGATAGACCCCTCGGTAGGCCAAGGGGGTAAAAAAATAGTTCAATTTTCTGACATGTCAACATTAAAAAGTCTAAAGAATTTTCATTTAATCAAAATGTCATTTCACAAATTTTCATTTCTGAAAAAAAATAAGTATCACATACGAAAAAGGCACTTTTTAAAGACTCTTCTTAGCCCCTTCTCCCAAAATTATTGTGAATAACTATTAAAATCTGAATGTAATAAATGAAATGTATATGACTCGGCAAGTTAAGAATATTTTATTTTGATAGCTCATTGCCATAGCTTTTGGAGCTTCTAGCACCCAAAGGAACCGGATCCGGAGCCTAGCAATTTGAAAATAGCTTAATTTCAATGTAGTTTATATAAAATACAGCCGAGAGCAGATAATGAAATAAAAATGTTCACCAGCTATCCGACTAAAAGGCTTCTTTTGATTATGTTGATGTAGACCACTCACCATAACTTAAAAATTCAATTATTTATTTATTCAAAAACTCACACAGGTTTCCCCAATTACAGAGTTTGTTATGTTAAGTAAATTAATAACAATATCAGTGATCATTACCAGCAGGTGCAGCAAAAAAGTTTTTTATTGTGCAAATAGAAGTATTTAAAATATCGACCCTAGAGCAAATACTATTATAGTAATTGCACATAAGAATCACAGGTGAAAACAGATAAACATTAGTTCTGGCCGTTCTAACATAAAAAAATAGAGAGATTCTAGCAGAAACTCTGGGCACGTTTATTTGCAATAAGTTTAATAGCTCTATACAGTCAATTTTATTATTGATCAATGTATACAAAAATATAATTGATGCTTGTTGACGTCTTACAGATAACGATTGAAACGAGAAATCATTTAGCAAATTCACATAAGGCATCCCTCTAGCTGCATACTCGCCATATTTCCTAAGATACAGATATATGACTTAATGGGGTTTAAACCTTTACTATATCTGCACGAAACTTAGACTAAATTTTTTTGCAAGGTCCCCAATTTTAGGGGTATACTTAAAGCAATCAATATAATTAAGCCGTGATAAAATTTAACAATACATTTATTCTTCTGTTTTCGTGAAAATATTTATTTTAAGATCTTTTAAAATGGCTTAAAAGCATCTGTAAATTAAACTGAATTTTTTAATCATGGAGTATATCCTTAAATATTCTTAAGGATCTCTAAAAATGTATTACACAATCTAAAGATCCTAGAAACGTGAAAATAGTAATTATCAGTTTAAATAATTAATATACAAAAATACCTATTTGTTGTGTCTCTTTCCATGGGTCTCGACCAAATAGCATCTCTCGGGTTGGAAATGTTTCATTTTCTTATTAGGTTAGAAATATACTATTTTTTATCGACAGTCAATTATTTAATTTTATTGCTATAATCTGTAAAAGTTCCAACCAAGTATTGGAATAAAACGTAACATAGGTATTTTTTATTTAATGTCAAATCATTTGACAATTAATCTTACTTTTAGCGAATTATTCTTATATTGTAGGGAATTTTAATGATTATCGGCAACGAATGTGAGGCTTAACAAACGCAGAAAAAGCACCTTGCTTGTTAAATTAGACAATTATATTTGTCAGTGTCAATACTTGGTGTAGAATTAATTTGCATAATTAAAAAATATTTTATATGTCAAGTTTCTAAAATATAACAATATGGACGTCACAGCACCACCATGTTGTTTTTTTTTTGAAAAATGGCTAATGTGGGGCCATATTTAATGCAAATATGGTCTTGTGATAATTACTAAAAAGATAAGAAAACGTGAAAATGTAAACAAATACATAGAGTTCCATTAAAAATCATAGTTAATATCAGCTCCAATTAGACGGAAGTAGTATTTTTAATAGGTATGCCAAAATGGAGATTTTTATAGCTCATATAAGCCCTGCACCCGGTATATTGCGTATCTCAGTGGACCTTCGAACTTGTAAAAAAAATGAACTTAGTAAATGAAGGGCTGACTACCGCTTTTTTTAGTCCACTTTTTCCTCAGGAGGAGAGTCACTTCAGGCTCGCCCCCCCTCCATGTGCAAGCATCTTAGCCCTGAGTTATACCTCACATCCGGTAAGATTTTACTTGTTATATGATATATCTAGCTATTAAAATATAGATTGAGAATACACATAGCTGCTATAAAAGCAGGAGTATCAAACATAAAATTTAAGTGAAGGATATTGCTAGAAATACATCGCGAAACCGAAAATAAATTATTATTTGACGCCTCTGTACTTGGGAAAGTTTTTCCACGCCTATTTTTCTTATTGCGTCTTTTCCATCAATTCCAATAACTTTTCTTATAGTCCTTTCGTTTAGAGAATTACGATCTTTCGCGTTTTCTCCTATAAAAATTATTGCTTGTGCTTTAAAATTATCCAGATGTTTTAAGATATTTTTACGTCAATGTTTTATTTAGTTATACTTCTACTTATATTTTTGAAGTTTTTTTTTACAAGCTTTAAAAAATTTAAGCTCAATTTTTTTTTGTAAGAAGCCAATAAATGAATATACACTAGGGTGGGCCGAAATACAAAAAAAAATTCACATTAAGATCTAATAGCAAAATAAAGTTGTAACATGTTACAACAATGTGTTAACACATAAAAAAACAGTTACAAAAAAATGGCCAAAATTCATTGGATAAGTTAGGAGCGCAACAAACACAAAGCAATTTTTTTTCTTAAAATGTAAAACTTTTATGCATGATAACTTGAGAATGGTTTAATATTAAGACCTAAAATTTTAAACACAGGTTTTCAAACTCAAAATTTCATTAGGATTTTTTTTTGAAAAAAAAAATAATGTGGGGCAAGTTCAGTTACCCCAAAATGTCAGACAGAAAATGCATTGCGCCTCGATGTGTGATAGTGGGTTGTGTTATTCACACATTTACTTTTAATTTTAGTAGAAAAATACCAACTTCAGTGTACGCGTATGCTCTGGTACATACGGCCCATCTAAATAAAACATAACAGATCAGGTATAGGTCCAATATATTATATACAGCCTGTTCCAGAAATCGCGTACAGATATTTGAATGTATATTAAAAACCCTCTGGAAAATATGAAAAAAAATGTCGAAAAAAATCCATCTTCGTTCAATTCAAAAATAAGGAAGCTTTAAGTGGACCAATACTGTTGCTGATGTTAAATTACCTTAAAAAGTTGAATTTGTAGCTATGGAAGCAAATTTAATTATTGCAGGTACATATTCTGTAGGTTGACATTGTGATTAATGTGACATAAATATTTATTAATGTCAATATCAAAAAACCACCGCCGGATGGAGTGACCCTATAAAAACAGAATATTTGATAGCTTCTGTCGGTTTCGTCAAAATATAATAACCTAAAAAGATTCTAAAGTTGAAAGTCTCAAACAATGCAATTAAAAAGCAACCATAGTTACTAATAAGTAGGGAAAAACTAATTTGTAGGTAATTCAACATCAGCAACAGGTTTGGTCAGATTAAATAGCTTTCTTTTTAATTAGTATTGAAGATGGATTTTTTTTTTGAAATTTTTTTCAAATTTCCAGAGGGTTTTTAATATACCCTCAAATTTCTGTACGCGAGTTCTGCAACAGGCTGTAGATATAATATATAGGACCTATATTATATTTAAGACCTATAGGTATTATTTTTATAATTAAAAAAATACATGTCACTGCATACATCGCAATGAAAATATTTATTCGATGGTTTATGCATTCAAATTTTAAACAAATTACCCATAAAATTATAACATAAATATAATAATAATTATATATAATATAATTAATTAAATAATATAATTATATATAATAATTCATAAAATATTTCTAAATGAGATATCATAGTGACAATTTACATTTACTGAGTATATGCATATTTTCATAAAGCAATTATATTTCAATTATTTTATCATATTTCAATTAAATTTTATTACAGTTAATATGAGGAGCATTATTTCAAAATACAACAAATCAATTTAGGTAAGATTTACAGGAACAAATAACATAAATTAATTTTAGTTGTTTTGCAAAACACAGAATATATGTCATTATGTACAGTTACTGTACATAATGAATAAATCCCCTTTACTGTAAAGGGGATTTGTACACTGTACCACGTACAGCTTTGTTAGACAAAAGTATATATACTTTTAACTAATATATGTGTTTGGCATTAAGGATTTGTTGCATTTTGATGTAATAGTTATTTGCGCTTCTAGTAGAGGTAAGTGAATTTTTCGGTGTGAGGTCGTATTTTGTGGACCGAAGCGGAAACTGAGGTCCATAAACAAGACAGCAAAAAACGTACCTACGAGTAGCGCATTACGTTTTTCTTACTACCAAGGAATTAAAATCTCATTTTAATAATATTTTTGACATTTATATGTGTGACAATTGAAGAAATAATTTTTTTAAGGAATCACTATAAAATTAAAAATAGTAGTCTTGTGTCCAGATGCCCCCCTGCGGTATGTGTCGGACATTTAGTGTCCTTGTGCGGTAAATCGTTTTTTCTGTCTGTAATTACGGTTTTGTTTTTTTCTATTTTGCGACTCTTATAAGCTCATAATCACACGCATTTTGCGTGTTCTTATAGACCCATAAGAGGTCTGTACTTTTTGTTCTTTTGGGGTGGCAACAGACCTGGCCTATCTCTTGACGTTTTCCGTGCAAATGTCAATGTCGCTGTAAAGTTGAATTTTCTACAAAATTTTGTGTTTAGGTTATTTTTACCATGTTAAAATTGTAGCTTGGTTAATTGCAGTAAAAACGAGAAGAGATGACTATAAAATATATCAAAATATCATTTGTTCTTAGATTTTTAAATATGGTGTAAACTGTAATGCCAATCTAAAACAAAAATCCCGAAATCAGTCATCAATTTAAATGTAAGTTTTTTTAAATAGAAAAAATTGTATAAATCACTCGTTTCATAACACGTTTTTAGCGCACTTGTACTCGTGCGCTAAAAACGTATGTTATGAAACTAGTACTTTAATATACTATTATTGATTTCATCTTTTCGATATACATATAGTACTTTCCATTACTGTTGACTTTTTGATTAAGTAATGTCAACTTACCCAGTTGGTAGTGAGAAAAATGTAGTTTTTAACTTTTTCAACATTTTCCCAAAAAAAATTATTGTACATTGTAGTTCTTAGTCCGAAGTACTTGAATCCATGACAAACTCAGAAATGGTCAAGTAGATATATTGCCTTTTAAATAATACTACTTAGGGGAGAAAGGGGTAATAAGAAACACTCGGGGTTTTAAGGAACAGAGCATGTTAGAATTAGGACTTAACATAAAGGCAGAAAATTCATTTTCTGTTTGTATTATGTATTGATATGTATTAAGTTTCTTGTATAAAATTCAAATAATATCATACTAATATGTTTAGTGGTAAAAAATATTTTTATCCAATACATACAGATATTGAGACAATTACCAGCATTATTTTAAATAGATAAAATCAATAATAACCCTCGCGTGGCTTTTACTTTATTGAGTGGATAATTATTTATTTTACCCACTCAACTGTCACTTGTTAAATTATTTTCTTGTAAATGTCATTAAAATTTTTAATAAAAAATGAATTCCTAAGCTATATATTGGATAAAACCTTGTAAGGCACTCATGGGTAAACCGATATTGCCCTCTCGAAAATTAACCTAATTTTCTAATGGGCAATATCTTACTTTACAAACTAGTACCATAAATAACAATTTTTTTCAAATTTTATTTCTTATTACTCCTTATGGGGTTTTGAGAAATAGAAATATTATATCCCATAAAAAAGCTTTAAAAAACTAAACTGAATATACAAGAGACACCTCTAAAGCACATCTAAGTTTACTTAAAATTTGAACAAAAATTAATAAAGATTAAAAAAGTTGTTAATAAATAAAATTTTATTTTAAAAATGTGAACATTGGTTTATACTATGATATCCTTGGTTTGAACTCGAGCCACAATCCTCCAATGGGTGCCAGAATTATTCCTTTTTTCTCCATGTTCAAAGGAACTATCGTTTTTTTGCTTAAACTTATATCGAAACTTTTTATTGCCAATACTATAGCAATTTTAATTTGAATCATAGCGAATCTCATACCTAAAATAAATACATGTATTAAGTAATCATATTTTTATTATAGATATCCTAATAAGACGTCCAAATATCCGATTTTATCTGTACAAAATAGTATATAACTAGTATGGAATAGAAAATATTCCGAACAAACGGAAAGTTTGTCATACGAGCCGGTAGGCGAGTATGACGGTCCCTCAAGCGTATTCCATACGTGTTGTAGACTATACTTTTTCTTAGACTGCAAATATGAAACACTGTATGGCTTTAAATTGCGACAAGGTTAAAAACAATGTTTTTTGTGACTCGACATTGTAAATGCCACAAAACACATATTTTTAAATAAAGCAAATAATGTTATTTATTATTTTTATTTAATTTTAGCACATATTTACAAATTATAATGCAAAAATTGAAGGTTATGTCAGATTGTTGTGACAGTTAACATGTTTTAATATTTAACAATAGATGGAGCAGTTTTAATTTTTTGAAATAAATTGATAAAAACTGGTCAAATATTAAGAAAAACTAATAAACTATATGTAACTTTAACGCAAAACTTTAAATTGCATTAAATTATTCAATATTTCATGGTAAAATATGTATATTTTTGCTAATTTTGCTACAGTTTTCGTTACTTTTATAAACAAGAGATGGCACTACATGTGCCCATTCTAACACTTGATACGGAATATTCATACCGTATCTAGAGCTAGAATGGATTAATTCTGTGTTTGAAAAGTTTGTGTATTTGATTACATTCTAAAGCAGTCGTAGAAAAATAATATATTAATCCAAATATCATTTTAGCCAAGAGTATGGCTTTATACAGGGTGTCCAAAAACTCTCCTGCCAAATGAAAATCCCGGATACTAGACTTGGTTTTGTTGATTGAACCTAACCCAGGTAGCAAAATAACATGACATTCACGCGAAAGCCACATTAATATGTGACATGTGATGTTAAGATTGTAGTAACATTTAACATGAATGTAGCATGGTGGGGATGTCCTAAGTCCGCCCCTAATAACATCACACAATGACATCCCGAAAATAACGTGTTTGTGACATCATAAATCCACATTCCTGCGCTGCTATATCTAATATCTTATGGATGCCGTTACTGGTACTTTAATATTTAAATAATATCCTAGGATATTAGCTTTTTCTAAATAAAACCATTAAAAACGCCATAACCCTATAAAAAAATCACAGATTGAAACAAACACAGATTGAAACAGATAAATTCTAAATACGAAATTGCAGATTAAGCTTAGAATAAATTCCTTTAATCCGTGTCCGTGGTCTTGAGAAGCCCGGCAGAGCCCCTATCCATTGGAAATCGTATAATGTGTATACTATTTCCTTATAATAATTTACTTTATCAACATCATCTTATATCGATTTTTTTGATTCAAAGGTCGGTGAGAAGGAAAATAACATGACCTTCACGTGAAAGCCACGTTAACATGTGACATGCGATATATTCACAGCATTGCTAAATATTTGTTATTAAATAAAATGGTTGTCACGTCTCACGTGTTACTTTGCAAATGTGATGTTAAATACATGTTATTTTTCAATATTATGTGATGTTATGATTTAGTTTAAAAATACACCCAAAAGTGATGTTAATTTCTTATAATATAACATCCCTTGCTACCTGGGAAATTACCTTAAACCAAGAATGCCTCCTAAGGGAGCTAGAGCTCAATTTTTTCGAATATGTACCTCAAAAAAGTTGTTATTTAAAAATTTTAAACTTGGAACAGTGACTAAGCTTCTATCGAGGTTCTTCTTCAAAAGCCGGTATCTCAACTGGTTCAAAAGTTAAGAGGAAGGAGTGACTTTTGGACCGCACAGTATATGTATAATATACATATAAATTGTATATTATGTATAACAATTATAATAATTATTACCTATGCAAACTCTGGGTCCATCGCCAAATGGTATATATGTATTGCTTGCTATATTATGTTTATTTTCCTCATTAAATCTTTCTGGATCAAACTTTTCAGGTTCTGGAAAATATTCTGGATCTCTATGTAAGCCGTAAGCAGGAATTAAAACAGAGGTTCCTTTTTCTATAATAACATCAGTTTCTGGTATTTTGTATGATTTAGTGCACTTTCTAAGAAAAACGGGAGCTGGAGGATATTTTCGTAATGTTTCTGCAGAAAATGTAAAAATAATTTAATAATGAAAATTAAAAATACAATATGAATATTTTTAATATTAAGTTTCTTGAATTCTCAAAACTGATTTTTATAGTTTTTGGTATGGTGATTTCGAAAATACAACTTCAAAAGCGCTCATATTTAAATGTATATAAACATTTTTTAATAATATAATATTATGTAGAATTTTCTATCAGTGGCGGCAGTTGTAAATAGTACTGGTACCCTAGTGCTAAAATTTTAACGCACAGATTACCACTCATATGTAGAATTTAGGCAAGAAATATATTGAATATACAGGGTGATCAGTAACTGCTATGCCAAAATTTAAGAGCTGATTCTACATCCAAAAATACAAAAAAAATTCTATAAAGGGTGGTCCGGAAATGAGCCCTAAGGGAGTTACGGCCCTGTCATATTGAATGGGGGAACAAATAAGAGCATGTATAACATTTTAATGCTGCAGGGTGATTCTTCATGTAAAACTGAGCAAAAAAGTATTCTTCACCAAAACACCTAAATTTAATATTAAAGGAGTAATGGCCTTTTAAAAAGTAATGTTTTTTGTGGCACAAAATTTTACTTCCTCTTAATTGCATTTTTTTAAACGGTTGCTCCTACACTATAAGACATTGTTTATGTAGTTTTACTCAAGAAATCTATTTTTTTACAAAAAATCCAAAAAAACTATACAAAAAAAATTTTGGGGCAAAAATGTGTTTTTTTGTCCATCTAGCCACGCCTCTGGATAAATTAAAAAAAATAAATTTACATAAACTTATTGCCCTTAATAATACTAGTATACCTGCTCGTCGTTTTAGCTTTATTAATTAAAAACCTTATTTTTATTACAATTTTAAAGGGCCGTAGCTCCCTTATTTCCGGACCATCCTTTATAGGAACTTTTTTATATTTTTGGATATAGAATCACCTCTTAAATTTTGGCATGCCAGTTATTGATCAACCTGTAAGTTTTATATGACACCGAGTTCGTGTCTAGTAGTGTCATCTCGTAAAATTATGAACTTTTAAATATGGCTGTTGTCAAAGTCGTATAACATTATAGTATATTAAAGTACGAGTACAAGTTTAGAAAACGAGCCGCTTGCGGCGAGTTTTCTAAAGTTCTGGTGCTCTAAAAACGTGTTATGAAACGAGTGCTTTATACAATTTTTTCTATTTTGTTCTAAAATTTAAAAAAACTTACATTTAAATTGATGACTGATTTAGGGATTTTTGTTTTGGGTTGGCATTACAGTTTGCACTATGTTTAAAATTCTAAGAACAAATGATACTTTGATATATTTTACAGGTATCTCTTCTCTTTTCACTGCAATTAGCCAGTCCACAATTTTAACACGGTAAAAAATAACCCAAACACAAAATTTTGTAAAAAATTAAACTTTAAATCGATGTTGACATTTGCACGCAAAACGTCAAGAGATAGGCATTTGTATGTTGCCAACCCAACAGAAAAAAAAGTAGGGACCTCTTATGGGCCTATAAAAACACGTAAAATGCATGTGATTATGAGCTTATGAGAGTCGCAAAATTGAAAAAAATTATAAGATTATGTGCTTCAAAAGAAAGTGTTTAATAAGAGATACGTTTCATTCGTGAAACCGTCAACATTTGTATTCGGCTAAAATTAGTAAATCGGTAACAACGTTTATTTTACGCATCAAGTATTTTATGGGAAAATGTATTTGTCGAGAAAATATTAATACTTCGAAACTGTTCTAACTATTGAAATTACATCGGCACTTAGTGCTACTAAGAGTGCCGATGTATTGAAATCTTCGCGGAAAAGTCAAAATCTTTGATCACGTTTTTTCACATTTTTCGACGTTTAAGACCAGTCGAAATCAGTAAAAAAATTTTTTGCTTCCGTCTGTCTGTCTGTCTGGGTGTAAACTCCCTAACTCCATTTCTACATGAGATATCGACTTGCGGTTTTTTGCATATTGTTTCTTATCGTATTCCGAAGAGCTGATTAGATTTTGGAGGTAAATGATTTGGGGTAAGGGCGTGAAAATAGGGTAAAACTCCTATTTTTAGCGTTTTGTTTATAATTAAGGCAATTATTATTTTATTTGGATAATTTAGCACTTATATAAAAGATAATTTTAAATTGGTCAAAAAATGTTATAAACAACGTTTTCCTTAAACCCATTGTTTTCGAGATATTGGCGTTTAAAGCAGTAAAAGGTTTTTTTAGCATATCTCACATATTTATAACTCGATTTCAAAAAATTATATTTTAAATAAAAGCTCTTGTTAAGCCCTATAAAAAATATTATATACAGTTTTTTGCTAGAATATAATGTATAAAGATACAGAATTTAAAATCAAACAAATTACCTAGTTTGAAATTTGCAAACTAGTGTACAATAGTGCCGATGTTTTGACAGGGTGCTTGCAACTTTTCATCTTGTTTATTTTATAATGGAAAATTTGATGTTTGTGATGTATTTTCATGGATGATTCCGGATTAGGGTTATCCACGCTTTTTCTTTGTGGTTATGAAGAAGAAATTTATTAATTTAAAACGATTAGAGAGATTCACTTCAAGTCTCTAATACTTGTACCTGGCCAAAAAGAACAAGAGTTCAAGACCATTAAGTCTTTTTGGGTCACTTTAGTGTCCTAAAAGTAATTTTAAAGAAGAAGACGTGTTTATTAAAGGTTTGTGTTATCATAAAGAGGTAAAATACATTTTTTCTACGATCTTATAGAAAAGTTAACATTTCTACAAAAACAAATGAAGTTTTCTGACCGAAAGATAACCTGTTTCTTAGCATTTTAATTTTCTGTTCGTTACCATGACAGCAAGCGCAAAATTGAATTTTGGGCGCTAGAGTATAGGCAACCAGCAAGCCAACCGTAAAACAGCTGTCAACTTGACAGTGTCAAGTATATGCTACGGGATGTTGTGTTCTGCCATTTTTTTAATATAAAATTATTATTTATCTTTAATCAAATTTCGTGTGATAAATATTTATGTGTTAAATATTTGTTGTTAAGGAATTATGAAGAGTTACTCTGATGAGGGTTTTTCTTCTAAACCACCAGATTTGCAAAAAATTGTGCTGCGACTTTGTAAGGTTATAAATTTACTGCCTGTAATTTATTTATTTATTTTAGATCGTAGAAAAAACGAGCGCAAAATGTGATTTCTGCTTGCGCGTGATTGCTGATCTCCGCTAGACGCCTCGATCAGTAAATTCCACGCTCACGCAGAAATCAGTCATTTGCGCTCTCAAAAAAAAATAACTATTTTATTCGCTTGTATTCCAAAGTGACATTTTTCGGTTAGAAATGTTAGGTTAAAAGTGACACTTTTGTTAAGAGTTTGTCTTTTGTTTTATTTTGGAGGGCTACAGCCCGCGTATTATACACAGAAGAGAAATATATCTCGGTCTTACGTGGTTGTGAATCTCGGCTCAAGCCTCGATCACAATTTTCGCATGCGACCGAGAAACATTATTTCTCGTGCATGGATCATGATATGATGATGTACTAATAACACAGGCCCACAATTTTTGTTTTTGTGAGTCTTGGATTCCAATATGATATTCCTAGGTTTTTTTTCCCGCTGAAACCGAATCCGTAACCCGTTTAACCCTTACAGGTCAGAATTTTGACATAACCTCCTCCAAGTTCGTAATTTCGTAACCCCATAATCCCCTAACCTCGGAATACCATTACTTCATAATCTCAAAACCTCCTAACCTCATTAAGTAGAAAAATCTGGTTCAGGAAAACAGAACAATTACATGAAATTTTCTTGTAGAACATAGTTATGAATAAGTAACTGTATAACCCTAAAATCCCATCACACCTCCAAACCCCTTCACTCCGTAACCCCATATATTATAACCTCTTAACCCCATCATCCTATTCTGTGGAGAAGTCCGGTTCTCAAAATCATAAGAGTTTTGTGAGTGAAGTCATGAATCAAGGTCTACTTCATTATTTTTTTAACCGGACTTCTCCACAGAATAGGATAACAGGATTAAGGGGATATAGTATATGGGGTTACGAAGTGAAGGATTTTGAGGTTATGGTGTTAGGGGATTTTGGGGTTATAGAGTTCCTTACCTATGACTGGTTTCCATAAAAAAACCGAAGAATTTGTTCTGTTTTCCTAAACTAGATTTTTCTACTTAATGAGGTTAGGGGGTTTTGAGGTTATGCGGCTATGGTATTATGAGGTTTGGGGATTATGGGGTTCTGGGGTTATAGAATTAGCAATTTGGGGACAGAGGGGTGACAGTGCTATGATATAGATGATTTTAGCGGTTTCAGTAGTTTTTCGGGTGTTTTTTGAGGTTATGTCAAAATCCTGACGTGTAGGAGTTAAACGGGTTGCGGATTTAGTTTCAGCGGAAAAAAATACATAGGAATATCATATTGGAATCCAAGACTCAGATTTTTTTTTGTGGGCCTGTGTAATAGCTTCAACTGTTTTACGATTTTATACGAATATTACATGTAAGTTACTACAAAATTGTATAAATGAGATATAATATAAAATCTCGTAAATTTTACATGCATCTACATAGCATGTATATTTATATATTTACTTTCTACAGTGTATAGTTTATTACCTACCTAATATAATTGTTTCTATATATTTTAATTCCATAAGTAAATCGTAAGTAATGTGTCCGTTGTACTTTTCTAAAAGATCAAGAAACTCTCGGCGAGCTCTGCCCTGAATATCGTCATTAATGGACATTTCATATAAAGCGAAACTAGTCGTTGTAGATGTAGTTTCAAATCCGGCCAAAAAGAAGATAAACGCCTGTGCGGCTATCTCATCCATGGACAAACTATTTTCGTTGTCACCTTTATCGTCTGTTAAAGACTCGTTGTTTTTTAATTGAATTAACAGCTGCAGAAAATCCTAAGATATAAATAAATTAACTTATACACTGCAAAATTTATATACGCTTATATTCTTATATTCTAGAATATAAAGTTTAAATGAAAGCTTTCTTAAAGTTTTGATTTGAAACCTTTAATGAGCTAGTAAAACTAAAGCTTAAGAAAACGTTTCAAAAATAGCTTTACTGAAAGTTTAAATGAAAGGGTTCTTCAAGCTTTGATTTGAAACCTTTAGGGCCACTTGCACCAAATTTTGGTACGGGATTAACTCAGCCAAACCGAGTTTAAGTTAAAAATGCTGCGTTCTGATTGGCCATCCGTCAATTTAATCCAAGTGTAAAGTTAAACCATCATTGGTGCAAGTGGCCCTTAATAAGTTAGTAAAACTAAAGTTTAAGGTTAAGTTCAAAAGCAACCTATCTGAAAGTTTATATTAAAGCTTTCTTAAAGCTTTAATTTAAAACGTTGCGTAAGTTAGGAATATAAAGCTTAACGTAATCTCTTTTTACAAACGTTTTTAAAAGCTTGCTTACAGCAACGGACGGACGAGGGACAGACGGACGGACAGACGGAAATTTTCAGAGTTCCTTATTTTTTCACGAAACTCATTTTTATCCAAGAATTTTTTGTCTAAGACATTTTTTGGCGATTTTGGAAAACTTTAACCTACCGTATTATACTATTCTACAGCTCACGCGCTGTGAATAGTGTAATAACCAGAGCCTGGGTAGTTTAGAGCTATAAGTTATCTTTTGTCATCTTTTTTAACTTTTATCAAAGATACATAGGCGTTGCGATGTTGTGGAGTGGGAACAGACTTACCGTCTATCTAATCGTGCTAAATTTATGCTCATGAACCTAATAACAGCTCGCTAATCCCCGAGGTATGATAATAACACTTAACTAGATGTGATAGAATGAAGCAGAAAGTCCCTATCTATATTTATTGAACCCACCCTTCAAAAATGGTTATTGGCAAAATTGATCCTTTGGATTTTACATTGCCTAAAACTACATCTTTTCTGGACTCGCTTGTTATGAGCGTCGTTTCTTGTTTAAAAATTCCAGAATGTTCCAGAAGAGACATATTTTTAGGAGTATAAATAACTGGTAAACGTTATTAGCTTAAAATTATTAATTATTTACCTTTCTAATGATATTATTATTTTCTCTGTAGTATATTGTATCCTCTACTACTTTTTGAAAAAAATTAGTAACTGTGCCGGAGAAAACACCAATGCCCATCATTCTTGCCATAGAAGGAAAACTTCTTATTATTATCTAAAAAGAAATTAGTATTTAATTTATTGATAAAAACTCTAATGAACATAAAGTGTTTATTACCAGGAATTGCATACATTACCATTTTCAAAACATCTCCAACTGTTTGTGTAAATGCCCTTTTACCCATTATCCTAAATTCAGCATCAGGGTCTTTCATACTATTACATTCCAGCCCAAACGCACAGGAACCTATAACATCAGTGGTGAATCTTGCTAAAACTTCTCTAATTTCTATCGTTCCATGTATATTAGACTGTTCTTTTAAATAGTCCATCATGTGATACCCACAATCTAGTATGGTACTAAACATAAATTTAAGCTTCACCGGCGAATATGCAGGTGTTAATTTAGATCTCAGAGTTTTCCATTTATTTCCTGATAATGAAAACAAATGAGCACTTAAAGGATCGTTCTTTTCATCGTAGTAAATTCCCCTGTCTTGAAAATATTGAAAATCTTTCGACAAAATGTCCTGAATTAAAACTGGGTCCAATGGCAATAGAGCTTTTCTACTAAAAAAATATAATCCTACATATCTGTGACCTTTCATTTGGTTGTAAATATCTTTAATTTTGTCACCCATGTTTTGTCTTCTAAAAATAACGCTTGCCATATCACCAAATGGAAAAATAGGTGACAGTTGGGATACATTATTGTCTTTCCAGTAATTATGACATTTTTTAAAGTAAATGTAAACCAAAACGAGAACTGTACACGATAATATACTCCATGACGGTACTGATTCTAATAATACCTCTTTCATTTTTCAGCTGTAATAAGAATGAATAATATAAGTAATAACACAGGTTTACAAAAAAAAAGTCAGGACTATTTGACCGGACTATGGTAACGAGATTTCAAGGTCATTTGGAGGTCAAAATGGTGATTTTTTGGGAGCTTCCCCGGGACAACATCTCAACGTTCAGAATGTATTCAAGACCTACACAGTTACCCGTGAAGTTAACTGGTCGCTTGAGATATTGTCGCGGGGCCGCTCCCCAAAAATCACCATTTTGACCTCAAATGACTTGAAATCTCGTTTTCCTGACGTGATGGGGCAAAACTGACCCCGGGATCTGATTCAGGGCGCCAAAATACCTAGGAATACCACAGTCCGGTCAATTAGTCCTGACTTTTTTTTTGTAAACCTGTGTAATCAATAGATCGATCTAATTTTCTTCATTCACACCTCTATAATATATTTTTTTTAAATTGTATAAAATTTTTACCTAATCTGGGTAGAAAGTTTTTACCTAGCTACACACAGATAAATTATTATTAAAAACAAGTAAGCAATATTCAGTTCAAGTGGCTCAAAAGATTGTATATCCACTGTGGATAATCCACAAGCATGTTAAGTACTTAAATCAGATGTTTTGCCACGCCTCTGTTAGAGTTGTGCGCGACAAGCCCATGTGATTCCTACGTACAACAGCTCGGTGGCCAGTAAAACGCACACAGCTTTCTTGCATTTTACTCATCGCTAATGCCAGTTTTGCATTAAAAAGTGTTCGGCACTTTATAATCGCACGGTATATATATATATATATATATATATATATATATATATATATATATATTAAATAACAGAACGAATATACAGAGGCATGGTCTACATGACGCCTGTGAACATGAAATAAGTCAGAAAAGAGAAAAATCATATAATTTTTAAAAATATTAAAAATATAGATAGCTTAAATTTAAATAACTTGCACCTAGGTGCAATATTACACAAAAAAAAAATAAAAGCAATACTATTTGATAGCCACTTTTGTCGGGGACTGTTGTACATAATTAGTAGCTATCTGTAGGACAGACGTACAGTATATCCTCAAGACATACCTAAGATATGATACCTTCGGGATTTCATTTATGTGTTTATTTAATTTTGTGATTTTTGTTGTATTTATATGAGTGTTTTATTTCTTATCAACACTTTTGACTTGCCAAATGTACTATTGTATCCTATTGGTTAAATAAATTATTATTATTATTATTATTATTATTATTATTATTATTATAAACCTGTGCTATCTGGGTAGAACTAAAACAAATGATTGGACTTTTAAAATTAGTTAATTACTTATATACTTCCAACAAGTATCTAACAAAAGTATCACAAATACTTCATACTAGAATATTTTTTCTCTGCGTGTATTAGCTTATGATAAAAATTTGTAGATCGTTATTGAAATATTGGTCTATAATATTCCAAAATTACCCTAGATTTTTAAATAAATTAAAAATAAATAATATATTTAAAATTAAAATATTTTCCTACTTTTTTTTAATGACTTCAACAGAATAGCCTAAATTAGATCTGCAGCTGTGCCAATAAAAATTTTAATGACACAATAACAAGCTGCAGATGTGATGAAGTAGTTCAGTACATAAGTATATTAATTTATGTTATTTTACCATTATTTTTATAGTGTTATTAACACAATATATAGCTATTATAAAGTACTTACAAATTTCAACATTCACTAATTCATAAACACCAATAAAACTATGTATAATTCGATAATTATCCAATAAAAAAACACCTATTATTGAATTAACTGATTAAACAAATAATCAAACACAATATTTACTCACGCCTTGGATTTCTTGCTTGTGGTAGACAAACTCTTCTCATAATAAGAGAAAGTAAATATCTACTTTCACTTAAAATACTTTAAATTATTATTTTATAATACCTGTGTGCATGTACATATGTTCAGAGATGGCTCGTGCCTTTATGGCATTAAGGGGACGTTCAAGTATTACATAACGAAAATTTTGATCATTTTGGACCGTCGTAGGAGAAAAAATAATATTTTTCTTCAAGCGTACTAAAATGTTCATATTTTATAACTGAACACACTAGTTAGAACTGATCTATTTTTTTACAGTAAAAAAATGAGTTCATTGTTGTACGCCGTAAAAAAAGTTAGTTAGCAAAACCACCACTGGAGGCAGCACTCTTTGACTTTGATGATAGCCATACTTCAAACTTGTTTGTTTATTATGTAAACAGGTGGCTGACTCAAAATTCTGTGTGAAATTGATTAAAAATTATTGAAGAAGAATATATGGTTTAACCACCTACAAATCTCTTCGAAATTGCAAATGCTACATTAGACAAGTTACCATCGAAATCGCGAAAAGTGTATGATTAAAGGCCACTTGCACCAACGATGGTTTAACTTTAAACTTGGATTAAATTGACGATCGACCAATCAGAACGCAGTATTTTTAACTTAAACCCAGTTTAGTCTAGGTAATCCCAGTTTCAACGTTGGTGCAAGTGGCCCTTAGCCTACGAAAAAAAAAAAATTAAAATGAATTGAATAAATTAAATTAAATTCAAAAATTAATATTTAAAAATACATATATATGATGCTTGAAGAAAAAATGGTATGTTTCATAGGAAAAATGCTTTTCTTTACTCGTCTGTAGTTTCCGGACTCCGCTTCGCGTCGTCCATAAATTCTACAGACTAGTAAAAAATTTTTTTTTTTAATTCCCTAAGTACTATACTTTAATTTTAAAACCCAAATAATTTTTTGGTATAGGTATGTTTAGGGGCCACAATGGAGCCAGGGAGCAAGGCGATCATAACATTTTTTATTCGACCATACAGGGTTATTCAGAAATAGGGTCATTCATTTTAAGGGGTGATTTTACAAAGGAAAATAGGAAAAAAAGTTCCTACAAACATATGCCTAAAAATGCTTCGTAAGTGCCCTTTGATATAGAAACGAGGTTTTGCACGTAAACTAATCTTAATAAGGCTCATCTACTTATTTTAACCAGGGGCGTGCAAAACGGGGAGGCCTTATCAGTTTTTTGTCCCAAACTTTTTTCTGTGTAACTTTTTTGCAATTTTATTTTTGGAATATGATTTCTCAGGTCAAAATACATAAAAAAGGTACTCCTGTTGTAATACTGTAGGATTAACCGTTTTCGAGAAAAATCCATTTGAAAGTTTTTTTTGAACCTTTACTGTAACATTTATAAAGAAGTATGACCTTTTGGTCACTTCTGGTCTTGAACTAACTGTTCTTTTTGACCAGATACAGTTATTATAATCATTTCATACAAAATAAAATTTCTTCTATAACATAACCTCAAAATATATGTTAACTGATTAACACTAAAATAAATATAAAACACAAAATTTCAATTGTAAAATCAATTTCTATACTTATAATATTCATAGAACAGTTCAGAAGTATTACTATTTTCATAACAGACACATTTTAACAGAAATTAATCACCAAGCTATAGCTTTTTTAATTTGAAAATGAACCGCACGCAAAAGAAACGATTCAATTGTTTTTTTAGCGATTTGATTGGATAGCAATTTGTCATGGATAACTAGATAAGTAATAAGACACCAAAAAGAAATACTTTTTGCAATTTCAAATTAAGCATATTTTAATAATTTATTATAATTAGTAACAATCGAATAAAAAAATATTGTATAATACATGGGCAAAAAGTTAAATTTCGATTTCGTAGGTTTATTATACTCGGGCTGGCCCGATCGGCCGGCCCTCGGCTTCTAAAAACCTACTCAATCGAAAAACTAAACTTTTTGCCCTTGTATTATAAATAACTATTAATGTGCACAATGTAAATTTTTGATTTTATTTTAAAATTGTAGATAATTAGGTACATCCTCCTATTTGTTACCTCTTGATTTAATGCGACACAATTTGTTCCATGTCCATTCAATAATTGCGTTAATTTGCAATCACGTACAAGCATTTAGATAAATATTGTGGTTAAAATATTACGGTTTAAAGCCCATTTATACTAGGTAACTGGTTAAGTACCGTGGGTTAATTAATTGAGCTCATAAACTCACTATACGAAAACCGCAACAATTTAAATGATACGTGTATAGTCAGTCAATCATGATAAAAACAGAAACCCCATGGAAAGGCTGTTTGGAAAATGGCATATCATTTCGATGGTGATGATATCCGCGCCGATTCAGGCAGGGCTGAGGGCTTGGGTCACGGATTTGGCTGATTATTTTTTTATGTGTAGCCTCCCGATGTCTAAGAAAAACCTCCACGGGGTTTTATTTAAAAACGTCCCGTTTAAAAAATATGATTTTTTTAATTTTTCTTAAAATTTTTAAATTTGTCAAAAATTTGACATTGGGGTGCAATAACTCAAGAACTATTTAACCTAGAGAACTGCGGTTTTCGCCATTAAAAAAATCATATTTTTTTTTAAATTTATCAAATTAGTTTTGACAGTTTTTTGTTTTTCAAGATGGCGGCAAAAAATTTTAAGGCCATTTTTCTAAAAAATTCCATTTTTTTGAAAATTATGGATGATCTACTAATTATGTGTACTTTTGATTAAAAAAATTAAAAAATATCACTTTTTTCATTATTTCTTTGCTAGAACCAATAATATGGCAAATTTTACCAACTTTTTCGAACTTTATTCGCAGTAGGCGTCGAAAATTTCTCGCTTACCGGTTAAAACTATTGCCTGCATGTCCTTTTATGCCCTTTTTATAATAATAGATTTGTAAGATATAAAATAATATTGTATAACAATATATTATATTGTGATGCTATCCGCTTCGATTTGAATCGAACCCACCTGAACAGGTGGGGCTGACGGTATGGGTCAAGGATTTCTTTGATTATTTTTTTATGTGTAGCCCACCGATGTCTAAGAAAACCCTCCATGGGATTTTATTCAAAAACGTCCCATTTTAAAAACATGATTTTTTTAATTTTTCTTATATTTTTTTAAAATTTGTCAAAAATTTGACATTGTCGTGCAATAACTCAAAAACTATTTAACCTAAAGAATTGAGGATTTCACCAATAAAAAAATCATATTTTTTCCATTAAATCGCATTAGTTTAGTTTAGATAGTTTGGACTTTTTTCAGGATAGCAAGAAAAAAATTAAGGCCACTTTTTTGCCACCATCTTAAAAAAACAAAAAAATTACGACACTAAATTAATGCAATTCAATAGAAAAAAATATGATTTTTTTATTGGTTAAAATCGAAATTCTCCAGGTTAAGTAGTTTTTGAGTTATTGTACGCAATATCAAATTTTTGATAAATTTAAAATTTTTAAGAATAATTAAAAAAAATCATATTTTCGAAACGGAACGTTTTTGAATAAAACCCCGTGGAGGTTTTTCTTAGACATCGGTGGTCTACACATAAAAAAATAATTAGCCAAATCCGTGACCCTCAGCCCTGCCTGAATCGGCGCGGATATCATAGTCTAATTCTAATATGGCTTATCACACAAATCACAAATTTTACAAGGCGAACAAAAAAACATTAGTCTCATTTAATGTAAGGTACTGACTTGATTAACTATAGAATAAATTATTGCGAACTTACTTATTTATTTATTTAATAGGAGATATAAAATATTACAAAGTCATGGGGAGTCCCAAATAAGCTTTAGGCTTATTAATAGATAAAAATGTCACTTTCTTGATTTTATTTATAGATATGTTATTGTGTATGTTATAGTTAAAGAATCATCTGATTGTGATACGGCGTATTACAAAAAAAAATTAAGTGATTTGGGAGGCTGAGGCTTACCATATATTTCCACATCATACGCAGTTGATATATGAACCTAATGGCGCAAAAAAACATGTTTGAAAATTTTTGGGACACGATATATTATAATTAGACCATCGATTTATACAGGGTTATTCAGAAATAGGTTCGAGAATTTTAAGAGGTTATTCTACATTAAAAAATATGAAAAAAAAATCCTATGAAGGTTGGTCCGAAAAAAACCCTAAGGGAGCTACGACCCTCCTAAATGTACATCTATAAAGTATTTTTATTAAATATCTCTAAAACTCTATGAACCACAGTAACCAATTTTTGCATATGCCTTAACATTGATAAAGGTTATCATTTTATTTAATATTTATTTGGTAATTTTAACTAGGACGTTCAAAATGGGGGGGTGGGTGACACTATTTTGCCCTAAACTTTATTATTTATTAATAAAATATTAATCTTTTTAAAAATACATAAAAAATATATTTTTTATGTAACACCGTAAGGGTCCAATTTTGTGCAAAGTGAAAATTCGTGTAAAAGTGCAAAAATTACGAGATATTAAAAATATAATTTAGATAATATACAATATATATAGGTATGTATGTCATAATATGACACACATAGGCTATATTATGGCCTAAAGTTAGTTATTTTATATTTTGTTATTCAAAATTCACTTCTCTTTAAAAATTTTTATGAAAAAATATGTTATATTAAATAAAAACAAAGTTCACTTTCCTGGGAACTTGACACCATAAGTTATGAACATATTAATAGCACAATTTTGCTTTTAAAATTAAACATGGTGTAAACTGTAATGCCAATCCAAAACAAAAATCCCTAAATCGGTCATCAATTTAAATGTAAGATTATTTAAATTTTAGAGCAAAGTAGAAAAAATTGTATAAAGCACTCGTTTCATAACACGTTTTTAGAGCACTACTACTTTAGAAAACTCGCCGCAAGCGGCTCGTGCCCTAAAAACGTATGTTATGAAACTAGTACTTTAATATACTATTTTTGTTTAGCAGTTAATTAAACTATTAGGATTGCCATGATAAATGGACCACCCTGAGATAATCGAAAGTTTTTTAGAACTGTACTTTCTGTAAAGTTTCTACGTGATAATATAATATTTCGCAGCAAATTTGATAACTGTTATAAAATTCACTTCAAACTCTGAAAACTTGTCATGAATCTATGCATGATGCTAGCTAGAACTTTAGTACGTTATAATAATACAAGACGCTATATACTTCCGAATAAAGTTAAAAGGCAATACCAACAAAACCAAAATATAATTACGTTTTTTATACAGAGCGGTCCAAAAGTCATCCAACTGTTAACATTTTTGCAAGTTGAGATATCGACTTCAAATTTGGACTTTTGGACTGAAATTTTGATATCTTTTATAGCTCTTCTTTTTTCTACTGCAAAAATCCAAGCCACAATTTTGATAGGGTAAAAATTAACCTTAAAACAAAATGTGGTAAAAAAAACTTTAAAGCGATGTTGACATTTGCACGGAAAACGTCAAGCGATATTCATTTATCCTGTTGCCAATCCAAAAGAAAAAACCTCTTATGGGCCTATAAAAACAAGCAAAATGCCTGTGATTATGAGCTTATAAGATTTGCAAAATAGAAAAACACAATTTTTAATTTTTTTGCTAGTTTTATAAAAACGTACTTGTAGTAACTACAATGTAGTTGCCGTCTTTTTACATTTGCATGGCATAAAACGTCTTCCCGAAAACTTGTCTGGACTTAATCCAAGTCTTAAATAAAGCTAAGTTCACACCGGTTGCAGATTCAGCGCTAAGCTACTGGATTATTCATAAGTTTAAGCTAGTTTGCAACTCACTTTCACTTCGATTTTCTACATTGGTGTGTAATCACTTGCTCATTACTTATCCGGTCGAGTATTTACATATTCTACTCTGAGTCGTTATTCTCGGCTTATCTTCGGCATTCTCGTTACCGTTGAAATCGGCGAACTGCCATGTGCTTCTGATGCCATAATATACTGTCTCAATACGTGGGCTTGAAGCAAATGGGGTCTACATGAGCCGTTCTAACGTCAAGGAAACGAGTTTATATTAAAAATATTTTTATCCAATACATACAGATAATAAGACAATTACCAGCTTTATTTTAAATAGATAAACTCAATAATAACCCCCGCGTGGCTTTTACTTTATTGAGTGGATAATTATTTATTTTATCCACTCCTGTCACTTGTCAAATTATTTTCTTGTAAATGTCATTAAAATTTTTAATAAAAATATGAATTCCTAAGCTATTTATTGGATAAAACCTTGTATGGCACTCATGTGTTAACCGATATTGCCTTCTCGAAAATTAACCTGCTTGGCTGAAGCCTCGCAGGTTAATTTTCTCATGGACAATATCTTACTTTACCCACTAGTACCATAAATAACTATTATCTACAAGTAAAGTTACTCATTTTAAAAGGGTTATTTCGAATAAAAAATTAAATACAGGGTGATCAGTATCTGGAATGAAAAAATTTAAGGTTGGTCCGGAAATGAGCCCTAAGGGAGATACGTCTCTTCGGAAACGGAGATATTGAATGAGGTACAAAAAAAGCACCAATAAAACTTTAATGCTTCGTTTAAAAGTAATCAAAAAGTATTGTTCACCAAAACACCTAAATTTAATATTAAAGGAGTAATAGCCTTTTAAAAAGTAAAATTCTTGGATCCAAGAAAAATCTATCTTTAACTTGCCGAGTCATATACATTTCATTTAATACATTCAGATTAAGCTATTTTTATAGTTATACACAATAATTCTGGCCAAGGGGTAAGAACAGTCTTTAAAAAGTGCCTTTAAAATAGCCCTTGCGACTTTACAATCACGCTGAAAAAACTCTGGAAACATTCTAATAACATTTTGTAATCATGCTGTTACCAGAGTATTTCCAGAGTGTATTTGTGCCCTTTATCCATAACGTTCCCAGAGTAAAATCAGAGCGTTTTCATAGTGTTTTCGTTTGGACTTTTTTTTTTTTTTTTTGAAAAAAAAAAAGTCCAAACGAAAACACTCTGAAAACGCTCTGATTTAAAAAAAAAAAAGTCCAAACCCACTTTGGATCTACTGTGAATCAAGCCTGGAACCACTCTGATTCAACTCTGACAAAATGGCACAAAACCACTCTGGAAACACGTTGGCAGCAGAATGTTTTCACTCTGACTCTGTTTCCAGAGTGTTTCCAGAGTAATTTGAAGGTCGCAAGGGAGGTGATACTTCATTTTTTAAAGTAACGAGAATTTCAGAAATGACATTTTGATTAAATGAAAATTTTTGAGACTTTTTAGTGTTGAGATATGTCAGATAAAGTTTTTTAAAGTCTTTTTTTAACTCTTAGCCTACTAAATAATTGTGTAAAACTGTGAAAATAGACTAATCTAAATGTAATTTGTTTGACTGGGTAAGTTAAAAATACATTTTTCGGGGACCCCATTTCACCACCTTTTCGATCCTTCTAGTATCAAAAGGAACCCGATCCTGGACCTGGCGATTTGCAAGTAGCTTAATTTGAATGTACTTTAAGATATATATAAAATACAGTTGGGAGCAAATAATGAAATAAAAATGGTTACCAGCCCTTAGGCTATTAATTTGTTGACGGGACTGTTGCAATATTGGTAGCTGCCGAGTTTGCAGCTAGAAGACTATCACTTTAGGACCGCGAATATACTGTCTCCAATAGTCGCGCTCTAAATCTTTGCATTATTTAAACATTTCCTTCTACTAAATTGCCTGCTACCGAAGTCGTTTGTTTTATTTATTTCCCTCCAAGATTTTCTTTACTTGACCTAATTACGGGAAATTTTTATTTTATTGGTTAACGTGTTTTTAAAACTACTGGGATTTTCTACAATGGGATTCAAAGCAATTTATTACAGTTCGTGTTCTTATTTACGATACCTCTTAGATTTACTAATTTTTTATCAACTTAAGTTCTGATTGTAGTTTTCTTTTAAGTAAAACATTTAACCTGGCGTTAATGGTTCTTACTGAACCTGTATTTTAGATATTTTATCTACGTTCTACTTAGTATTAAACACACATTTGGGTCTTACTAATGTCCACATTAAAACACTAGTGCTTTTTGAAGATATTATGAAACCCGAATGATTTTGTTTTTTGATTTTTGCAGTAGTTTTTTTTTCTACGACTGCTTTAGAATGTAAGCAAATACACACACTTTTCAAACACAGAATGAATCCATTCTAGCTCTAGATACGGTATGAATATTCCGTATCAAGTGTTAGAATGAGCACATGTAGTGCCATCTCTTGTTTATAAAAGTAAAGAAAACTGTAGCAAAATTAGCAAAAATATATATATATATTTTACCGTGAAACATTGAATAATTTAATGCAATTTAAAGTTTTGCGTTAAAATTACATAAAGTTTATTAATTTTTCTTAATATTTGACCAGTTTTTTATCAATTTAGTTCAAAAAATTAAAACTGCTCCATCTATTGTTAAATATTTAAACCTTATATCTGTCACAACAATCTGACATAACCTTCAATTTTTGCATTATAATTTGTAAATATGTGCTAAAATTAAATAAAAATCTTTTTTAAGTACTGATTTGATAAAATTATTAAATAACATGAATTGCTTTATTTAAATATATGTGTTTTGTTGCATTTGCAATGTTGAGTCACAAAAAACATTGTTTTTAACCTTGTCCGCAGTTTAAAGCCATACAGTGTTTCATATTTGCAATCGAAGAAAAAGTATATATTCCATACTAGTTATCAAGTTTTTACTTGATAATGGAAAAAAGTACATTTAATGTCCAGATAATAATTATTTTTAATGTAAATTTAATTATAATTTTTCTTTATACAATATCCTTACGTAATTAATCGACTTTGTAGTGAATTTTATATGAATATCTAAAAAAGCAAATGGTCCTAAGCTTATACAGGGTATCCAAGAACTTGCGTCCATCCTTGAACGTGAACATAATATATCAAAAAGTATGATAAAAAACTCATATGAACATAGGGCCGTAAATCAGTCCTAATGGAGTTACTGCCGGAATGTAGGTCCCTTAAATAGGACCCAAAAAAAAACTCTATAAAATAATAACAGCAATTTATTAAAAACTAAGAAAACAGTTTTCACATCTTGGCTCAAAAATAAATATTAAGTGAGGTATGGACTTAAAAAGTAATACTTTTTAGGGACATGTCCGGCAGACTAACATCTCTACTCTAAATTTCTCTACTCCCTAACATCCCTACTCCATAACATCCCTACTCCACAACAAATCTAATCCGTAACATCTCTACTCCATAACATCTCTACTCCGTAACAACTCTACTCCACACTATATGCACTTTATTAGCCACTTAATAATAAATGAGCAGTTCAAAGAACAAAGAATCCTCTTCTTCTAGATTATTTTATTTTTTTCCTAGAAAACGTTTATCTTTAAATGTAAATCTAGATCAATCATAAATGAATTATTCTAAATGCAACAATGACCGCGTACTCTTAACATGCACTAATATGTAAGTAATTAATAAACTGAATTCATTTTTGACAGTGACTTAGCATGACAAATATTCTTTTGAGTTAAGACAAGTGGCTAATCGAGTGTCTATAGTGTGGAGTAGAGTTGTTACGGAGTAGAGATGTTATGGAGTAGAGATGTTACGGAGTAGAGTTGTTGTGGAGTAGGGATGTTAGGGGGTAGAGAAATTTAGAGTAGAGATGTTAGTCTGCCGCATGTCCTGTATTTTTTTTAAATGAATTTTCCTCGAAAACAGTTGCTTTTACGGTATTATACTAAAAGAATCTTTTCGTTTACTTAAAGAATCCGTAAAAATAATGCAAAAAATTTACACTGAAAAAAGGATTGGGCAAAAATGTTTTAAGCCACAGCGATTTCGCACGCCTAGGCTCACTTTCGGTAAAATTAAAATAATTGACCTTAATAATACTAAACCATATGCAAAACCTTCTTCCACTAGCTCAAAGGGCCCCAGAGATATTATATAAAAACTCCATTTTTGATATTCTCTTTAATAGGCCATAACTCTCTTAGGAGCGATTTTCAGGTCTACAATTGTATAAATTTATGTGTACCTTTAAGGATGAACGCGAGTTATGGGACACCCTGTATATTAATAGTTGGTATACTTTTGGGGTTGGAGATAAACCAAGACAAAACAAAACTAATAACTAGTACAAAAAGAAACGAAGATAGATTACAGATTGGACAAAACAGCTATGAAATCGTAGAAAACTTTAAATATCTTGGAACGACTGTAAATGGAAAAAATGACAGGAGAATGGAAATTTCGAGAAGAATACAATCAGGACACAGGGCGTACTATGTCTACAAGAAATACATACAAAACAAAAAAATTAGCACTAAAACTAAAATAAGAATATACAAAGCTGCAATAAGACCCATTGTTACGTATGCGGCAGAAACGATGAGCATGACCAAGCAGGATGAAGAAAAACTAAGAACATTTGAAAGAAATATTATGAGGAAAATATACGGACCAATCAGAACAGAAAATGGAGAATATAGAAGACTTATGAATATGGAAATAAGAGATAAAATGAAGAATGAGGATATTGTTAAAGTAATCAAGGCACAAAGAATAAGATGGTGGGGACATATTTATAGAAGAGACAAAACAGAGACCATAAGAAAAATAACAGAATGGAAACCCCAAGAAGACAGACAACGAGGAAGGCCGAAAATTAGATGGGAAGATCAGGTCACCAAAGATTTAGAGAAAATGAACATAGTGGGATGGAAAGCAAAAATACAGGACAGGAAAACATGGAAAAAGATAGTAGAAGACACTAAAACACACATCAATTTAGAGTAAAGAAAACAAGAAAATATGGAGTGATCCACCATAGAACAATGGATCTGTAAAGCTCTAAAGGAGCTGCTACAATTCCTTACGGAATGTATAGCATATATATATATATATATACTTTTTTTTTAATATTCATAAAAAATTGCCTAAGCAGGTATAAATTTATAATAGAAAAGTTATTTTATGCTACATTTTGTACGTTATAAAAATAAGCTTTTCCATTGTAAACTTTAACCTTCTTAGGCAATATTTTAACAACATGTAAAGAAGTATACGAGGGGCTGACCGCGAGGAAATCTTTTGTACAAGCCAAAGGAACTCAGGAGAAACTCTGGAGGAACTCCGAGGAACTCTGGAGGAACTCCGGAGGAACTCCGAGGAACTCAGAGGAACTCTGAGGAATTCTTTGCAAAAAGGAACTAAGGAACTCTTTTGTGCAAATTTCAGAAACAATTATTATTTATTACCCATGCGGATTAACGTTTTTATTTTCAAACTAGATGAGCCTTTACAAAATATCTTACCTTTGGGCGCCAATTTTTTTTTGAAGGGGCGCCAAGTTTGGTAGAAACCGTCAGAGACAAAGCTTTTCTTCCTGAAGGTAACTTCGAGGCTACAAGTTTGGTAGAAACCGTCAAGGACAAAGCTTTTTTTCTTGAAGGTAAATTGGGGGCGCCATTTTTTATTTGAAGGGGCGCCAAGTTTGGTAGTAACCGTCAGGGACAAAGCTTTTTTTATGAAGGTATTTTTTTGGGCGCCGACTTCTTTTTTTGTAGGGGAGCCAAATTTGGTTGAAACCGTCAGGGACAAAGATTTTTTTTGAGGGTTCCTTATTGGCAGTAGTGCTTGCACAGCAGTAATTTCTACGGCTTATTTGCCAAAAATTACCCCTTCCAGAGGGGAACTCTTAAGGAACACAGGAACTCCCAAGGGACTCTGGAGGAACTCCGAGGAACTCCGAAGGAACTCTGAGGAACCCTTAGCAAAAAGGAACCCTTTTGTACAAATTTCAGACGCGGTCAGCCCCTCGGAAGTATACTATTAGCGCCACAGGCGAAAATTTTATAAGTTTAAATAGCGAAGCGTGAAGTGAAAAATATTGACCAATTTGATTAAAATTACCCCCGTCTACGACTTAGTATAAAATTAGCAAAGGTTTCAATCCATTAATGAGTTAACAAAGTTTAATTATTGTTTTAGAACACATTGAGTGTTTGCGCTACCGTTAACACATCATAAGCTCTCGCGATAATAGTCTAATCCCTTAATTTTAGTTAGGGTAGGATCACCGGTTTTAGCCACTGCACCGGTTTTAGCCAGTCAGAGTAGTTTTTTGGATATAGCTAAGAAATAGGAGACTTTAGATCAAAATTATAGTTTAAATCCGATTTGAATGATAAAAGTTGGGACAACAAATATGTTAAATAAGTTTTAACTGTAGCGAAACGAATACAGCGCCTATTTTAAATTTTGATTTTGAAAAAAATGTAATTTCTTATGACTTTTCATAAGAAACCGCCAGAAAAATAATTTTAAATATGTAATTCAGATAAAATTAAATTCGTTAACCATTTATATCAAGTTAAAGGTAAGTCATTAAACAGTTACTTTATTAATATTTTAATACATATTTTGCAGAATTTATTCTTAAATTTGCATGGCGATAACTGGGACACTAATATGCTTCTCTTTCTAGCTATAGCCATAGAATTGGCTAAAACTGGAACCTAAGTAGTACCAGTTATAGCCAATGTCAAAAAATATCAATATGTCAAAATTACTGTACAAATAATAAAGATTTTAGCGAAAACCACCTTTAAATATTAGCCAATAATACATTTAAATTAAAAAAGGAGGAGTATTATACAAAATATAGTCGAAAACGGGCCATCAAAATGACTCAAATGATTCAAGACTGAAAACTAAACATGTCACAATGTGAAATTGTCATGTACATATAAATATTTTTGTAAAACTTATAGTGTCGAATATGGTATAAACTACCAGCTGGTTCAGATCCCAAAAAGACTCTTAGCAAATAAATAAAAAATAAATAAAATTAATAAATATTTATAATTATCGGATAATTATCCAAGAAAAGATGTATGTAAGAAAAAATGTAATAAAAAAACGAAATCATTTTAAATATTGATTAAGAAGTATATATTTTAAAAAACTATAAATTTTAAATGTTCTAAAACTGTTACAAAAATATAAATAATTTATTTTTAACATCTTTTTAGTTTTTTTTTAATGGTGGCTATATCTGGTGAATTTTTATGGCTAAAACCGGTGCTTGGGTGGCTAAAACTAGAGAATTAGTATTATTTTGTTTGTTTTTTATTTTATAACATATCAGCTGATGTTATATTGTTTAAACATTTATTTTATAGTAGAAATATATTGTAAGTTTCAGAAAAACCAAAACTTGCAACCTTAACATTATAATGGAACATAATAAAAAAAAATAAAAACAGAATTTTTCTTAAGGTGGCTATAACTGGGGTATCTACCCTAACACATTTGATGTACTTTCTCCACTTTAGAGTAGCAAAAAAAAATTAACTAACGTTTAAATAAGATTAGTATATTAAATAACAAAAGAAAATATATTACCATACGAGTCCAAAAGTAAAATACTCGCATGCGGGAAATTTTTAACAGGATGCTAAAACCGTGAGATTTTTAAAAAATTGTTTACAAGGGCGCTTACTGACAACTAAGAGGGCCGATGTATTGAAATTTCAATCAAAATCAGTAAAAATAACACGTATGTTTGCAGTGTCGGACTGGACAGGTGAGATATTGATAAAAATCTCACATGGGACCCCCCTTACCTTGGGGGTTCCTGGGTGATGTTTTTTTTTAGGGTCAGGACTTTTTTCAGGCTTAATTTTTTTGCGGGGGTCGAGGACCTTTTTTTTCTCTAGTTATCAAAAATTATTTGGGAGGGGTGGTTTTCTTGTTTGTGGCAAAAAGCGGCAGGGACAAAGCTGTTTTTTTGGGAGGGAAAAAATTGGGGGCCCCCTAGATTACAAATCTCACTAGCCTTGGGCTGCCCAGTCCGACACTGTAGGTTTGTATGTCTATCTGTAAACTAGATAATTTAATTTCTAGAAAAAATATCGACAAGCGTTTTATTTTATATTGTTTCTTATCATATTTCAAAGAGCTGATTAGATTTTGAGGGTAAACTATTAGGGGTAAGGGGGTGAGAATAAGGTAAAACGCTATTTTTCGCATTTTTTAGTTATAATTAGTTAATTATTATTGAATTTAGAGCCAATTTTTTCTCAAAATACATTGCTCTCGGTTTTGGGCAATGTGAATAAAAATCTAGCATAAACTTTTTCTGAAAATTTTTAAGTAAAAATAGTTTTGGTACATTACGTTTAATGTAGAAAAACTTTTACACTCGTGCGTAAAGCTTAAGTAGCAAATAAATTTTATAATATATAATTTAAAATACTTATTATATTTCGGTAGATTTTTCGGCAAAGTCTCCTAGATCCGAAACTATTATGGCACACGCGTCCATGTTTGGAAAGCGGGGAGTTTTCCAATGGACGGGTGCGCCAAACGTCTTATGAAGAGAGTTCTTTATCTTAGGTTTCGTTTAATTTAAAAACGAAGGAGAAAACTAAAAATCGCTCTATCCTAAAATAACATTTTTATTTTTTAAATTTAATGAAATAAAGATAAAAAATTGAAGCTTAGAGCAAGGGTCTTACCTACCATTAACTTTTTGTTTTTATAATAAGATAAACCTGTCACAGACTATTTAATTTAAAAAAGCTTAGTATTCAAATACTATTTTTTTAATAAAGTTAATATTAACATTAAGATAAATATTTTAAGCTTTAGGTTTTTCTATTAAATCATAAGAAATTTGGTTAATAAATGATAAGATTAATAGCCCAGTCGTTTTGTCGGTTAGAACGGATTTACCTGGAAAAATATCAGCTACATTTTTTAATAAATATGAAAGAACAAGGTTTCCTCAACAACATATTAATTTTGCTACTTCAAAATTGATCTCGAAGTTAAAAGAAAGTGAAAATTTTGAAAATTTGACAGAAAACTGTTTTTTTTTCAATATCTTCATTTTGTTTGACCTATATTTTTCGTTTGAAGACTTTTTTTCGAGCACTAACCAAAATTGAGTTACTAAAAAAAAAACGAGTCCTTGTCCTAACATATTCATCAAAGAAAATTGCGTCTTTGAATTATTTACCGACTGGGATATAAAACCAGGACAACCTTTAAGGAATAAGTCAAAGAAATGATATAAACTTAAAGAGCTTTTGGCCAAAACTAGTACACTCCAGGTGCCTATATTAAATAGTATGACGTAAGTTTTCCTATATTTTCCATATTAGAAACTTTAATATTTTCAAGTATCTGAGCTGAAGACTTTCGGTGTACTCAAATTATATTGCCGTTCTAGGTCTTAGATGAAAGAAGAGATAGACTAGAATTGTGAGAGAGAAATATTGGTTAATTTGTAAGTTATTTTTGTATCGTTTATATTTGGGTTGTTAGACCGGCTTCAGTTGTGAATTCTAAGGGTTTTGCTACCTAAATATTAAAAAAAATATCATATAGCCACTAAGGTTTAAGGGACAAAATTCAGTAATGGGAGAAAATATGTCTCTAGCTCCAAAAAAACTTAAATATGGACTTTTTGTGAAATTTAGTTAATCAAATGTCTTCAATATTAACTGGTTTTGATACTCACTTACTAATAGCTTCTATAAATATCGTCTGTTTTGAAAATCTGATATATTAACCTAAAAAACGTAACAACGGTCCCTTGTCTCCCGCAACCTTTTTTGACATACAATCCATATTTGTATGTAGATTACCTTAATTGAACTTTGCAAAATATTTTTTAGTTAATCTAAGAACTGTTAACTTACGTCATAAGACTTATTTACTTGGAAAATCTTATACTGGTTTAAATAAAAAAAATAATAACTTATGTCTCTCAATTTAAATCGAGCGCTTCTTATAGTAGTAAAATCCGAGACTGATAGAATGCCGATCGTGGCTCGTTTTCTAAACTTGTACTCGTGCGCTAAAAACGTATGTTATGAAACTAGTACTTTAATATACTATTTTTCTAGGATGTTTTTTGGCGAACTACCTTATTATAGGTACTCTTCTATCACTTTGTACTGTGGAGAGTATAATAATATTTTTACGCTTTTTACGGACAGTTACCGCATTCATACGAGCGTTCTTAATAACAGTCGGACTTAATCCCGGGCCTGATTAATGGCTCTTTTATGATGGAAGCTGGAAAAGTTAGCGGAGAGGTTTTAACCGACGACCTCGATGTTATTCCGTTTCATCGTTTCATGATCGTTGGACATTTTATTTTGTTTTCCCATTAAAAAAACAACGTGTATGTTATTCCGTCCCATCGTTTCAATATTGTTGTACAATTTATTTTTTTCCCATTTAAAAAAAATAAAAAGAGGATGTGAGGTATGATATTCTTCGCATTTAATAGTAGGAGAAGTCGGGGTTAACTGGGCCGCTTTGTTTCATATCGAGTTTTTGAAAAACCTGTTAACAATTTTCAAAAATTTTCTATAGCAAAAGGTAGATTAATACTATAGTTAGAACATATTAATACTTCAGACAAATATTATTTATATAAAAAAAGTTATTAACGATAAACCAGTTAACCCCGCTGGACCAGTTAACCCCATAGGGCATGGTTAACTGGACCACTCAGGGTTAACTGGTCCACTAACAAAAATGTATTGTATTGTAATTATTGTGAATAAAAACGATTTGAAATCAAATAAAATTTAATTCTAACATAAAAATAGACAACATAATATGTTAAATATTAGATATATCTGAGGGTTAACTGGTCCGGGGTTAACTGGACATGGCCCAGTTAACTCCGAACTAATTAATATTGACATAAGTGGTCCAGTTAACCCCGATCCAGTTAACCCTGAGTGACACCACTGAATAAAATCATAAAATTTTATTACTTAATAAGATATTAGAAGGCGGAAATTATGCAGAATAATTAATAAAATACTCAGTATATTAGGTAAAATATTAGTCTAGATCCTCCTATTAATAAAAAGGTATTAATTAAAAAATAAAAGTTAAGGTAAATACCCACTTTTTATCGAAAAAAAAAATAACTTTCTTTACTACAACTTACATGTGGACAACACGGTCCGTCATAATATTTTAAACAATACTACTAACTAAATATCACAAGAATTTGCCCTAAGGCGCCAATACTAATAAAAACAGTTGATAAAATCTAGGTGGACCAGTTAACCCTGTGGCCCAGTTAACCCTGACTTCCCCTATACTTTTCACAAAAGATAGTATATTGCATTTTTTCAAATACTAGCCCAAATATTTTAGATTTTTTCATGAGATTAATTTACAGGTAAAATTTTTTTTAAGTGTCCCTCGCGGAGTAGACAAAGAAATCACAATCTTGCCATTAATTATGGGAACTGTCCGCCATCTTGGATTAAAGGGGTGCGGTTATCTTGCTAAATATCCATCTTAGGATAAAAATGCATAGCATGCCAATTTTGTTAAGAAGGAAATTTCCAACAATTTTTGTTTTAATCTTTTTTAAAATATATTATTAATAAAAATCGAGTTATAAATATTAAAAAAATGGCCATGTTGAGGGTGAAATTGGTTTTTTAGATAGTTTAACTTAGACGTGGGGGGGGGTAATGGGGGGTTAACGGTTTTTATGTAAAACAAATTTCAGCTTTCTAAGTTTATTTTAAGTGGGTGAAAAAGCATTTGGAAAATTTGAGGACAAATACATATACAGTGCGCTTATAAAGTGCCGAACAGTTTGAAAAGGAAATACTCTTCGTTTGAAGCCACGCCTTTGTCAGAGTTGTGCGCGACAAGCCCATGTATTTGCTATGTACAACAGCTCGGTGGCCAGTAAAACGCACACAGCTTTCTTGCATTTTACTCATCGCTAATGCCAGTTTTGCATTAAAAAGTGTTCGGCACTTACAATAGCACGGTATACCTATATGTATTTATAGAATAATTTAATGTATTATTTGAATGTCCTGTTAGTTTGTACTGTTGGGCAATAAACGTTATTATTATTATTATTATTATTATTATTATTATTATCATTATCATTATCATTATCATTATCATTATCATTATCATTATCATTATCATTATCATTATCATTATCATTATCATTATCATTATCATTATCATTATCATTATCATTATCATTATCATTATCATTATCATTATCATTATCATTATCATTATCATTATCATTATCATTATCATTATCATTATCATTATCATTATCATTATCATTATCATTATCATTATCATTATCATTATCATTATCATTATCATTATCATTATCATTATCATTATCATTATCATTATCATTATCATTATCATTATCATTATCATTATCATTATCATTATCATTATCATTATCATTATCATTATCATTATCATTATCATTATCATTATCATTATTATTATTATTATTATTATTATTATCACAATTTTAAATACATAAAATACATAAAATTGGTAAAAAAAAGGGAAGAAAATTCACTCTGTCCCTTTTTCTAAAATTAATTATTATCCAAGAATTTCCTAACAATTCGGCATGTTTGCAGAATTGCTGTTTTTTGTAGAATTGTCATTAGTAATGGATTAATGTCTAACTTTTCTAGGTGTTTTGATATGGAATTTGAAACAGCTCCCATCGCAGATATTATAATGGGTATTATGATAACTTCCTGCAGTTCCCAGATGTGCTTGATCTCAAATACCAAATTTACGTACTTATTTATTTTTTCTGCTTCTACTTTAATTAAATTTTGAATGAGCGGACAACCAATAAAGGCCTTTTTTTTTAATCTTATCAATAATGACAATATCAGGACGATTATAATCCACTAATCGATCCGTTCTTATAATTCTATCCCAATAAATAATTGTATCATTTGACTCCAAAACAGGACTGGGTTGATATTTATAAAAAGGGTCCGGATTTTCCAAAAGTTTGTATTTTATGCCCAGTTGTATATGTATAATTTTGGCGATTTGATTATGTCTACCAAGGTATTCATTATCTGATAGCATAGGGCATGCTGCTATTATATGTTCTGTTGTTTCCCCAGGTTTATGGCATCTTCTGCAAGTGTCTACTATATTTTCTTTTAGAATATGTTTCCTGTAGTTTCTTGTTTTAATAACTCCATCCTGTATTGCAATTATAAATCCCTCGGTTTCTGCATGTAGTTCTCCTTTTTTAAGCCATAACAGGGAGTTTTCTTTATTGACTTGCTCTTTTTCAATTAGTTTAGGATATTTTCCATGTAAACTTTTATTTTTCCAGGATACTTTTAAATCTTCAGTACTTCTTATGACAGGAACATTTAAAATATCTGTGAGGTTCAATGGTGTATAATTATTATCCAATAGGCAAACTTTTTGTACAAGAGGGTTGTCACTGTTTAAAAAGTGTTCTTTTAAAAGTTTTTCTTGGTTTCTACATAAATTTTGAATGTTTACAAGTCCTCTACCGCCTTTACTTCTTGGAAGATAAACACGCTCTATCGCAGATTTTGGATGGTGATATCTAAATTTCTTTAATAATCTTCGTGTTAGTCTATCTAGCTCATTTAAGTCTACATTGGAGTATTTCAAAATTCCGAAAGAATATGTCAATATTGGTATCGCCCATGTATTAATTGCCAAAACAAGATTTTTTGCGTTAAGACTAGTGTTTAAAATTTTGGTTAATCTGGATCTATATTTTTCCTTAAATTGGGCTTTTAATGTGGTATGAGATATAATTCTATTTTGCGCAATACCTAAATATTTGTAAGTTTCGTCTATAGGTAAAGCACTTATTTCATTAATCTGCTCTCTTTGCTCAACAATTTTGCCCTTATAAAGATTAATATAAGCACATTTATCCAGCCCAAATTTCATATGTATATCTTTACTAAATTGTTTGGTTTTTTGTATTAACTTCTCAAGTTGTTGCTTACTTTCTGCATAGAGTTTTAAATCATCCATATAAAGTAGATGACTAATTCGATGATTTTGTCTTATTATCCATCTGTATCCACAATTAGTATTTTTTAAGATAGATGATTACGGATTTAAAGCTAAAATAAACCATAGTGGACTAAATGTATCACCTTGATAAATACCACGCGTTATTTTGACATTTCCAATAAGAACACCACCTAAATAAAGAAATACCATCCAATTTTTTATTATTTCTTTAAGCAAATTTATAATTGTTGGATGTATTTTATAAATTTCCAGTGTATAAAGTAACCAATTGTGAGGAATAGAGTCATATACTTTGTAGTAGTCAATATAAGCCATATTTAGGTTTCTTTTTTTAATAGTAGCATGTTTTATCGTTACTGCGTCTATTAAAAGTTGTTCTTTACAACCCATGGAATTTTTATAACAACCTTTCTGTTCTGGAGCTATGATACCGTTATTTTCGCAGTGTTGATAAATTTTTGAATAAATAAGTGAGGTAAAAAGTTTGTACATTGTAGGAAGACAAGTTATTGGTCTATAATTTTGGGGATTTTCAACTTCCCCTTTTTTATATACAAGACTTGTGTTGCCAATGGTAAGTGAACTTGGAAGTAAATTTGGTTGTTCAAGTATTTTATTAAAACTTAAAGTCAATGCTTCATGCACACCAGTTAGTTTTTTGAGCCAATAATTTTTGAATATTATCTGGCCCAGGTGTTTTCCAGTTGCTTAGTTTCTTTAATGAACTTTTTACATCTACTATAGTGAATAACACTTCATCCATTTCCAAGATATTTTCCGCTTCAGTTTTAATATCTTCTATCCAATCTGAATTTAAGTTGGCTTCCACAGGGTTAGCCCAAATATTAGACCAATAATCAACAAAATTATTACCATTAGTATTATCTGTTTGGATAATTTGGTTTTCTTTTTCTAACTCCCTATAAAATATTTTCTGACTTTTTATAAAACTTTTATTTTGAAGTTTTCTCTTATGCATTTTATTATATCTTCTGAGTCTAGCACCTTTTACCTTAAATTTTTGTCGTAAGTCGTCTTTGAAACAAACAATTTTTTGTGTATCTTTTATATCTAAATTGTTCTTATTGCAGATTTGATGAAATTTGAATTTAACTTTGTTACTCTCATTACCACGTAAATATTCTTCTATAATACTTGTTTGTGCTCTTAACTTATCTATTTCTTTACGAAGTCTAATTTGCCACGCTGTCTCTTTCTGCTGTTTAACAAAAGTCTTTTCTGATGTACGAGGGTCATAAGGTTTTTGACCATTTAACTCAAGTATTGTAGCGGCAGCTGCGTAGATTGCTGTATGAGTGGTTTCTATATCATCTACACCGATAAGAAATTCTTTAACAATAATATTTACTTGAAGTAGATAATATTTTGTTTCTTTTTTATAATGTAATACAGGTCTTTCTTTGATATTTATATTTGTATAAAGGTTATTATTTTTCATAAATTTTTCTCGGAAATCAATATGTATAAACAGTAATTTCTGTGTGTTCATTTATAACATTTTGTAAAAGAGTCACATCATATTGTTCGTTATGAAACATATTACCTACTTTTCTTCTTATTGTATCAATTTCAACTTGACTAATATATTTCTTCCTGTAAATAACATTTTTCCTATCTGCTAAATTTTGTTCACTTATATTTATTAATGGATATTTGTTAGAAAATTCTTGAAAAAGTCTATGCCTCCAACCTGGTAAAGGGTCATCGCGACATTCATTAACATAAAGGTAACATTCTATAACATTTTTGTTCATATCTTTAGTCCACTTTATATTTTTTCTTCTTTCACTACTCGTAGCAGGTGTTAGGATACTTGGGTCTGTTTGCGAACCAGTAGTTTCATTTTGTGAATTTAACACTATCGCTTCTTCAACAGGTTGTACATTGGACATGTATTCTTGTCCAGTGTTAGAAGGTTGTACAATTGTAGATGTTTTTTGTACATTAATTTGAGGTATTTGAGTACTCCTTTGTGTTTTTGATGTTCCAGCTTCAAGTCTATCCTGTGTATTAATTAACTTTTCGAAATTCTCAATCCTTTCTCTAAGACGTAAACTTCTTGGGTACTTGCTTGGCAAGTATTCATCTTAGGAACTATCACTCATTGTCAAATTTAACAAATGTGACAGTTATTGTCAAATGAATAATTTATGTTTAAAATTATTTTAATTTTACTTGTCATTCATCACCTTCAATGGCAGAGACAGATTGCAATCCATATTTTTCAGTTAATCAGATATATCTATTTTACAGGTTAGCTAAAACAAATTTTTCCAATTTTAAAATTGACAAATATAAAACTTGACTTCACATAGGCGTACCCTATTATTATTATTATTGTTATTGTTATTGTTATTGTTATTGTTATTGTTATTGTTATTGTTATTCAGAAACAAGAGAAAATGGCCGGCGTTGGATGCAACAGTTACTGGTGAGCGGATTCCATTTTACCTTTCCCAGTAGAATTTTATGTTCCTTCTGCTTGTGAAAGATAACGTAAATATTGTTAGTTTATTTTTATTTAAGGTCCGAGTACCGTTTAAATTCGAGTTACAGAGATTATTATGCGAATTTTGTCCAAGTACCCGCTTAAAAACGTGTTGAAAGCATTTTTATTTGTCCTTTTGTATTTTTTAAACATTTGGGGTCAGAGTACCATTTAAAAAATAGGTTATTTTCGATATATTTAATATCGATTTTAAAGTTATTGTTGCTTTGAGCATATCGGCTTTAAATTAAATTAAAATTTTTGCATTACTTCAATAAAGTTGAGTTTTGGGTTAAAATTTATTGAAACAATTGCATTTGTTTATATTGTTTAGTATAAGTAAGTAAGTAAAAGTCCAAACCCTCAACTCTGGACACAAAAAATTTTTGCTGATATTTGCTTAAAGATAACATTACTTGAACGAGTAATTATACTGGCACTGTACCTGGTATGCAATAAGATTACGTGCTTTAAATGATACTTAATTGTACGCCTATGATTATATTCTACTTGAATTGTATTTTACTTTAAGAAATTGTGACTAGTCATTTATTATATAATTTATATCCTTAATGGTCCACACAAACCCATAGGGCTTAAGGACTGTTCTGTACTGTTTAATTTATAACTGTGATACTGAATTGTTTAATAAATAATACTTAATACGAATAAGCAAAGGAGTGCTGAGTACACTGGCCTGAAGATTTTAAGTAGTAAAGGGTGGATTCTTTTGAGTACAGTCCCTTTAAGTTGCATTTAGGATATTATTTCGTTCCAGGAGCGTACTTAGATCTAGTTTTTGACCAAATATTTTTGGGTTAAAATATTTTAATGAGCAAATAAATATTCCTACAGGGTTTTAGTGTATTTTTTGCGATCATTGTTGGTTCTGAGGCAATTTTTATTGGGTGCAAGTTAATCTTGTTTTTGAGGCAGAAACAAGATTACACGTAATTTTGTTATTTTTCTTCGGAGCAGAAACGGGGTTTTTGCATATTTGCACATTTGGGGCAAAAACGGGGTTTTTGCAAATGCATATTTTTAATTTGAGACCACGTCTTTTCATTGTTTCTGTGTGCGAAAGAGGGGCTTATCGCAAAGAATTTATTTGCAGCAAAAACGGGGGTTTTGCTTGCATAAATTTAGTTGTTTTGGTGCAAAATCGTAGTTTATCCAAACTTAAATAAAAAAAATAAAAGTTTTAGTTTATTTCTGTTTATTTAATACCTAAAGTAGTATTGAAAGTTTTTTTATAGAAAACTTAAGAGGTTTTTTAGTTTTTACTTGTACTTGTACTTGTATTTTGTGCTACGTAAAGTTACATTAAAATTTAATTTGCAGTAGAGACTGCACTTTTGACACACTTGTGTGTTTTATTTTGTGTGTTCGACTTAGAGTGGATAAAAAAACATATTTTTAATTTTTGCTTAGAGTGGAACAAAAAAAATTGTTTTTTTTATTCTGATTCTTTACTAAAGTAATTTAAAAATGGACCTACCTACGTTAAAGAAACAAAGGGGTACTACTAAGGCCAATTTGACTAATTTTAAAAAATATATTGATAAAATTGAGTCTGAAAATACGATATTAACAAATGTACAGTTAAAGAGCTTAAAACATTAAATAGTGAGTTAGATGAGTTTGATAAAATTCAGAGTTCTGTCGAAATTTTAGTTGAAGAACAAGAGCCTGAATTTGAAATAAGAGAACTATTTGAAGGGGACTTTTATGGGGTAATGTCAAGTACAAAAATTTTGTTTAATAAATATACCGACAATGCTGTTTCTGATAGTTCGGACACTCAAAGTAATGTTGAAATCAATCATCAAATTAAATTAAATTTCCCGAGATTCCGTTGCCTAGATTTTCCGGTGGGTACGATGATTGGTTGGAATATAGAGAGTTTGATAAATAGTTGCGAAGGCATTCCTCCGATTCAAAAGTTTCACTATCTTAGGCCCTCATTAGCAGAGCCTGCTGCTGAGGTTATAAAGTCTGTGAGCTTAAGCGCTGAAAATTATAATTTATCTTGGGAATTGTTAACAAAAAGATATGGCAATAATAGATTGTTAATATCTAATCACGTAAGTGCACTATTTAATGTTGAAACTATAGGTAAACCTTCTGCAAAATACCTAAGAGATTTGGTAGATAGCTACACTAAATATTTAAGGGCGCTTTAACAGCTAGGCCAAAACATAGGTGAATGGGACTTACTGATAATTCATATTATAGTAGGTAAATTGGACCTTTATACTAGAAGGGGTTTGTTAAGAACAGAGGTATTCAGAACTTCCGACGTTGAAGCAAATTACTGATTATCTTAAAGGTCAGGCAGATTTGCTTGAGTCTTTGGAACAAAAAGAAAAGCCTTATAAAGATTTTAAAGATAGGCGTAATGTAGAAAGTAATTTATAGGTTAATACTGGTCTTGTTTGCTTGCATTGCAAACAAAATCATTATTTATATAAATGTCCTAAATTTTTCAGATTCAAAAGAAAAGTTAAAAATTGCAAAAGATTTAAAGGTATGTTTAAATTGCTTGCGAACCGGGCATTTTATGCGTGATTGTACGTTTTCTCTTTGTAAAAATGTAAAAAGAAACACAACACGGAATTACATACCGGCTTTGAAAGTAAAGTAAATCAACCTCTTGCAAACCAGAGTGATTCTAATAAAGATGGCGCTAGCGAGGCTAGTGTTACAGCAACTTGCTCTTATAATAGTTTAGTTTTACTATCAACAGTCATGTTGAATGTAAAAAATAAAAATGGTAAATCGTTTACAGTTACAGGTATTCTAGACAATGGGTCTATGTCAGACTTTATTACAGAAGAATTGTGTAATAAATTAAATTTAGAAGTGGAAAATATTAATCAGGCGGTTGCAGATATAGGGCAACAGGTGACTAGTTTGAAACATAAATGTGAGGTTAAGGTGAGCTCTAGGTTAGACAATTTTAATGTAAATTTAAATTGTTTAGTCATTCCAAAAATAACAAATCCTAGTTGTGCAATAGATAGATTAAATTTAAAAATTCCTAAAAATATTTGTTTAGCTAATCCTGATAGGAGTTCATCTAATATTGATATTTTGATTGGCGCAGGTTTATTTTATAATTTATTGACAGGACGAGAAATTAAACTAGTAACTAAGGGACCTATTTTAACAGAAACACATTTCGGTTGGGTAGTTTCGGTACAAGTTTTTACAAATAAAAGTAATACGTTAGTTTGCAATTTTACACAAAATATTGTCAAGGAAAATTTAGAGAAATTTTGGGCGGTAGAGGAGTGTTTTATTGAGAAACCGCTTTCTACTGAAGAGCGGGCATTCAAAACTCATTTTGTTGAAAATACGGTAAGATTAGAAAATGGTAAATTTGAATTGGCCATTCCTTTTAAGCATAGTACTGATTTATTAGGGGACTCGTTTAGTCACGCAGAAAAGCGCTTTTTATCTCTGGAACATAAGTTAAACAAAAATCAACAATTAAAAAAAAAGATATGTTAGTTTCATTAGGGAGTATGAAAAATTAGGACATATGAAAAAGGTTAACCTTGAAAAGATTAACGGTTATTTTAGCCCGCATCACGGGGTGATAAGGGAAGGAAGCGTAAGCACGAAGTTAAGGGTTGCTTTTGACGCTTCAGACCCTACCACCTCCGGTTATTCATTAAACGATTTACAGCTTACTGGTCCTATCGTTCAGGACGATTTGTTCTCTATTTTGTTAAGGTTTAGAAAGCATCTAGTGGTTATATCGGCGGACATAGTTAAAATGTACCGTATGATTAGTATTAGGCCAGAGGACAGGAAATTTCAAAGAATTATTTCGAGAAAATCCCACAGAAAAATTTAGTATTTTTAAACTTTCTACAGTTACTTACGGTATGTCTAGTTCAAGTTTTTAGCAATTTATTGTTTATTAGAATTAGCTAAAGAATGTAAAAATTTAATGCCATTAATTGCGAAAGTTATAAGAAAGGATTTTTATATGGACGACTTACTGTCAGGTTTTGACTCTGTAGAGGGCGCAATTCACTTAGCAACGCAACTTAAAGACGTTTTAGAAAGTGGGGGTTTCAATCTCAGTAAATGGTAAACGCTATGACTTTAGATAAATCGTCTTATGAAGTTAAATTTGACGAAGGTTATCCTTCAAAAACTTTAGGATTAATATGGTCTACTAATTGCGATAAATTAATGTTTAAAGTCGGTAATTATTCTAATTTTAAAGTAACCAAACGCGTAATGCTATCCACAATAGTGCAAATTTTTTACCCGGTCGGTTTATTAAGTCCTTGCGTTATTTTAGCTAAAGTCTTACTTCAAAATCTATGGAAGGAAAAACTTGAGTGGGACGATGAAGTTTCTTTAAAATTGCGCGACGAATGGTTGGGGTTTTCGCAAGGTTTGCAGTTTTTAGAAGATTTGCGTATTGACAGACACGTAATATGTGAAAATGCCGTAAGTGTTGAGTTGCACGGGTTCTGCGACGCGAGCGAAAAGGCTTACGATTCTTGATTATATATTAGATCGACGGATAAAATGGAAAGGGTACTAAGCTTTTGACAGCGAAATCAAAGGTAGCACCCATTAAAACCTTGACTATACCGCGTTTAGAACTATGTAGGGCACTTTTGCTTTCTCGATTAGCGGATAAAGCATGTAAAGCATTGGAACTAATTTGTCTAAAGTTGTATTTTGGACGGACTCCATGATTGTTTTGGGGTGGCTTCGTACGTCTCCAGAATTGTTAAAAGTATTTGTTAACTCACGAGTTGCGGAGATACAATAGACTACGAAAAATGCTGAATGGCGGTGGGTGCCAACAAAAAGTAATCCGAGTGATTTAATTTCTAGAGGTGTATATTCTACAGAAATAAAATTTTCTAAATTATGGTGGTTTGGGCCTAATTGGCTAAGCCAAGCAGAATCGAAATGGGACGGTCAAGCGGAATTTGCAAGTGTTCAACTACCAGAGTTGAAAAATTCTAAAGATTTATGTTTAATGTCAAATGCGGAAGAATTTAACTTTTTTAGCAGATTTTCTAAATATACAAAAATGTTAAGAACGATGGCATACATGTTACGTTTTATTAAAAATTGTAAAACAAGTGATAATAAAATGTTCGATTCTATTTTATCAGTCGAGGAAATTGAAAGTGCTAAAATTATGTTAATACAATTATTGCAAAAAGCGTGTTTTTTTATCAGAATTAATGTTGTTATCAAAAAATAAACCTGTAAAACAAAAAAGTAAATTGTCTAGTTTAAACTCCTTTCTCGATGAAAATGGAATTATTCGAGTCGGTGGTCGACTTAATAATTCAGAATTTAGTTACGAAAAGAAACATCCAATAGTTTTATTTTCTGATCATAAATTTACTTACCTTTTGTGTTTAAATGAACATTTACGACTGCTACACGCAGGTCCACAACATGTTTTAGCTTCATTACGAGAAGACTATTGGCCTCTCGCTGCTAGAAATTTAGTTAGAAAAGTTTGTAGGTCTTGTGTAAAATGTTTTAAATTTAAGGCTAAAACGCCTGAACCCATAATGGGCAACCTACCCATTTCTATAGTTAAGGCAGCTCCTCCTTTTACTTGTACAGGTTTGGATTATGGCGGACCTTTTTTAATAACTGATAGAAAGGGTAGAGGCTGTAAAATAACCAAATGTTGGATTTGTATATTTGTTTGCTTTGCTGTTAAAGCAGTTCACATTGAACTGGTGTCCTCCTTTCTTCGTGTGCATGTTGGTTGGGGGCCGGGTCAGAGCCGTGCTCTCTTGCCCAGCGGACGTGAATTTTTTTTGTCTTAAATATATTGATGATAATACTCCAGTTGGAGGGCCTTTGTTGTTCTTGTGGTGTGGGTTGGGCTTGTGGTGTAGTCCACTCCGGGGACTGCGATGCCTGCTGGAGGGGTGGGGGTTTTTGTTGTAGGGCCTTCTACCGCTTTGCTGTAAGACAAAGCAGTAGTTACCGGTTTCAAGTTAGGGATGGTAGGTGCAATCGTAGGGGGGGCTGTTTGAGGTTGGAATAATCGGGCAGGGTGTTTTGGACATTCTCGATAAGAAGCCACGTGTGGGCCGCCGCAGTTGACGCATGTGACGGGTGCCGATACAGGCTTGGTGCATTCGGACGACAAGTGGGGTTGTGCACATTTAACACAAGCGGGGATGGCGTTCCACTTGCTTTGTGCATGTCCGAATTTTTGGCACCGATAGCACTACGGAAAAATCCAATTTGACAGTATAATATATATATATATATATATATATATATATATATATATATATATATATATATATATATATATATAATATAACAACAATAAATACTAAATAAATAATATATAAATAATTAATATAAAAAGTAAAAATTCGGAATAGTTTATTTAAAGTAAAAATTCGGAATAACTAATTAAAGCTAACATTTTTCAAATCACTGGTATTAAGTTGCCTCTTAAATGCACTTAAGCTTGTAAAAAAATCCAAATCTAAAAAGTTTGCATGTCTGCAAGCTCTGTCGATAGGGGAATTATTTCCATAATTCGTTCTGTGAACATTCGTGTAGAAAGTAAGCGATAATCTGTTTACAGAAGGAACTCTGAAATTAAGCATCGACAGCGCCTCAGGACAATCCACTATACCACTGATCAACTTATATAGAAATAACTGATCTAGTCTAATTCTCCTATTTTTTAAGGACTCAATCTCAAAATAATTCCTCCGGGATTCAATGGTGGTTCCCGATAACAAGACGTTTGCTTTAAATGAAAGAAATTTTAGGAAACGATCTTGTACTCTTTCAATTAAATTAATTTGATTTGAATAGTTAGGGGACCAAATCATAGAATTAAATTCTAAATGTGATCTTACCAAAAAAAAAACAGTTGTTTAATACAACGAATATTCCTAAAATCCCTCAAGTTCCTCTTCAGGAAGCCCAACATTTTAGAAGATTTGTTGACTTGATTTAAAATGTGATCGTTAAAGCACATCTTATTATCATAGACCACACCCAAATCCCTTATGGAATTAACATTTTCTAAAAAAACGTTATCTACATTGTAGGAAAAAAATATAGGATTGCAATTTCTATAAAACTGCATTGCTTTAAATTTGTCTACGTTTAATTTCATACCATTTGCAATGCACCAGTCGTGAACCCTATTCAACGCACCCTGAAGCCTATAACAATCGTTAATTGAATTAATGATTGTGAAAAATTTAACATCATCTGCGAAAATAACATATTCGAAAGTGAACAGGGCTCCACCAATATCGTCGATAAAACAATCGAATAATACAGTGGAGAGGTGCCCTCCCTGTTGCACTCCCGATGTAACATCAATAGGTTCAGATAGGGCGTTGCCTAGTTTCACCACCTGCTGCCTGCCTGATACAAAATCAACAAGCCCAATTGTACATTACCCCACAAACCCCCCAAGTGGACATTTTATTAAACAAAACATTATGTGGAACCGTGTCAAAGGCCTTAAAAAAGTCGGTATAAATTGTATCAATTTGATACCCCCCCTCCAAAGCCTTCAACACAAAGTTCTCAAAGTATAAGAGATTAGTGGTGGTGGATTTTCCCCTACGAAACCCGTGTTGGTTGTTTGATAATATGGACTGAAAATGAAAATTAAAATATCTAGTCACCAACTTCTCAAACAGCTTGGGAATTTGTGAGATCTTTGCAACAGGCCTGTAGTTCTTAATTTCACTACGATTGCCACTTTTAAAAATTGGTGTAATATAAGTCTTTTTCCAAAAATCAGGAAACTTACCCTCTTTTAAAGACTGATTAAATAAGAAAAATAAAGGTTGGGTTAGGGTACATTTACATTCAAGTAATAGACGTGACGGAACGCCATCCGGTCCACAACCTGATTTAGTTTTAAGGGTGGAAATGCCTTCGAAAATTTCATTCTCTGTAAGTGAACAGTTAGTGAAATTAACATTTGTAGAAAAATCAACCTTGGGTGGTACAATGTTCTCCTTAGAATACACTTTTGAGAAATTATTTGCAAAAAAGTTTGAAATTTCAGTTAATTCACTACTTTCACACCCATTATAAGACATATTAGAGGGCACTCCGTCAGTCCTTTCTTACTATCGATGTAGCGCCAAAATTTATTTGGGTCAGATTGAAAATCTTCTTCAAGAGACTTAATGTAAATAGAGTTACAATTTTTTTGCAAAGAACTACACCTTTCCCTTAGCTCTTTGAATTTTAAATAATCTTCATTAGATTTGGACATTTTTAATTTTTTATGAGCAATCTTTTTATTAATTATAAGTTGTTTTAGGTTATTGCTATACCAATGTGGGAATTTAGGCTTTCTAATAATTTTCTTAGCTGCATTTGCCTCTATTAGTTTATGTAATATGTCATAGAAAGTATCAACATTTTTTGCAATATCATTATTAGAAAACAATGTATTCCAATCAATAGAAACTAATAAATTATTAAATAAAACATAATCAACATTATTAAAATCATAATCGCAATAATTAAAACTTATTAACTCAGGCTTTACTTCTAAACTGATTTCAAAGTAAAATGCGGGATGATTAGTATCACATTTAACTAGGTAATCTAATGCCAATAAAGGCTTGATATTGGAAAGGGTTGAGAATATAAGATCTAAAATTACATTGTTAACATTACGTAAAAAGTTACATTGGTAAAAATTTAAAAAGCCAAAAGTTCCACATATGGTTCTAGATTTTTCACACGAGTTATAGACTTTTACTCCAAAGTTGTCATTACTCCAATTTACATGGGGTAAGTTATAGTCCCCAGCAAGTATGAATTCAGAATATGGATATATTTCACTCACCTCTTCCACAGTGCTAACATGATTTTCATAAATTTTATAAACAGAGCTTGGGGGTATATACACTGTTCCAAAAACAAAGTGCTGATTACCATCCGAAACACAAACATATACTTGTTCTACAGATTTACATGATATAGGTATTAGTGATGCTGAGAGATAAGACTTAACGAGAATCAGTACACCTCCTCCACTATCTTTATCACTAGTTGAGGCACTTCTATCACACCTAAAAACATGGTAACCTAGAAGATCAAGTTCAGAGTCATAAATACCACTATGTAAGTTAGATTCGGTTATCAATATTACATCATAATTTGTGCCTAAAACAGAATTGGAAAAGTCAGTGAGTTTTGTTCGTAGACCCCTCACATTCTGATAGTAGCAGCTCAAGAAGGGCTGGTCTCTTGATAAGGGGCATAGGGGATTTCTCGGTGCCTTTGGTCATCCGATAAATTGTCGAGGGGTGAAAGCCTCCCCTCTCCAACTCGTCTTTGACCTCGGACACCTCGATATTGGTGGGGATGCCTCTGAGGATGGCGTGAAACTGTTTTTCACTTGGCAGTGGGTACGTGAAAAATTCCAACTTTTTCTCGAGGAAAAATTTGGTCATGTGAGGGTAGGTGGAGGTTGCTGTTTGTCCCCCAAATTGGTATTCTTTGGGGGCGTGAACAGGGTTACAATGTGTTCGTCAGGTTCTTTTGATGATTTAGGGGCGTTGTTGTCAAGGGGCACAACAACAAAGTCTCTTTTTTTGATTTGTTTGTTTTTTTTTATTAGGGACTTTAGGGGTGAAAGGATTTTCATCAGGGTCGGATTCTGCGGGGCGTTTGCGGTTTTCTTTCTCGGGAATGCCTTCAGGTGTCGGTTCTGTCGTTTTGTAGTTAATTATTTTTCCAGTTTTTTTCTGGAAAGCCGTAGTTAGTGCTTTAATAAGGGAGAGGATTTCAGTGATGCCTAGCGAGTCTATATCCAAGTCTTGAAATGTTTTAGGGGGAGTTATGTCGGTCGGTTTGTCTTGAATATTGGATTTTTTGTCTGTCTGTTTGTCGTCTTTATTGAGGGGCTTGTCCAGAGGGTCTTTTTGGGTTTTGTGCGATTTCTTCGGGGATAGGGGTTTGGGTGGAGGATCGGGGGGTTTGGACTGAGGGGATCTCATCATTTTTTCTTATTTTCCCTAAATTGCTTTAGGGAAAGAAGAAAGAGATGAGCGGGAACTATTCCGCTTGACAATACCCGCGGGGGCTCGCACTACCGGGGTTTCCAGTGCGTGAATAGGGGTGCGGGGGTGGGATTCTCGAAAAAAAAACGCCCAAAAGGGGTGAAAAAGACCTTAAAAATACGCACCAATATTTTCACCAAAAACACTAGGACCCTTTTTTGTCTTTCGTATTTTCTTGGAAACCACCCCAAGGCTATTTAGCCCCGGGGGTGTTTAATCAAGTTGCCTACGAAA
>OY294048.1:38945381-39012344 GCA_958510825.1 Brachypterus glaber
GCGCTATCAATCTAGTGTCCTTAAATGTAACTTCATACTGAAAACATGAGTTACCGTTAACCCTCCGCCGTTACCGCGCAAGAAAGTACTTTACCGCTCATAGACTGTACCCCAAAAGTCATAACCGTGAAGAAAATTACTGCGAAGGGGTCAATACCGCGTAAAACATTTCCGCGCATAATTATTTTGTTGTCTTTGAAGAAAAAAATATTAAATTTTAAAACTTAATTTTTTAAAATTATTTTTGGAAAAAAAAAACAATATTTTGTTGTACAAAAATAAATCAAAATCCTATTTTTTTACACTATTTAAAACACGATATAACTCAGGGTGAGCTTGGATCAACTTTAAAACAAAAGTCCTTGCACCGATGGAATTTTTTCATAAATTTCTTCTACGATGTCTCACGAGTATTCGTTTTCAATATGAAAATAATGGGTAGAGGGATTTGTGAGATAAATCGAATTTCATTTTTTTATATTTTTTTCAGTGTATGTATAATTTTTAATACAGATATCGAAAGAGTTTATTTATTTAAGAAATTTTGTAGAATATCTTTGTTTTTCTTTTCATTTGTTACTAAATTATTTATAATCAAAATTGACAAAACTCATTTTTTAATCAAGTAACCTGTTGTAACAATTTCGATTGACATGACGATTAGTACTAAACTGATTAATACAAAATAATCGATATAAATTAAATTAAAAAAACACACATAGAAAAACATAAAACGAAACACATAAATGTGGGTACATTTAGTAAACGTTTCACTACACCTTGGTTTTGTTTAGAAACCTAAACGCCCATCATTCCAACTCGATCAAGTCTTGATGGTTTAGTAGTTTAGAAGTAGACAATGCCTTTGTAGTTTTTTTTTGTGGCGGCGGTTTAAATCTAGTGTCCGTAGGTGTAACTTCATACTGAAGTCAAGGCCCATTTCTGGCAACAGTAGGTAAACAAATATATTGAAGCTAAAAGTGAAACTATTAGTCATTCTATGATGGTTGTTTGAATGCCAGTGGCAAGATGAATCGAAGTCTGTTAATATTTTTCAAAAGTTCTACATGGTGTTTTAAATGTAGACGAAGTGGCTGATATCTAAGTTTGATGTAAACAAGAAATTTTCTTCATACTTTTAAAAATATATTTAAATAAATATGGTGTTGGGTTCTGCTTTATTTTAAATCAAAAATACGTGATATCCTTTAAAAATCAAATATATTTTTTTTGTCAGAAAAAAAAAATTGTCATACTAACCTATCTGAGGAAGTTAGAACAAAATGATCTAAAAAGTCCAATATAATTATTAGGATTTTTAAAATTAGTCCTAGTTCTGACTTATTTGTCTAGTAAACACAAGTTAGGACAATTTTATTTAGAAAACATTGAAAATTTTCGACATAGGACAAACATCTTAATCTAATTTTTACGATTTGGGTTTTAGATAGGACATTTCTCTTTAGTGTGCACATGGGGCTAGTGTAAAGCAATACAATGGTGGTATTATCTCAAAAAGTGAATTTTTGCAGATAGGACAACTTGTCTTAGCAGGGCAGTATAGAAATATTATATTATACACCTAGCATGCGAACTAAGTCTTTAGTGTCGAGACTGAAGTTTAAAAATCAGTCCAGAACACCTAAGGGAACGTTCAAGTATCACGTAACGCAAATTGTACCAAAATTCATACCCTTCATACCCCAGTTTCCGCGTTATTAAAGGCTCTAGAGATTTTATATTGTGGCTACCCCCCCTAACACACCACCTATTAGGGGGGGGGGTAGCCAAAACATGAAATCTCTAAAGCCTTTATTAACGCCAGAAACGGGGTATGAAGTATGAATTTTGGTACAATTTGCGTTACGTGATACTTGAACGTTTCCTAAGACAGTTTGCATACGTGGTGCATATATAATTTTTCTACACCCTAAAGCTAGTAACTCCAAATATCAGTTAAAAATAAAGTTTAGAAAAAAAAATCATTATTGACCGTCGTTAATAACATTGCTTAACAACGGTCAATAATAAATGAGTTCACTGATTTTATTGGTTGCCAAGGTAAACAAGCCTTGACAACGGTAGATAATATGTAAGCTAGCACTTAATTAGGTAGTAGAAAAATTATATTTTTATTCTTCTAACATAAAATATTTTACATCAAACATTATCTCGTCCCCTATTTGTTTATTTTAAAGAATTTAAAGAATTAAACTAAGTATTAATAGTACAGGTAAAATAGGAAAAATAAAAGAAAAAATTTGTCCACTCATGAAACTTTGGTTATAACTTCGTTTTGGCAGTAGAATTAAGGATCTGATGAGTCCCTAAAATTTTAAGCGGTGGAACATTGTTTTTGGGGGGGGGGGAGGGGGTTGCAAGTTTCAAATATTAAAATTGAGTGAAATAAGGCGAGTGAGGTATCATTTTATATGTTTTTTTACATGCTGAATCGAATGAAACAAGTTTTAGATCAATAAAATTAATTCTAAACAAGTTATGACAGGTTTTGTAGAAAAAATACAGAAATTGTGTAATTAATGGTTCAACAGTATGTATTCTGGTAATAATATTTGTTAAAGTTATATTAAAGTTGTTTTAATACGTTTATAGTCCCGTGAATCATATGTGATTCATGATACGTTTACTCCAAACGTCCATGAAGCATATGTGATTCATTTCCATTAGTTTTATTTTTAAACCCTGTAGCATATAGTCTAGTAGTTTTAGTCATCTTACACAGAACTTTTCTATTTCTGCAAACTAAATATACCAAAGTATAGGTTTTGGTATGTGAAAACATATGTTTGGACTTTTTGTTATGTTTGTGGTCCGGGACTCATACGGTGGTGGCAGGATACTTATATATATATATATATATATATATATATATATATATATATATATATATATATATATACATATATATATATATATATATAATTTTTCGCGTTTTTGGCCAAAAACTGTCTCTAGATCAAGAGGAATATATTTTATCGAAAAAGTTTCAAACAAAAGTTGTTCACAATCAAATTTCCTATAAGAATCAACTATATAAATTTCCAATTTTCCTTTCCTGTTTTCCACAGGAGGGAGGGAATATCATATATATGTATTTTTTTTTAATGACCCATTTATTATACAGTAAATATGCATTTAAACTTGAAAATATGTATATTGATATATATTGAAAACATGTATATTGACGCAATAAAAGATAATTTATAAAAATTTTCCAAAATTATTGCCTATTTTTCCAGTTTTCATATTTTTTATTCAATTTTACATGATTTTTATAGGTAAAATAAAGCAATAACTGTAAAATAAAAGAAAAAATTTTTCCACTCATGAAACCCTAGTAATAACTTCATATAAGCAGTAGAATTAAAGATCCGAAGAGTCCCCAACATTTTAAGATGTGGAACATTGTTTTTTGGGGGGGCAAAGCACAGTGGTCCCAAAATAAAAAAAAAGTTTAAAAAGTCTGATCATGTTTCATTCGATTCAGCATGCAAAAAAACATATAAAATGATACCTCACTCGCCTTATTTCACTCAATTTTAATTTTTGAAACTTTTGTACAGAAAAGTCCTTGTAAATAAATTCCTTAAACTTAAACCTATTTTTTCCAAACGTTTTTGTAGGTGAACTTGATACACTGTATACTTGTATATAATACATTTATAGAATATTTTATATAATATGATATTATAATAATATTATAATAATATTATATTATAATAATATTATAATAATATTATATTATAATAATAATATTATAATAATATTATATTATAATAATATTATATTATAATAATATTATATTATAATATACACGTATAAGAAATTATTTGTTAAAAAATGTGAGGCCATTAAAAAATTCATACTTTTTTTGATAAAAAGAAATAACCTACTTTGTGTATGATTTTGTCACCTAGGTAGGTATTAATAAATAACACAATTATTGCCCATAAAAAATATCAATAAACTTTAACTGTGTATAAAAATTACAATTTATCTCGACTGAAATGTAAATTATTATCACCCAAGGGACGTAATAACAAGTCTAAATGACACTTAGAGAACAACTAGTAGGAGACTTATTTAGAGTAAAGAAACGCTTGAATTGCAGATATACCTACTTCTTGTTTAACGAGCCTTCTTGACGAGAATAAAATTTATGTTTCCAATTACATTAATCCGCTGTTTTGGTTGAAGAAGTTTCAAATAGTACAGGAGAATACGATTAAAATTAATTGCAATGATGCTGTTTTCTTTTTACTATCCCCATAACAGGAAGCCTTCCGTTAGTAAAAAACACTATAGGGGAAGATGCGGTGGAATGGGGTAGCGGGGTGAAACTCCTCTTAAAGCTTCTTATAAATGGGCTCTTGTTATTACGTCCCTCTAGGTGCTTTATAGGGACATAAAAACAAACACCGTTTCGCCCCGTGGAAGGGGTCGGAATGGGGCAATGTGCATTTATATGTAATATCATAAAAATATTAAAAAGAAATTATTCTATTTTAAATTAATATACTATTGCATCATTATTTGGGGGGGATGTTACAACAACGCCTTAAATCCTTTAGAAAAGGCTCAAAATAATATACTCAAAGTGATATTTAAAAAATCTCGTCTTTATCCAACAGAAACGCTATATAAAGAAGCGGAATTATTTACCATTAGAAAAATGTACGCATATCAATCAATTTTATGGAAAAATTTCAAAAAACTGATAAAACACGATCTATTGTAACCAGACAAGCAAATTCACTTGAAATACCTTTATGTAAGAAAAAATTTTACTCAAAAAAATGTATTATTTTTCGCTCCTAAATTCTACAATTTACTACCAAAAAATATTACTCAAATAACAAATTACAAAACTTTTAAAATAGAGGTAAAACGTTATATTAACCTTAATGAGTTTCAGTTTTTAAAAATCACTTCTGATTAAGAAAAAAAAAAAATCACTTAGTTTCCTGTAAATTTCTTGTTTTAGTATTTTTGATATCTTCCTTGATTTTTTCTTTTTACTATATTATTTACTATATTATTTTAACAACATTTTATTCCTGCTTTTAATTTCCTTTCAGAAAACATTGCATAGTACTATTAAGCGCAAAATAAACCTTATTACATTATACAAATTAAACCTAAGTAGTTTGATCACACACAATCCCTAGGATTCGGTGACAGACTAAAAACATACCTACTAAAAATTATAAAAAATATGCTAAATATCCGTTATTCTTAGGTCTATTATTAAAACTAATTTAATTTAAAATAACTCAAAAATGTAATGTTACCGATGTATTTTGTATTTTAAAGTTGTCATTAAACTTGAACTTGAACTTGAACTTGAACTTGATTCAAGTAAGACCTTAACTAATACATAGTGTATAAAAAATATATATAACTTTGGGGAAAGTCATGATTTTTTACATCAAACCTTTAGTACCCCGTTCCACCTCACCTTCCCCTAAATTTTTTTTCTCGCTTCTCGGTATTTTAGCAAAAAATCTGATTTTGGATGATTACACAGAAAAAAAAAGAACATTTTGAAATGTAAAAGTTTACAAATAAAATTATGTTTAATATAGCGATTTTTTTTATAAAATTATCGTAGGTGTATTCAATTAAAAAACTTCTTTTCTCTAAATTGTGATGTTTCGATAGGGCCTTTCTATTGTTTTCGAACAAATTAAAATTCAAAGTCTCTCATTTGTCAACACATCTACAAACATTTTACCAGAAAGTTGGACGTTATACATCCTATTTTAAATACATAAATACAATTTTCTACATAAAATTACAGATATAAACATTGACAGGTTAAAAATTTTGTAGATGTGTTGACAAATGAGAGACTTTGAATTTTATTTATTTTTAAGTTATACCTTGACCCTTGACCAATAAACTAAAATTCCAGAAAAACCTCCAGAACGCTTTTTGATTCTTTTTTTCAAATATATATTACTCAGGGATATCTTCTTACCCATCTGTCAAAATATAAAAACATTTTTTTATAAAAACTCACCGTGATAGGTCTTAACGCCTTGCAATGGTTTTTATCACAAAAATAAGTAAAAAAGACATCTTCATTTCCTGGTCTATTAGGACTCAAAACCTACTATTCAAGTGTATCTTGACCATCAAGACTTGACGTATATCATGCCTCAGTTGATTTATGGAACAAGTGAACATGGGATACTTGTCAAATTCATATTTTTGACCAAGAAGACTTTAAATAATTTTGTATTTGGCTTTCTTCTTAATTCAACCTGAAAATAAATACAGATAACTATGCAACCCGGTAGCATTATTACAGGCGCAGTATAAAAGAGTCTGGATCAACGAACTAATAACTCTTTCTAGAATACGCATACCGTTAATATAAAGTATCGCCAACATCTCGGTTTGTTTGTAAACAAATAGTAGGTATATTCAGGCCTGAACAATAACAATTACCAGTAACTGTTATTGTTGTCTCTGTTAGAACAAAGTTGCGCGAGTAAGACAGACAAATGTATATGTTGGCTACGTTTTTGTCAGTTTTTACAAATCAAATGCCTATTCTAGAGAGAAGAGTTATTAGTTTGTTGGGCTTTTCGGAAAGAAACCTACTAAAATGCGCAGATAAGTGTTGAAAAAATTAATTAATACTTTTGAAAAAATTATTTAAAATTTTTGGATTTTACAGGAATACAAAAATACATACAAAAATACTTTTTAGGTAAAACTTTCAAACTTATAAAGCAGTAAGTGTAACCCTTCCAATTCGGATTATTTTTTTTTAGGTCGCTGTCGCTTTGTGGATATTATTATTATTATCATTAACAAAAAAGAGAGGTCAATGACCGATAATTGCTCATTAAATACAAAAATATATAATCTAATAGAAAAAGGGTTAATTTAAATTAATCCGTGTGCTATAGGACTGTCATATCTATTTTTAAAGCTATTCACACTAGTTGCCGAGATAACTTCACTAGGTAAATTTTTCCAAACATTAAAAATCCTGTTTGAATAAAAGATTTGTCTCATGGTAAGAAATTAAATTCCACGAAAAATCTAAACTTTTAGCACTTGTTTTATCCTGGTATATTTACGAACATCAATAATGCTTGTCAATGACAACTTGTCATGTCTTTCAGTAGCAAGTTTGGACTACAGAATACTGAAACTTTCCAATTACGTGCATTTTAAATGTACTATTTTGGTTTTAGGAATTTATAAACATCCCAGCGTGGTACATATTAATAGGGTTAAAAAGCCATTTGACCATTGCACAGACGAGTATTTGGCTGATCTAGGCGGACAAAAGTCGCTCATAAAAACTTTGGCATTAGCAGAAAAGGAAAGGTCAAAGTTGGTAACTCCCCACAGTGGAGAGATACGTTGCAGATGGTGGAGATATCTTAAAAAAATGTGCCCGCTGAAACAAAAATCGACCTGTACGAGGATTTTTTTTTAATTTGGTTTAAAAATTATTAAGGGTTGGACTTTTATATGGGATAGATAAAAATGTTTTTTTATTTTTTTATCCTTTACGATAACATGAAAACACCTTCTAAATCGAATTAAGTTGAAAAATAATTTTGACCGCACAGATTGCTGAGATACCCTGTGTGCATCCCGATAAATGTTTGTAATATTTATACATAATACATACAGTGCGTGCATTAAGTCTGGAATCACCCGATTAACTTTTTAGTTACAAGTAAAACACAAAAACCCTCGGATAGGTCGATTTTTATTTTTAATTTTGCAAATTATGGTGTAATAAAAGTTATTAAAATTTGCACCCCCTTGCACCCTCACCCCCCAACTTTTTTTTTTCAAATAGCAACCTACCCCTTGTGACACTTCGTTGGAAAGGTAATTTAATACGCTTTCCAACGGTGTATAATAAAGCCTAATTTGGTAAAGGGCTAATGATAAAATGCACAATTTAGTTTATTATAAAGACATGTAAAGTATAACTTTAGTTCACTATAAATGTTCAAATTGATGTCCTTCAGCTCTTTGACAGTGGACAGTAAAAAAACGGGATTAAAATCGATTAAATAGTAAACATAAAATTGGTCAATAAAAAGAAAAAAAATTGCATTTTTCAACAGGGTATAAAATATTACAATAAGTTTAAAACCACCTTATTTAGATTCTCAGGAAGGTGCCAAGTAGGAAATAGGGCAACAATTACCATATTATGCGTAATATTTCACACAAACAATGTTTAAATATAACATGCGTTTTTTCATAGACCCTTTAACAAATTAGGCTTTATCATACACTGTTGGAAAGCTTATTAAATTACCTTTCCAATGATGTATCACAAGGGGTAGGTTGCTATTTGAAAAAAAAAGTTGGGGGGTGAGGGTGCAAGGGGGTGCCAATTTTGATAACTTTTTTTAGACCAAAATTTGCAGAATTAAAAATATAAATCTACCTGTCTGAGGATTTTTGTATTTTACTTGTAACTAAAAAGTTATTCGGGTGATTCCAGACTTAATGCACGCACTGTATGTATAATATCTACTGGGCAAATCCAAATCCAGCACTTTCAATTAACCCCTGCGATACTTTTTATTTAAAACAATTTATATACAGGGTGATCAGTAACTGCCATGCCAAAATTTAAGACGTTTGAACAAAAAAAACATCAATAAAATTTTAATGCTGCAGGGTGATTCTTCATTTAAAACTGACCAAAAAAGTATTCTTTGCCAAAACACCTGAATTAATATTAAAGGAGTAATAGCCTTTTAAAAAGTAATCTTTCTGGTGGCACAAAATTTTGCTTCCTCTTAATTGCATTATTTCTGAAAACGGTTGCTCCTACAGTGTTACACTATAAGACATTTTTTTATGTATTTTTACTCAAGGAATCCATATTTTTTACCAAAAACCAAAAAAAGTACACTTAAAAAAGTTTGGTGCAAAAATGTGTTGAGCCTAATACATTTTTCTGTCTAGGGACGCCTCTGGTTAAATTTTAAAAAATAAATACACTTAAACTTATTGCCCTTATTAATAATAGTATATATGCAATAACTCGTCACTCTAGCTTAAAGGGTACCAGAATTAAAACCCTTATTTTTATTACAATTTTAAAGGGCTGTAGCTCCCTTAGGGCTCATTTGCGGACCAAGTTTTATGGGAACTTTTTTTTTGTTGATATTTTTGGATGCAGAATCACCTCTTAAATTTTGGCATGGCAGTTATTGATCACCCTGCATATATTGATACAATGTCAAAACGTATGCAGGCACTCTATAAGATATAGGTGTCTGACAGATTGTTTTACCCGAATAACACTAAAATAGCGTTATAAAATAATATCTATAGGAAAAAATATTAACGCTTTTAACTTTTTCTCATTTTTTGGAACTTTCTTTTATCTTAGTGCGAGGAAAGCCTTAAAACATAAAAATAAATCATGGATATTACACAAAGATAGCCATCAGATATTGTTAGGTTAGAACCATTAGGTTATATTCGGTTATATCCCCCTTTTAAGACTATATGCAATATGCAGCAATGCTGCATTGTAGCATACATTAAAATGCAGTTTTCTTCTTCTTATTTTTTATAATCTTATTTTTGTCGTTTTTCTCACATAAATCTATTACGATCTATCACTTATAACGGTCTTGAGAGAGAAATAGCAGCTATATATCGAGAATGCGAAATATAGGCAACCAACATTAATACTTCGCCATTTTGATGCCCTGGCCCCATAAATTTAAATTTATAACCTATCTTATATGGTCTATTTCTAGCTATTGGCCTGTAAACAACACATATGATTATAAAAATGCTAAAAAAGCACAAATGAAGAAGATTTATAGAAAAACGTAAAAAATCGAAAAAATTTAGCACAAACGTCATCTTGAAAAGTAAACAAACTTGTCTAGACAGCGTTGCCGCTTATTGACAAATGTTTGTAAACATGTATTATTCGTCCTTACAGTTAACTAGTTAGAAAGAGAAAATATACTTTCAGGGGATAAACATGAGATCTGGCAAATTAGCAGGGTGTCAAAATGGCGATTCTCTATCCCCTAAGTATTCTGCGTCAAAAGCTGCGCAAATAGGCAAATTCCGTTATAGGTTAAATCCCCTTATGTGGTTTTTCATTTCCGATATCATCCAGGTTAGGTTACTATTTTTTGGAACCATAAAAAAAAACAAAAGAAGTATATTATAAACAAACAAACTAACTTTTCTACAATCGGTCAATTTTTTCGAAGAACATCGTTACTTTAACGCCTGTAGCTTTGTTGGACAGCAATTTCGGCCCCCTGTTCTATGTTTTCAGAAAAGTGTGCAGATTTCGAAAAAAAAAAAAAAATAATTTATATATCAGACGAGTAAAAAGCCAATTTACAATAGTATAACAAATATACAAAAATACAAAAGTATTAAACAATAAAAAATTATAAAAAGTATGCATACACACTTACAAAAAATAATTTAAAATAATTAAAAACAGTATGTTTTAAATATGTTCTTGTAAAAAAAACTGTTTTGTTGTTGTTTTTGTAAAATATCTATTCAATAAAATTCAGCTGCTGCAGAAATTTTTCTCAAATACTTTATTTAAATAGTTTATAATTATCTATTGAAAAGCAGTAACTTTGGGGAAAACAGTAGCTTGTGACTCAATGGTTCTTACCTAACGATTTATATTTTATAGAGGTATCGATGAAAAAGAAATATTTTTCTTAACGTAGACAAAGACATATTTCTCACCATTAAGATACTAAAAGTGTTTTAGCGGTGCGATTATTCTTGTTCTAGACCCATTGGTTTTATGGGTATTTAAATATTAATTCAGACTTTCTTTAAACGGCTAGTTTATCTAGTTGATGATCCTGGTAAATACTTTTACGTCCACATTACAGACATAAATAAAACTTATTTATTAAAGAATTTTATGTTTTGAACTAAAGGTTATACCTACTTACTTATTGAAAACTAACCTCAATATGAGACGAATGATAGTTCATGAAAGGCGAAAAATATATAACTATTTGGTCATTATTTCTGAGATATTTAAAATATACCTATCCGTATACTTAGTTATAAAATACAAGGGGCTAAATATTTCTAAAATATGCCATCAAGTTTCTAAAGTGATATTCTAAACCCCTTTTAAAACTCAACAATTTATGGAGCTCTAAAAAAAAGGATAACATTTTTTTCAAGTTTCTCCTAATATGTTATGTATTAATAGTAATCGATGTGTACATAAACACTAAAAAATTGAGTGTAAAATTGTACACTTGTTTTACATTCAAACTGGTACGTATTTATCACACTCACAAGAGTGTAAATATCTGTTTTCATTACCAACTAGGTAAGTTGACGGTAATGGTAAGTACTATATCGAGCACACTTAGAGATAGATGAAATCAATACAAACAAAACCGTAACTAAAGACAGAAAAAACGATTTACCGCACAAGGACACTAGGTGTGCTTACATTTTCCGCAGGGGGTATCTAGACACATGTGTCTTGTAAGACTACTAGTAGTATAGTATTTCTAATTTTATAGAGTGATTCCACAAAAAAAAAGATTTCTTGAATTGTCACGGATTAAAATGTCAAAAATATTAATAACAAAATATGATTTTGACTCCTTAGTAGTGAGAAAAACGTAATAAGTTTTTTTCTGTCTTCGGTTGTGTTTATAGACGTCAGCTCCGCTTCGGTCCACAAAATAGGACCTCATACTGAAAAATTCACTTAACTCTACTAGAAACGCAAATAACTATTCCGCAGCAGTGGTCAAAAAAAAGTGGTGAACTTAGCATACATCGAAATCTATTTAACAAGTTTCAGTGTAAGATTTACCATTCAGATGCAAAATTTTTAATTTAAAAAGTCCAAACCAAAAAGTCCAAACCTTTTTAGCCAAAATTCCCCTTTACTTTACTTGTTTATAAATTATCAACAGGGGTTGTTGACAACAGCGTTGCCGGTTTGTGGCTCCTTATATTCTCAAAGACACGTGCAGATTATGTAAAACACAAATGGACTAATTATAGAGTAGTTAAAAAATACCTGAGTAATAGAAAATATAAACCACCTGAAGGGGCCTCTTGTGCCGGAGGCTGTATACAGCACAAATTACACAGGCCCACAATAAAAGTTGTCTGTGCTGGGGTTTTGACCCACCTATTCTTATGTACTTTGGGATTCTCAACACGAATCTGTCATAAAAAAAGGAACTCATTTTTTTCTACACTAAAACTGCCGATGAGTTTTCACAATTTTAGACAGTTTTTTCAGTGCAGAAAAATAATGAGAACATAAAATGTTTTTTTTATGACAGATTCGTGTTCAGCATCCCAAAATACATCAGAATAGGTGGATTTCAACCCCAGCACAGACATTTTTTCTGTGAGCCTTTATAAGGCACAAAAATAAAAATTTATATATATTTTGGGATGCTGAACGAGAATCTGTCATAAGAAATGCATTTTCTGGCTCATTTTATTATTACACTGAAATACTGATGAGATTTTTATCACTTTATACAGTTTTTCAAAAAAATGAGCTCATGAAGTGCCTTTTTTATGACAGATTCGTGTTCAGCATCCCAAAATACATAAGAATAGGTGGGTGGTTTCTTTTGTTGGCCTGTGTTATTTACAATATATTGATATAACTTTGTATAAAATCTCAAAAATGACAAACGGCAACATTGTAACTCTAAAGTATAATATAATTGTCTTTTAATATACTGTGTATTTTATTTAACGCTTCCACAACTTCTCTTTTACTATTCCCTAATAACGCAATGTCATCCTCAAAATAAAGCATGCATTTTTCCCTAAATATTAAAATGATGCGGTAAGGGGTTAAAACATAACTTTACGGCTTCTTTTAGTATGTTAACTAACCCGTTTATGAAACTTAATTTAATTAGACCCCTAAGTTTAATTGGATAATAATTGTCTAAAACATTAATTAAGTTTGACAATTCCCATGGACCTTTTAAACGTATATCATACATTAAAGAAGTCATGAAGATATGAAGTGCTTCGAATTACATTATATACTATTCACAGAGTTGCATTTTCACAAATACTTATTTTACGCAAGTTAAAATGATTTAGCTTAAACACAAAATAAATAAAGAAGTAGTAGTAGTTTGGGTTGGCCAAAGCCGGACAACTAGGCTATTTCTGGCCCTTTTTGTCACCCCAGGCAATCCCAGCCATTTACTAATTTGAGTCCTCCTTGAACCTGCCCGTCCTTTCATTAAAGGTCAGGATATTGGCCCAGGGGAGATCTCTTAGTTCCTCTTGGTTGAGTTTTTGAGTTTCAAAGACTTGCAACCTGATCCTGTCGTATCTGACACACTCGGCTAAGTAATGAGAGGATGTTTCATCCTCTCCGCACTCTGGGCATAGCGGACTCTCTAGAATCCGCATTGTTGCCTGGTGCTTCCTTAGCCTGCAGTGGCCCGTGAGGACCCCTACAAGTTGTTTGAGTGCAGTTCTTCCTTTTTCCAGCAACCAGTCGGTCTTTGATTTGCTTGGACCAGCCAGGAATAATAAAGAAGTAAAAACAAAAAAAAGCAGTTTGGGATGGGCCTCAAACCTGAGAACTTTTGAATGGCATGCCATGGCAGCGGCTGCCAGTTACACTGACTTTTAGACCACGAGTCGACTGTTAAAAGGAGGGTATTGTATTTTGGGCTAAATAGCCTGCAACGAAAAGACTTTACATGCTTATATATACAAAAATAAATACTTAGCCAAAATTTCAATGCACGAGTTGGCAAACTTGCACCTAACGATGGTTCGTGTCAAGTGTCATGTAAAACTAAAAATAACTTCTTCTGTGGGGCTAAGGGCTGTGTAATACACGGTGTGTATGGTTATGTGTTGACTGCGCTTGACTGTAAAATTAAAATATTTTGTTGTTTTGTTGTTAATTTTTAGGGATATAATGTGTATTACACAATGTGTATTGGACTTATCAGACTAGTTTCTCAGTAAGATTATGGAGTTGTTTGGTATTTATACTAATAATATTGTAAAGCAATCGAGCAGCTCGAACGATATAGCATAGTAACCTAAAGCCTGCAGTCTCATGGGACCGTGTGAACCCAGACTAGTAATTTAATGTGGCTTTCAACGTGTTAAATACCATCCATGAAAAAGTTTTAAGAGCTCTAGTGTTAAATATATACATTTAATTAATATTGTACATTGTTTTTATTATACATTACAAATGTTATGTTGATATACATTACAAATGTTATGTTGATACATTAAAAATGTTATGTTGATATCATGATGTAGAATCGTTTCCTTTATTTTCCGCCATAAGTCTGCAAACACCGTTTATAATGTTATTTTCTCGTGTGCCCTTAAATCTTGTTTTTTTTTATGAATTACATATTTTTATAATTGTGCTGCACAATTTTTGCAAATTGATTCTTAAAATAAAATTATTTTTTCCTAAAAAAAAAATACGTCAGCTCATTCCTTCTGTTTTTTTCGTATTATACTATTCTAGCCAACGAACTAATAACTCTTCTCTCTAGAATAGGCATTTCATTTTTAAATACTGAAAAAAACGTAGCCAACATATACATTGGTCTGTCTTACTCGCACAGCTTTGTTCTAACAGAGACATTAATAACAGTTACTGGTAATTGTTATTGTGTAGGCCTGAATATGCCTACTATTTGTTTACAAAAAAACCGAGATGTTGGCTATATTTTATATTAACGGTATGAGTATTCTAGAGAGAAGAGTTGTTAGTTCGTTGATTCTAACGATTACGCGCTGTGAATAGTATAGGGGAAGTCGGGGTTAACTGGTCTACAGGGTTAACTGGTCCACCTGTATTTTATCAACTTTTTTTATTAGTATTGGCGCCTTAATTTCTAGTGATATTTAGTTAGTAGTATTGTTTAAAGTATTATGAAGTATTGTCAACATGTAAGTCGTAGTAAAAAAAGTTCATTTTTTTCGATGAGAAGTAGGCATTTATCTTAACTTTTATTTTTTAATTAATACTTTATTATTAATAGGAGGATCTAGACTAATATTTTAACTAATATACTAAGTATTTTGTTAAATTATTTTGCATAATTCCCGCCTTCTACTATCTTATTAAGTATTAAAATTTTATGATTTCATTCAGTGGTGTCACTCAGGGTTAACTGGTTCGGGGTTAACTGGACCACTTATGCCAATATTAATTAGTTAGGTGTTAACTGGGCCATGTCCAGTTAACCCCGGACCAGTTAACCCCAAGCTATATCTATTATTTAACATATTATGTTGTCTATTTTAGTGTTAAAATTAAATTTTATTTTTTGTTTCAAATCGTTTTTATTCACAATAATTACAATAGAGTACACTTTTGTTAGTGGACCAGTTAACCCTGAGTTGTGGTCCAGTTAACCCTGCCCTATGGGGTTAACTGGTCCAGCGGGGTTAACTGGTTTATCGTTAATAACTTTTTTTATATAAATAATATTTGTCTGAAGTATTAATATGTTCTAACAATAGTAATAATCTACCTTTTGCTATAGGAAATATTAGAAAATTGTTTACAGGTTTTTTAAAAACTCGATATGAAAAAAAGCGGCCCAGTTAACCCCGACTTCCCCTAATAATAGTAAAACCTGATCTATTTATAAGGATTAAATACTGTGCCAGACTCCTAAAGCATAGTTTCGACTAAACAAATTATAATGATAACTCAGAATAATAATTAATCACGCATATTCACAGACGCGCACTGTATAATTGTGTTTTAATTATAGTTCTGATTAATACACCATCTTCAAGCAGTTTACTCGTTTAAGCCTTAAACTTTAGATTTCTCTTAAAATAAATTATATGCCCAACGAGTATAAGTTTAATTACACTAGTCAACAAATAGAAACTTTTTTTTTTGCTCCCAAAGTAAATTTTTCTTACTTATTCGACGGCGTAGAATCCGAGTCTGACCTACTACCATTTAAAAATTAAAATTACGATCTAGAAGGCTTCAGATCTCGCTCGTAGATACCAGCGCTTTTTAGTCAATACGTAACCAAATCGAACTACAAGTTACCAGTCCTTATTCTCTACGTTCATGATTAAAATAAACCCCAAATAATCTTCTAGAGTTCTGATAAAGTTTTTGCATTAATTTTGAAATACAATCTAAACTTAAAATAACTGATTAAAATCAAATATCAATTATTTAATGGTACTAAAGAAACGAAAAAACCATTTTCATTAAACTTTCCATTGAATCGCAGTTCATTATAATTTGGCACTTCACTGCTTATGAGGCATAGCCTGCAATAATTAATTAAATTGGCGTCTAGCCAAGCACATCATTAACTTATGTCAATAAGCTATCAAAACTTTACGAGATGGGAAACTTATCAGTTGCAATAATGTATATTTAATATTTATGGGTGATTTATTGCTCTCGCGCGTCTTATACTCTTCACAGATATTAATAAATTGGGTAAACAAGTAAATAATTAGTATACAGGGTGTTCCCGGATAAGTGAAACGAGTCTTGTAAAAGGTAAAAAATTCCCGATTTAAATGTTCATTTTTTGGGGTTTAACCCTGCTTGATTAAAGATTAATTTCTAACATAGTTTCAGTTTTGAAAAATCAAGTATGCCTTGGACTTTTTACAAAAAAACTATTTTTCTGTAAAGTGCCTTTTATGTGGAAAATACAACAAAAAGTTATTAAGAAAAGTTGTTTAGAATCAACATCTAGGCCCCTGTACCAAATTTCAAAATTCTCGGCCAACTATGATTTTTCAATTGTTTCTTAATTTTTTTCCAACATATAGTGTGTTTTACTGCATCATTCTGCAGTAGGAAATGTTTGAACAGAATGAAACTAAGCACAAAAACGGATTATGTCAATCGTCAAAATAAGGCCAAGAGAAGAAGAAGACGAGCGATATTTTATTAAATGTTTTGGTTAATTTCTGAAAATCCTAACTAAGTCTTATCTATGCTGAAAATATATTTCAAGACTGCAGTACATTACATGTAATGGATCGTGATAACCAAAGATATTTAGTTATTTTTCAGACTATTAGGCTAATTTGTGAAAATGAACAGTATAGCCGACAAATGCTATTAGATTCTGGACCCAAACTTAGTTCAGATATTTTAATTAATATAATAATAAAGTAGGTATTTCAATCCATAGTAAATATTTGCAAAAAAAATAATTAACTTTTATAAAGTAGGTAGGTACTTATTATTGCAGTACAGCAAAACTAAATGTATGAGTAACTAGGTATATGTACTTACTTTCTTTGTTAAACTAATACAGTTTTCCGTTGTTTCCGTACTTAAGTTCGTCCATATTTTTAATTATAAACGCAGAATCACAAATGTAAACGTTAGTTATTTTTTTATTTTGACATTTGACATCTGTCATTCTCTTCATTCAGACCTCTCTCGATCGTTTGGTCGGAATGGCGAGAATGGTCAAATATCAGCAGTAAAACGATGATTCCGTTCAAACCAGTGGCACCAGTGGCAACAGAATGATGCAGTAAAACGCACTAATAGTAGTTTTTTAGTAACAGATATGTCAAAAAGTTATACAGAAAAGTTGCTTGATATTAAATTCTAGGTCCGTGTCCCAAATTTCAAAATCCTAGGCCAACTTTGATTGATAGATAACCCAGCGCTGCAGCCCGCTGTACTGATAGGCTATCGTCCCTCTAATAACACAGCCTGCAATTTTAACTTTTTTCTGCTTCATATACAGGGTGATCAATAACTGGCATGCCAAAATTTAAGTCCAAACCAAGCGATTCTACATCCAAAAATATAAAAAAAGTTCCTATAAAGGTTGGTCCGGAAATGAGCCCTAAGGGAGCTACGGCCCTTTAAAATTGTAATAAAAATAAGGTTTTTAATTAATAACTCTGGTACCCTTAAAGCTATACCAACAAGCTTTTGCATGTATACTAGTATTAATAAGGGCAATAAGTTTATGTTAATTTTTTGTTTTTAATTTATCCAGAGGCGTGCCTAGACGGACAATATGTGAGGCTTAATACATTTTTGCCCCAAACTTTTTTATGTTTATGTTTTTTGGATTTTCTGTAAAAAATATAGATTCCTTGAGTAAAAATACATAAAAAAGCCATATAGTGTAATACTGTAGGAGCTACCGTTTAAAAAAAAATTGCAATTAAGAGGAAGTAAAATTTTGTGCCACCAAAAACGTTACTTTTTAAAAGGATATTAAATTTAGGTATTTTGGTGAAGAATACTTTTTTGCTCAGTGTTAAATAAAGAATCACCCTACAGCATTAAAATTTTATTGATTCTGAGTTAAAATATTGTTTTGGAGGCTTGCTGTAAAGTGAATTATCTTTTTTTTTAATCCATACATAGCTAGGATTTCATATACGTATTTTGATTTAGAATCAATTAAAAAAAATATCCTGTTTCTGTAGCACCCTGTATAAACTTTATACTACTCCTACATTTATAATAAAGGTTCAAAAATTATTGTTCGTTCAAAAATTATTGTTCGTTCAAAAATATTTTCTTCGCACACCATTTAAAAAGTCTAAATAACAAAAAGTCTATTATAATCATAAAAATTATAAAATTTAATCGATTTTATCAATTTTATATCGACTTTTTTAATTTTATATCGTTTTCAAATAAAAAATTCAAAACATTCTGAAAAATATGGATCCTAAAAGGCTCCTAAGGACATTTTTAAAAACATGCATACTAAGAACTCATTTTTCTAATTTTTGTAAGAAACACTAATTTAAATGTATCTTTTCAAATCAGAAACAATTTTTCAAATTAAATTAAATGTAAAAGTTCTAGGTTTGATCTTCCAGAGACAACAGAGATAAAATATTGTTTTTGACGGTTGCCGTAAAGTGGTTTATCTTTTTTTTTTAATACCTAGGATTTCATATACGTATGTTGGACCCTGGGGTCTCAAAACGACAATTTGAGATAAGAAAATTCGTGAAACATAGAGATTGGTCTTACCTTGATGTTAGATTTTCTGGTGATGTCTGAGCTCAGAAGTCGTGATGGATAGGCCCTGTCTCTATATTTAGTAACGCGAAAATGTTGTGTTGAAGTGGAACTGTATATCATAGATGGTATCTATAATCTCCCTTTTGCATAGCGAGTGACCGAAACAGCAATGGCCGGCGGCGATATTGATGTACGTGTTGAGTACCGAACTAATTACTACTTACTACTATGTAGAATCAATTAAAAAAAATATCCTGTTTCTGTAGCATAAACTTTAACACAAACTTTATACTACTCCTAAATTTATAATAAAGGTTCAAAAATTATTGTTCGTACAAAAATATTTTCTTTGCACACCATTTAAATGCAAAGCTTTTCAAATTATTTCACATTTTCATAAATAAAGTAGCTTTATTCGGAAAGTTTATTTCGAATTGTTTCGGCTTAAATGAGATTTTGGTTTTAAATATTTCATAATTTACAATGACGAGGCATGACGATGGAATATAATGAATAAGTATGAATTCATATTTAGAACCAGATACTAATGAAATTAAAGGATAATAAAATTGTGATTCAATTATTATACTCTCCAGAGCTCCAGAGCTTGAAGAGTTTTATAGGTAATAGGTTTTACAAATGTCCATTTTTAACCGACTTCCAAAAAGGAGCAGGTTATCAATTCGACGTGTGACTGTGTTTTTTTTTATGTTTGTTCCCGCATAACTTTGGAACGAATGAACGGAATTTTATGAAACTTTTTGCAACCTAAAGAGGGCATTCATAAGGTGGTCCCGTTTTAATTTGACGCTGGGATAATGCCGGGTAAGCCGGATAATTAAGATAAATCTGATTATTTTAAAGCAATTTCACTTAAAAACAGCTTAATTTGGTTCTACTACCAGCCAAATTTTAAGAAAAATATCGGATAACTCGGATAAGCCGGATAACTTGATGAATGGGTCACTTAAATTTTACGGCACACTGAAAATCTTTTAAATGCTGCTAAACTTGATTCTCTGGACCTGTAATATTAAAATACCAAGAGAAAATAATAAATGTTGTGATTTTACCAAAAGGCGTTGTTTGATTGTTACTTAACGCTTAAAGTTTAACAAGATTTTCTTTAGTATTTCGTTTAAAATAAGATTGATTGGTCTCTTGGGCACTGAAATAAAAATATTACTTTTATTTTTTTAGAAATTTATCTTTAAGATAATGCACTGTTAGTGCGTTGTGACGTCAGAAGCTTGCCGAGATGGAAGGACAACTATAATTTAGCTTAGATGACGTTACAAATCTACAAGTTCTGTGTCTCTAAATAGTAAAAAATAAAAAATACTTAAGTGCCAATTTCATAGCAAACAATAATAAAATAATAAAAAAATAATTGTTAGTAATTAATTTAGGGAATGGTGAAATTGGCACCGACTTAAATATTTTTTATTTTTTACTTTTTAGAGACATAGAAGTCGGTTAATTTTTTTTGTGAAAATTTTTTTAATAGTATATTGAAGGACAAGTACATAAGACACTATTTTGGCGCACGCGTCCATGTTTGGAAAACTAGCCGGTAAGCGGGGAGTTTTCTAATGAACGAATGCTCCTAATGTCTTATGAAAAGAGTTCTTTATACTATAATATCTATTTGAGCGTTTTATTTTGCTTACAAAGTACTTTTGTTTTGAATAATTTCAATATGATTTGGGGAATTTAATGTATTTATATTGGTAACAATGACACTCACAGTTTAAAATTTTGATTTCTCTTTTTTCATTACAAATTTATGATATACAAACTTTATAAGTGTCTTTTTATAGTTATTTTGAATAAAATTGGACGAGGAAGAGTTAACATTTACTCCAGTGAATAAAGGTTTCTCAAATACTTTTATCCTGCCAGCCAAGTGCCTTTAGTTCTAGTGTTTGGAACTTACCTGTGAGTAACTTGAACTTAACTGACACATAATCAAACACGGCCCAAAATCACACACAAAACAACACAAAACATAAATATTCATTAAAATTTTATAAGAATTTTACCTGTTTTCCTTTTCCATTGTGAAAATTTCGGAAAGCCTTGTATTCGTGCAAAAATTTTGAAATTTTTTGTACGAATACAAGGTATTCCCGAAATTTTAAAAAATTTCAAAATGGGAAAGCAATAAAGCTCCCCAGGTTGGGTCAATTCAATTATCATTATTATATTATGATATTATTAGTACTTAATATCTTACCGTATACCAAAACTAAATGATTATAAGCCTATTACTAAAACGATTTTCATTTATTGCAAGAGAATATCAATTTTTATGAAATATAGTGCAAAATCTTTTGTCAATGGAAGGGGCTAAAATAATGTATTGTATCTGGAGTAAAGTATAATATTCCAAATTCCAATTAAAATAACATTTAAGCCAAAATAAATTTTACACACATGACAATGTTATATATATTTTATAATATAAATATTATAATATTATGTTTTTAATAAAACAAATAAAAATCGATTTTTCAAATATGGGAATATAATATGTATATGGGAGGATTGGTGTAGTGGACTACCGCGTCGTACTTGACGAGTTTACTACCCAAAATAGAGTGAGTTCGATTCTCACCGGCGCCGATTTGCCTTTTTCAGTTAATTAATAATTGAAATTTGGCGAAGGCGTAAGTGAAGCGGACACTCCCTATAAATTGGTTCGAAAGTCAATTAAAGCCGGTGGTTCCCTCTACTACTAGCCCACACAAGTCCTGGACTTAGGGGATGCTTAATTAAGTAGAATAGTACGAGGTTAAACAAAATGTAATGTAATGTAATGTAATATGATATATGATATTATCAGGGGTAATATCATAAGTGATACTAGTTTAGGTATCGGTGTTTTTTTACATAAATTTTACGAATATTAATCCCAATAACGAAACTGCAACGACTGCTTTAGCAGGATTTCATTGTCTAAAAATTGGGATTAATGTGAGTAAAATTTGAAAAAAAAGCACCGGTACCTAACCTAGTGTCACGAACTGATATTTAGGGAGAGAATATAATTTATATTTAATACACATACCTCTTAATTATAACGTATTAATCCACAAATAAATTATATTTTATAAATTAAAAAGCAAACAATAAGCATTTATTTAAATAAAATTACGATTTTAGATTAGAGAAAAGAGGAAAAAAAAACATCGTATGGGTAGTATTTTCACTTATCAGTAGGTACAGCATACTACATATATACAGAACGGTCACCCCCCCTCTTAACTTTTGAATCAGTTGAGATATCGACTTAAAATTTGGAACTTTTTAATAAAACAACTTAAACTATCTTTCAGCTCTTAACATGTGGGCAGGGGGGCATGGGGGCACATTTTTTTAAATGGAAAGGGGGGTCGTGTAATACGTCATTTTAAAGCTTATAAAATTCTTCATTTAACTCCATATTTTTAGATTAAAAAAAAATTGGGTTTAAAATGGGGTTGAAAATGGGTATTAATGTCAAAATTCCTTTAAAAAAAAAACAAATAAGTTTTTAAAAATGCCTAATTTCATCATAAAAAAATGTTAATTATACTTTTAAACTAATTTTAGTTGACATAAATAAAAAAAACTTAAAAAATCGAATGTTTTAACACAAAAAATTGAAAAATCATAACCTTAAAAAACATTTTTAAAAAATTTAAAAATGTTAGTTTAAATAGAGAATTTTATGATGTATCACACGACCCTTTCCATTTCAAAAAATTTCTCCCCATGCCCCCTTGCCCACATTTTAAGAGCTGAAAATATCAAATATATATATATATATATATATATATATATATATATATATATATATATATATATATATGCTAAAAGATAGTTTAAGTTGTCTTATTTAAGAGTTCTAAATTTGAAGTCGTTCAAAAGTTAAAAGGGGGGGGGGGGGTGACTTTTGGACCGCACTGTATATAAATTATATTCTCATTCACTATTACCTATTCAAAAAATCAAATTGTTTTATTCAAACCTACCCAATATTTTATTACTGTTTTAGGATACTTACGAAATTAAAGATTTTGTTATTTCAACCAGTTTTATGAATTACATAGCAATTTCAAATGCGATATGGAAACTTAAGTTTGAAACTTCCTGGATGAATGATCCAATTTCGTGTACTGAGTTTGAAATGCAAATTTTCACGTTACTTAGGAAGAAAACAAGCCATGAAGGTATGTAATGCTACGCATTCCTTTATAATATTATTCACAGTAAATGGTATATTTCATTTTTCGAAATACTTAAAAAACTTATTTTTAAACAAAAAAATAAAAATTAAAAAATTATATCTTTAAAAAAAAAAAAATTAAAAAAATTGCAAAAAAAATTCAAAAAAACTTCAAAATTTTTTCAAAAATTTTTGTTTAAATTCTTTTTGCGAAAAACGTAAAAATTTTGTAAAAAAAAATGTTTCAAAATAATTTTTTCAAAAAAAAAAATTTGGTGTAATGTATTTTAAATATTTATGTGCACATAGAAACTACATATGGCATGTAATTACATGTACATGTACATGCTTTTCGTTGAGTATACTTATGCACATAAATATTTTAGCCCAAACTGCTTACTTTCAACATTTGGGTAAAAAATTTATTATTATATTTAATTACATATATTAATAGATACATAACTTCCTACCAACAATATGGTCTGATTGTCGCCATCTTTATTAATCATTCATCCTCAAAAAACTACAACAACGTTGTTGTATTATTAAATAATACTCGAAATAATATGAATATACAATTTTAATACTGTATTTAATATAACATAATGAAAAAATCTTGCTATTAAGAACACTTTAATAAATAAAATAAATATATATGAACAGTTCCAACGTTTTGAAGGTAATATGTCCCTTCTTCTTCAGGGTAAAAATTAAAAATAGAAATAAAAAATTATACAAATTTAAAATCTAATTGTCAAAAAACTGATAGATGAAAATTAATTAAAATAGGTAAAGGTGAAAAGGTGTATAGATGTATAAGTGAATAAAGTATAGGTATAAGTGTTTAGTTAAGATATGTAAATAAGTAAAAAATTAAGATATGTGAATAAGTAAAAAACAAATTGACAAAAAATAAATAAAAAAAATATACAAAATTCATTATTTAATAATATTTAAGTATATTTTACTGAGATATTGAGTGTCTGTCCTATAATTTACCGTATTATTATTAATTTTTATATTTATCATTTCCAAAAAATTCCTTTTAAATCTATTTTTTCCCTATCCAAAATTTCTACATTTTCAAAATCAAAAAAATGTCCTAAATTAAAATGGTGGTTGCTTAAGGCAGTTTTATTATAAACAATATTATTACAACTGGACTTATGCTGCGACAATCTTGTTTTAAGCCAATTACTTGTTTGCCCAATATATATATATTATTACAGTTTTTACAGTTAATTTTATAAATTAAATTTGATTTTAAAAAATGTGGTGTTTTGTCTTTTAATTTGTCATACAATAGATTAGTATTAAAACTATTGTAACTCGTTATTTTATAATTTTCTTTTTTTTTAATATTAATTATGTTTACACTTAACTGTGGAACAAAATATCTTAAGTTTACCTGATTTTGATTATTATTATTATTATTGTTATTATTGATATTATTATTAAAAAGAATGGAATTTAACAAGCTTTCTGGATAATTATTATTTATAAGTATATTTTTAATTTTATTTAAATTTTTATTGTGAAATTGAGGATCGCTTAATTTCAGAACTCTATTTTTTAAATTTTTAATAGTATTTATTTTATAAATTTTATTTTGAAAAGAATTAAAATGTATATATCTATTTGAACAAAACGGTTTTTGATACCAGTCAATTAAAAAAGAGCCATTGACTTGTTTTAATAAAGTTATATCTAAAAAATTAATTTTATTATTTATTTCTTGTTCTAATGTAAACTTGAGTTTGGGATGATAGGAATTAAATAAATTTAAAATATTTTGCAAATAATCAATAGGGATACAAGTTATAATGTCGTCAACATAAATCTTTAGAAAAATAAAAATAAAAGGAAACATACTTATTATTTCTTCAAGTAATAAATCCATTACCATAGCCGCAAAAATTGGAGAGCAGGGTTACCCATTGCCGTACCCTGTGTTTGTTTAAAAATATCACCATTATAGGAAAAATAACCATTATCAAAACAAAACACTACTAATTAAATAAATTTGTTTTTTGGTATATTAGTATAATTTTTTATAATCTGACATTTATTATTTATCACTTTAATTACTAAATCTTTTGGAATATTGGTAAACATTGAACAAACATCTAAAGAAATCAAAATATAACTATTAGGATATCTATCTATTTTTTCATTATTTTATATAAAAAAGAACAAGAAATATTATAATTAATTTAATATAACGTTAAAATGTTTTAGAATAATCGAAAAAATTGTATTATACACCTCAAACTTGTTCAACAACGTTTGGTTGTACTATTTTTAGATTATTCTATCAGTGTATAAATCATTTTCTGTTTCATTAAATTTATATTATAACGGCTTTAAATTTTATACCCATTATGGCTTACGCTGCGTTAAATTATTTTGTAAAGCTAGCAATATGGCCATAGATCTATATTAATAACCAGGCCTTGCAAAATGGTCACTTGAATTAGTGTGTAACCAAGTAATCAACAACAGTGATCGGACTTGAGATGAAAACGTTGAATGTCTACGGAATAGGCTTCTTGAAGCGAGGTTGTCAAATTGACGCAGTAAAAGCGTTGCCGCTATAACTACTAATTCCTCTCAAGTGAGAAATTAAAAATAAAACAAGGTAAAAGTTTTTTTTGATTCGTCGTTTATTTTCTTTTACTAATAGTGCAGTCAAACTTTTTTAATATTTAAAAGCAATTGAATGGCAATAAATTTTATTTTTGGTAAAAAATTATTAAAAAATAGTATTTTTTTAAATACAAATCAAAAACAAGTATTTTAATACGTATTGTTTAAAAATAATATTGGTAATTAAACAAAAATAAAATAGTTATTGTAATTTGTAATTATACTTTCCAAAACAATAGAACTCATAGAACTTGATTTGTCCTAAAAATATCAAGTCGATCGGATTATTCTTTCTTGAGTTATCGTATTCACGTGTCCGTGACATCTAACCGACAGACGGACGGACGGACATTTGAAAAAAAGGGACATTTGTAAAAAAAAGAAGTTGCATATTATATTATTCACAGCGCCTATAGTTAAAACCTTAATCACAAAACACTGCAAGTCCTAGTGTCCTGTCACGGTCGCCAAATGATACAAAAAGGGTGATTAATTAATGAAAAAGATATTATATTGACACTTTTTATTCTATATGACAATTTCAAAGATTGACAACCAACACACAGGTACAGGTAACAATTTATAACATCACCTACACGGTGTTCTAGAAAAACTTTTAAATGACATTTTCCCATTTTTTTTTTGGAATTTGTTGGTACCACTTTCGAAAGGTTTTTTTTATTTGCAAAAAATAGCGTTAAATGGGAGACAAAGAAAATTTTATTGACTTATTCAAAACCACCCCTTGCTTACCCCCCCCCTTGAAAACACCCCCAAGTTCTGTTTTTCAAATAGCACCCCGCAATTCTTAATAAAGAATATGAAAGTGGATATCTTAAATGACAATTATTATTTATTAATAAAAGGGTGGTATTTAAAACAATGTTGCGGGTGGTTCCAGGAGAGTGGGTTAATGGTTTTGGATACATTAATCAATTTTCTTTTGGGTAAAATTTTACGTAGGTTTTTGGAAAATTTTCCAATTAAAAATATAGCTTGTACTTTGGAGCCCCTTAAAAAAATAATAAATCACTTCTAATACATGGTTAAATTTAAAATGAAATGTGATTTCATATTCTTTAGTAAAAATAGGAGAGCACTATTTAAAAAACAAGATGGGGGTGGTGCCAAGAGGGTGGGTAAATAAGGGGTAGTTTTGTATATGTCACTAAATTCTACCTTGACTTTACTTTACAGAAATATACAAATTTTTGTTGGAAAAAACATTGGAATATTACACTGGTTTATCAGTTTTGTAAATGGGAAAGCAATAATTGTCTAAAAAAATATTCCTTAAAAATAATGGTGTATTTTAATGACCTTTTTACTCACCTATTGCTTATCAATTTAAAAAAGTAAACAAGTTTAAACTATTTTCGTTTCCCATTAAAAACGGTTTCGTATTTTTTGTAATAATTATAATAAATCATTATACTAAAAAAAATATTTATTATTTTTTAAATATTCCCATATAGTTTTTTAAAGCATTGTTAAATTTTTTAGTTTCATGTGGGTACCTAATCCACAAAAGTACTTACACGGAAAAAATAAATGGTTTAAGTTTACGGACCGTCACTATCAGGGTGTTTTCGGCAACGTTGTCATATGTGGTCAAATGCGACATTGCCGCATTATAACTAACAGTTGTTACTCCTTACCCTGTAGGGGGAAATCACTATGAGTGGGCACCTGTGCCAATAATTAGAATTTAGTTTAATTTTGTATACCACCGTCTAAATTAAATAAAAATGTAAAGAAAAATAAAATTTTTAAGGCTAATTAATAAGTAGAATGCATATACTTACTAAAATTATAGAGAAAAAATAGTAAGTCTGTCAATAGAAGTCTTTTACTAACCTTCTATTTAAAGCACTTTCTTAGCACAAACCTTAAAAATTCACACTTACGTAGTTCACACGAAACTAGTAAGACTCTACTGCCCAGGGGGGAAAATATGTTTTTCGCATTTAAAATATAATATTTAGCAATACTGCCACTTCATAAAAAAAATAGTTACATTAAGGTATCAATGAAGATTTTTTTATATAAACAAAAATATCACTCCAGTGCCAATAATTAGCGGAATGCCAACGATTGGGGGTTTTACCCTATAAAAGATTAAAAATAAAATTTTAGCGCAGCCGTTGTCCCATTCAAGTTTATCTCCCTGGAGATCCCCCTACTGTTATTATGTTCAACAAAAGTCATTCTGAAATTCTAAATTCTAAATTTTCACAAAACGTAAATGAAGAGCATTTTATTAATATTCTTATTTTATACAGGGTTACTCAGAAACAAGTCCTAGAATTTTAAAGCCCCTATTCTACATTAAAAAATGTGAAAACGTTTATATAAAGGTTGGCCCAGAAATAAGTCCTAAGGGAGCTACGACAATCCTAAGGATACATCTAAAAAGTAGTTTTCAATTAATATCTCCGAATTTTTGCACATGCGTAACATTGATAAAGGCTATTATTTGATGTAGTTTTTATTTGGTAATTTTAACCAGGGCCATGTAAAATGGGGACTTTTTTGCCCCAAATTTTTTTATCTATAGATTTTTTGACATTTTATTAATAAAATATTATTCTTCAATTAAAAATACATAAAAATGTACTTTTTACGTAACACGGTAGGGCCAACCGTTCTCGAGAAAATTTCAACGTTCTGAGCATCCAAAATAGGAACTAACAAATAATTTAATAAAAAAAAACACCCTACTGATAAACCAAAAAGAATAATAAAAATAAAATTATATAGTAACCATCGTAGTCGAAGAACTATTTTGCCTTCATATTATTAAAACAATAAACAATATTATCGTATTTAGGATTGGCCCCCGACTGCGGCGGTTACTATATATTTTTTTTTTAATTATTTTTATTGTATACTTATTAGTTTGGTATTTGTTATTAAAATATTTATTTTAAACCTTTTTGTATTGCTATTTGTAAATTCCTATGATAGCACAAACAGGCGAAACATGTACTTATATATAATTTATGTCACCCGCGATATCAAGTCAAATGATTTAACACATCAATTGTCAAATTTGGATTAGGCGTTTAGACTGTAGAGAAAATTTCTTATTTTATGCTGATGATAAAAAGAATATAGACGAAACGTGGGCAAATACATATAAAAACTACTATTATTCATGGGTCGAAAAAACATTGTTTGATACCTCATTCATAAAAATCGGACGAGTTTTTCATTATTCCTCTGTATAAATCCATGATAATGAAAGCCCAAATAGGCGAAACCTGGATTTTTATACAGCCTATGTCACCCGAGGTATGAAGACGAATCGTTTGACACCTCAATTGTATAATTTGGTCCAGACGTTTAGGCTGTGGTGGTACATTAGGGTGGACCTTATTTTTTTATTGTTTGAAAATTTTCATTCTGGTGTATCTGGAAGATCCTGAAAATATGAGGGTGATCAAACTTCTCTAAGGGTCCCAAGTACTCAAAAAGGCCTCTTATTTGGTGCTTAGCTCGTTTTGTTTTAGTCAATTATTTTATATTATTAATATGTATTAAATAAAATTAAGTAAAGTCTAGATTGACAAATTTTTTAAATGCCTTTTTAGCGTTTCTCACATTTATGGTGAAAATTCGTCAAATTTAGTATTTTAGGGGTAACTTTGGCGGGTTTTCGGCACCTGATAGAATCTTTTGATCATTTTGAAATTTGGACTTTTTGTTAAAAAGTCCAAATCAGTTGCAACATTTGAGTTTGTATCCCACTTGGCAGCTATTTGTTATATCGTCAACCCAAAAAAATAAAAAGTAAGGTTCTGTATAAAAAGTTTGGCAGGGATCTTTTATATCGACAACCTATTTTTGGACTTTTTACTGTATTATTTATAAATACATAATATTTAATAACAATTAATAAATTAATAATTTTGTACATTTTAAAAATGTAGAAATGTAATTTAAATATATTTACTATTATTTAAAAGTAGTTTTATTTAATTAACCTCTAACCGATGTGACTTTCACAAATACATATATTATGAAAAAAAATTGTTTTAAGGAAAAGTTTTACCTGCTTAAATATAAAACCTAAAGACCTCCGAAAATAAATAAATTTTCAGTTTCAAGAACCTATTGCATGGATGTTGATGTCGATTACATAATATTTATTTATATTACACCATTTGGTATTTAATACTGTAGTCATATTCAATACTACTTAAGTATAATAAAATAATTGTATACTAGATATTGTGATATTAAATGACAAAGTGAAACCCCTAACAACGTTTGTTTATTAATAATCAACCATATGTTGTTGTAAAAATGACTAACACTTTCTATATTATATCACAGTTATAATAAAGTATATATACACTTGTGTTTTAGATCTAGTTTAAGGTGTTGCAGTATTCAATAAAATATCAATCTGTAAATAATACCAAAACTTGATTAAATCGGTTTCGATAATTTTCTTAGTGTACATTAATAATTATTGTAACTAGCTATTATATATTACTATTGATAATAACCTTTATAAAAATAATATATTTTGATCATTATTTTGAATGACGTCACATAAAAACATATAAGTTCTGGCTTTTCAGGGAATAATTATAAGTAGGTGCTTAGTACTAGGTGTGAAAAGTTGAAAATGTTTCAAAAACTTGCCTTATTGCTTGGCATTTGTTTAACTGCAGGTAAGAATATACATGGTTCTCTTTTGGATGATGATTTTTTTAAAGAAAAAACTATAGCTACCCATCATCATGGTCGTATTTAACGTAATTATTTTTACAAGAAATAATAGTAATTATATACCAAGGCAGAGAAGACATTTTTTATGAAGATTATTATTTTTTCCAGAATTTTTAATTCTTATGTTCAAAATTAATGGAGAGCCCCTAGCACAAGCTAGAGCTTATTTGGAGCTCTCCATGGATCTGTAATTTAAATACAACAACAAATAAATAATAATAATAATAATAATAATAATTTTTTATAGCCGAGCGTATTAAATCCCGAGCCTCGTAGCAGCAAGGGATTTAAAGGTGCGAGGCTATAATAGTCTTCTCTACCGTAGTTTATATATTAGTTTTTTCACTACTAGCACTATTTAACTATTTTTATCCAAATAATAAAATAAATTATTAACAGAATTGATATTTCTTGAATTTTTTATAAAAATCAAGTAGCCTTGATCAATGACATTTGCTCAAATAAATATTTAGAACTGACGTTTAAATGTTTTTAATTTTTTTTTTCATAATATTTAGCTAATTATTGATTGTATTGATTTTTAATAAATAAAAAGTTATTTAAGTCTATTTTCTTGGGTTTAATTAGTAAAAATTGCACAAAGAACTGAAACATCTAAAGTGACAGAAATCAATTGTTTATAAAATTTACTCCTACTAGGAGAGAAATAGTTATTTATGGTACTAGTGGGTAAAGTAAGATAGTGCCCATCAGAAAATTAACCTGCGTCAGCCAAGCAGGTAACTTTCGAGAGGGCAATATCGGTTTACCCATGAGTGCCATACAAGGTTTTATCCAATAAATAGCTTAGGAATTGATATATTTATTAAAAATTTTAATGACATTTACAAGAAAATAATTTAACAGGTGACAGTTGAGTGGGTAAAATAAATAAACTCAATAAAGTAAAAGCCACGCGGGGGTTATTATTGAGTTTATCTATTTAAAATTAAGCTGGTAATTGTCTTATTATCTGTATGTATTGGATAAAAATTATTATTGCCATGAAAACATGATAAATGAAAACATGATAAATGAAAACATGATAAATAATAGTATATTGAAGTATTAGTTTCATAACATACGTTTTTAGCGCACGAGTTTTCTAAAAACGTGCTATGAAACGAGTGCTTTACACAATTTTTTCTATTTTGCTCTAAAATTAAAAAAAACTCATATTTAAATTGATGACTGATTTAGGGATTTTTGTTTTGGATTGGCATTACAGTTTACACCATGTTTAAAATTCTAAGAACAAATGATATTTTGATATATTTTATAGTCATCTCTTCTCTTTTTTACTGCAATTAACCAAGCCACAATTTTAACATGGTAAAAAACCTAAACACAAAATTTTGTAGAAAATTCAACTTTAAAGCGACTGACATTTGCACGGAAAACGTCAAGCGATAGGCCAGGTCTGTTGCCAACCCAAAAGAACAAAAAGTACAGACCTCTTATGGGCAAAATGCGTGTGATTATGAGCTTATAAGAGTCTCAAAATAGAAAAAACTACACTCTTGGTATAGAAACACATCTTTATCAAGTAGGTCAAGATTTGTTTTGCCTTGATGTCAAATTGACAGTTAAATATCCGACTTAAAAAAAAATAAAAAAAAATAAAGAAAATGTACATTTATTTCTTGTATAAAATAAATTTGTATATGTAGGTCTTTTTTAAAAAACTGTTTTTTCGGGCTTACTTACGACATTTCTGACGCTACGCTTTCTTTTAGAATTATTTGCAACAGCAACAGCAGAAGCACGAGAAAGAGTGTAAGTATTTACAGTTCGTGTGAAAAGTCTTAATCGTTTATTTTTTTGTTAAACAATATATTAACTCTTTCAGGGGCTAAATTTTTTTATATAAAAACTCCCAAGTGCAAGCAAAATTAAAATTTTGCTTTAACACGTTGAGCGTTGATTGTAACATACACGGTATATTTAATAGTAAAGATGTCTGCTATTATACTGGAAATTCAATAAAACCTGCAGTGAATCATACATCTGCTGCTTTCGTATAAGGGGTCCGCCTTTGCGAAGCTTCGACGAAATTACACGAGTCGTATCCGAACTGGTATGATCTTCACCTTTTACCACACATTCGCAACTGAGCAAGTTTTATTGAATTTCCAGTATAGTTCAGTCACACTCTCTGTATTTTTTTAATCAAAAGTTTGGAAAGCTTGAATCCAAATTTGCACCCCTGTGCGATTTTTTCACAGTTATGTGCAAAAACGCATTTGTTTTGTTTTTGCTCTGTAACTCGGCTTCGACTAATCGCTCAACAAAAAATGAACATGATATTTGTTCCTTATTGAATTATCTACAATTTGTGTCAATAACTTTTTTTGTTTAAACAATCAGAAAAAAAGTTACAGAGCGTTAAAAAATTGAAAAAGTTGAAAATTTGCAAACATTTTTCGGTTTTCGAAAACAACTGCAAAACTAGGGTTTTTTTGAATATTTCATCAAGTTTAACGCTCTGTAACTTTTTTCTGATTGTTTAAACAAAAAAAGTTATTTATATAAATTGTAGAGAACAAACATTTCAACTTTTTGTTGTGCGAGTTACAGACCAAAAACAAAACAAATGCGTTTTTGCAAAAAAAAACGGCACACGGGTGCAAATTTGGATTTTAGCTTTTTAAACTAACCCCTTTTTAATTACAAGAAAACAGAGAGTGTGCATATCACCGCAAGGTCAAACTACCGTTCGACTGGGCTATGGTAGTTATGGTTTGTGGAAAAGTTGGCACATTTATGTATCATTTAGGTTTGAGATGTGCCGCTTCCATAAGTCAGTAAGTTTCTAATTAGGTTAGAATCTTAAATAAGTGAAATAATTATTAATTGTAACTTTTTTCTGATTGTTTAAACAAAAAAAGGTATTTGCATAAACTGTAGAGAATTTAATAAGGGACAAATATCGTGTTCATTTTTCGTTGAGCGAGGAGCCGAAGCTGACTTACAGAGCAAAAAGAAAACACCTTGTGTGCATATCGTGAGGCTTGGCTGAAAAAGTGTAAATAACAAATTTTAGGCAAATTGATTAAAAATAGACCCCCACCCACTTGATTTGTAGTTTGTTGCATTATTCTTTATAGTAACGGTCGTTTCGACAAGGCAAAAAATAGGTTCTTCTTTTCCGAAGATTACCAGTTTAATCGATGAGTTAGAGTCTAGAGAGTAGGAATCTACCCCATTTTTTCAATTTATTTGCTCTGCGCACTGCGGTTTACTAAAAACTGGACCCTATCAGGAAAGTCCAAATTTTTCATTTGTCTTTTTTGGTTTGGTACTAGTTAAGGGGGCGGACCTGGAGGGGTTAATTTCTTCTTAATTGTGAATATTCTTAATTTTTGACAAATTTTGGACGAAATCGTTCTGAAAATTAAAAGATGACCAAAATCCGATATTTATATCTTTAAGATTGTTTAAAAAACGTATATACCAAATTTCAAGGTATTTTGTTAAAATTAAAAAATCAGGTTATGAATAATTGCTAGTTTTTCCTATTTTGCTATTATGTGGAAAATCGCGCGAAATCAATCAGATTTTACCACAATGCAACCGATTTCGACCAAACTTTAGTTTTTTATCCTTAAGGTATATATTTTTCAAATCGGACCATCTGTTTATTATAAACAGGGTGTTAAATAGACAGTCACTATATGGCAAAATCATGCTCCAAATTAAATTGGAATTTTTGAGATTATAACTATAATACTTAAAAAAATATTGTGATTTCATTAATTTTATTTTCAAAATTGAAATCCACACCCCCAAAAATATAAACATACCAAATTTCATAAAAATTGGGTGTTTTTTCTAACCAAAATTCTGGCCACATTTTTTAATTTCTATGCCACAGTGCGGTGGTTTAATTCTAGCGGTTAAGCTGAAATTTGGTATTTAAACTTTTTAACTAAGCATTATATGTAAAACACATGCTTTGGAAATCTGTTAATTATGTTACCGATTAGAAGCAAAATTTATCGAAAATATGAGAAATTTTGCAAATAAGAAGAAATGGAGGGGGTTCTAGCTCCGCCCCCTGAACTACTCAAATTTTATCTTTTTTTTATTCCTTGATTCAAATTACCTAAGAAACGCTATCAATCATGTCATTCTCAAACACAACTCGGTAAAGCAAAACGCTAAAAAAGAAAAATCATTAATTTGGTGTTTTCTGATGGGGTCCAGTTTTAAGTGGACCGTCGTCTGCAGTAGCAGGAAAATTACAAAAATCAGGAAAATTCTTGTTCCCTAGAACCTAACGCATCGATTAAGCTTGTATTCTCTGGGATAGGAAGAACTATATTTTTTTGACCTAATCCAGAAGATCGCTACTAATAGGATTAAATATGACAAATTTAAAATCTAGTGGGCGGGGGTCTTAAATTCTTCAATTAAACTGAAATTTGGAAAAAAATCATATTTTTAAGCGTGATTTTCAAAAAAAATAATACAGGCATAAATTGGAAACACCCTAGTGTGCATATCACCGCAAGGTGAGGCTCTTTCGCACAACCGTTCGAAGGAACTACAAACTTATTAATAAATAATAATAATAAATATCCCGGGAAAAAAAGGTTTATATATTTGAGATATGATCGGATCTCTGTATATCTAAATTTCATGTCCAAGAATATATCAAGAGATCCAATCATATATGCTTATATATAAGCAGTTATATATCAAGAGATCCAATCATATCTCGTTAGGTATATCTGCTTATATATAAGCATATCTGCTCATATATGACGAGATATGATTGGATCTCTTGATATATAACTGCTTATATATAAGCATAACTGCTCATATATAAAGAGATATGATCCGATCTCTTGATATACGCACATATATTTTTATATGTAATCACTTGTACAAATAGAGTATATCTGCTTATATCTGCTTATACAGAGCGGTCCAAAAGTCACCCCCCCCCTCTTAAATTTTGAACCAGTTGAGATATCGACTTCAAATTTGGAACTTTTAAATAAGACAACTTAAACTATCTTTTAGCATATATTTAATACTTTCGGCTCTTAAAATGTGGGCAGGGGGGCATGGGGGCACATTTTTTTAATGGAAAGGGGGTCGTGTAATGCATCATTTTAAAGCTTATAAAATTATACATTTAACTCCATATTTTTAAATTTAAAAGAATTTTTTTTTTTGGCTTTAAAATGGGGTTGAAAATGGGTATTAATGTCAAAATTCCTCTAAAAAAATCAAATAAATTTTAAAAATGCCTAATTTCATCATAAAAAAATGTTAATTATACTTTTAAACTAATTTTAGTTGACATAAATAAAAATTTATAAAAAAAAAAAAATCGAATGTTTTAGCAGAAAAAATTGAAAAATCAAAACCTTAAAAACATTTTTAAAAAATTTAAAAATATTAGTTTAAATAGATAATTCTATAAGCTTTAAAATGATGTATCAAACGACCCCCCTTTCCATTTAAAAAAATGTCTCCCCATGCCCCCCTGCCCACATTTTAAGAGCTGAAAATATCAAATATATGCTAAAAGATAGTTTAAGTTGTCTTATTTAAGAGTTCTAAATTTGAAGTCGATATCTCAACTCGTTCAAAAGTTAAAAGGGGGGGGGAAGTGACTTTTGGACCGCACTGTATATAAGCATATCTGATAATATATGACGAGATATGATTGGATCTCTTGATATATAACTGCTTATATATAAGCATATATGATTGGATCTCTTAATATATTCTTGAACATGAAATTTTGATATACAGAGATCCGATCATATCTCAAAAATATAAACCTTTTTTTCCTGGGAATACCTTAGGTAAAAGAGTTTTTTGTAATTTAATTTTAGTGTAATTGATTTAATTAAATATAAATTTAAATTTTGTACCTTCGCGCACTTCGACAATTTTATAGGTGGTACAAAACCTGTACCATCACTCCTGAAAGGGTTAAAACTATTTTGAGTATAGAAATCCATTATGTCCTTCTTAATTATTTAAAAAAAAATGGGATTACAGGTTTTAGGACAGTGAAATAAAGTACCAAATTTACAGTATAATTTTTTGGCCAAATATATGTCTAAATTAGATAAAAAACTATGCCTTCGTAAACTCTCTAGCTTAGCATATAGCGACTTTAAATTAACGAAAACAAAACGAGCGATAGTGGAATGCTTAGGGGGTTGTAAAATAAGGGTGTAGAAAGGGAAAAAGGGATGTCACTAACCTTGGTTTGATGCTGATGATCCGGTATTCCTGTGCACAGGTTTCTTCGTGTTGAGGTTGTGAGAGGATAAAAAAAGGTGTATGGAATCGATATTTTTTGGCCACGAATAGGTTTTCCGACAAATATATTGAACACTTTTTCGAATACTAAGCCACGATTTCGTTAGATACCGACATCTTTTACGAACGACAATTTTCCACGAACACGGCAATATCAATCTAATCCCAAAAGGCCAAAAAATTATACTGTAAATTTGGTACTTACTTTATTTCACTGTCCTAAAACCGGTAATCCCAATTTTTTAAAAACTATTTTGAGTATTAACGACATTACGACATTAAGGATCTTTTTTTCATTTAGTACTTTCAATGGAATAATAGATTACTATAATGCAAAACAGAAAAATGAAAAATTTGATGTGAATAAACTTAGAAAAGCTAATCAAGTATGCGGTGATGCACATTTTGGTTCTGGTGATAAAGCTACCTACATAGCCTTAGATTACATGCTATCGAAACACCGGTTCGGCAGGAGATTCAATTATGCCAGCGAAGTGTTCTATCATTGGTGGAAAAGTAACAATGATATAATTGGTAACTGGAATTATTGTATGAAGAGACACGATCCCAACCTCAAACAGTAGTCACAGCAGGCGTAATCCATTGAAAACCGTCCAATTTTCAATAATTTGGGCGCTCGACCAGTTTCAAATAATTTGTTTTTGTGTGTTTTAACCCATTATGTTTTAATTATATTTTTACTTTGAGGCAAAACACGTTTTTGATTTTTTTTTATGAAATGCTAAATGTCCAAAATTACGGTCGTTTTATTTTGGACATTAACAAAGTAGGCGTGTGAATGTTTGTTTGTTTGTTTGATTATATTGAATATTATGGGTAGTACCTATGCTATAAGGTGTGTCATAGAAAAAACTCAGTATTGACGATTCACTCACCGCAGTAATGAGAAGAATCCAGCACATGCGCACTGACTTTATTATTTTTGTTTTGATTAGCTAAAGCTAAATTATTTAGCCTAAATATAATCCTATTTGATTCTTAAAATATATGTACTAAATTCTGAAATATCGTATCTGAAAAATGCCTCCCATTAAAAAAAAAAACACCAAACCAGCAAACTACCAAACCAATCCATTGTTAACGTAAACCAACGCCCCATTAAAAAAATCAAACAGAAATTCGTGAGTATTTTAACAATCTTTTGCTATATATTCTAACAAAAAAACTGGATTTTCCGCACCTAATTATATTCAAGACAGTAAGTTTTAGTAATAAAACCAGAAATCAGTGCAAAAATATAGTTCATTTTTGTGGACCTGATGCGCACCGTAACACCACTCAAATTAAACTAGTTCATAAAACTACAACTGCCTAAACGGAAGCCACTTTTGACATCCGTCAAAACACAAATAAGCAAACCAGTGCGCATGTGCTAGATTCTTCTCATTACTGCGGTGAGCGAATCGTGTCTCTTGTGGAACATCACACATGTTAAATTTAGCATAGCTTAATTTTATGTTAAACTTTTAAAAATCGTTATTAATAAATTGCGATGTTAACCCTTCGTTAGGCGCGCCTCTTTTTGTAACGTGTTTAGGCGCGCGGTCTACACTTGTAGACCATTTTATTTTTTGTTAAAAAAAAAAACACATTTATATTTTTTAAAAAACCAAATATCTTATGTTATTTATTTGGTTGTATTTAAAAGTTATTTACATATTTTTTTCAAATTATTATTATTTTAGTAAGTGTTAAGGGTAAAAGAAAAATGATATACAATTTTAACATATATTTTACATCTGTACGGTAATTTGTAAAAAAAATAAAAATAACTTAAAAAACTTTCTGAAACTAAAACATTTGTTTTTTTTATCATGTACGATTATAAAAAAATAAAAAAAACCTAAATTAAAAGAAAAAAATATTATAAAATTTGACTCGAAATCATACAATATTTTAGTAACTCATGCGCCTTGTACATGCTCTCTTTGCAATCGTAGTTATGATATTTTGAGCATTTTTTTTTTCGATTTATTTTCCCTTCTTAGGCACATTTAGTGTCCAAAATAATTTTTAGTTTTATAGAACAGAAAATTACCTTATTTATCAAAAACATTACGTATGAGCTCTTTCATGCCCAAAAAGACTCGTGCCAGTGTCTTCCTATAAACCGCTATTTATTTTGGTGGTAAAGACATATTGTATGTTTAATTTATCTTTAAACTAATAAACTAACCTTGAAAAACAATATTCACAAAAAGAAACCATAAAAACTTACACAAAATAAAAAAATGCAAAAATAAAAAAGGTAACGTGGTTAGGCGCGCGGTCTACAATTGTAGACCAGGCAGGTTTCAATATGAATAAAAACAATATTATAAACATTCAAAGTGTGAATTATTACTGATCTAATAGATTGATGCATAATGCACAGCTACGCGAAGGGGCGCAAGCGTAAACACTCCATGTAAAAAGTTACCCAGCTAAAAAAAAGCATGGTCTACGATCGTAGACCGCGCGCCAAACGAAGGGTTAACAATATTAACGTCTGACTTGCAACGTTTAAGATAATCTAATATAATAACGTTTATGCAAAATAGACGCCATCATATTAGATTGACATGCATGTGGGTTATTAAATCCGTAATACCTATTCGTAATTTTGGGCCCAAACAATCATGATTAATCTACGTCAAATAAATACGATGTCTCTAATGGAATAATATAGTTACAAGTCCCTTAATGGATTGCACTTTAATCGTTGTCCTACACTGACTTGCAAATTAAATTTCTAACACCATACAAAAAAAACTCTTTTATAAACTAAGAACGAAACCTGTCATCAAGATATTCTTTACATTCCATAGTATACTCTTTGTAGAAACTGGATAAAATCCCAGCAAAATATACAGTGGGGAAAGACACCGGGACTTAGGCAAAGCAAGTTAATACTTGGTGGTGTAATAACCACTGGACCATTAACTTAGAACTTACATCTTAGTAGGGATTATTTCTGGTGATCGGTCACTGGTCACTGTCACCTGAGGAACACATCCATACCATGGGTGTGTATAGAAATGAGCCAACATGCAGGCTATGTAATGAGGAGGCGGAAACAGCCTCTCATGTTCTTCTTGACTGTATGGCTCTACATCACTGGAGACATTGGCTACCTGCAAACGGTAACCCAGAAGCTATGTTCTCCAACGCAAACCTAGTAAATAGCCTAGTAAGCCTGATAAAGGAAACGAAGCTACTTGAGTAGAAAGAGACTCAAGGATAACACAATACTAATTTGACAATAGGCCCAGAAGGGCCGCAGTGTTTGAGATACTAACCCTTATCTTGTTCCTCTTCATAAACAATCAATCAATCTTCGTAGTAGAAAGTATATGGGGACCCACGCGTGGCGCTATGCCAGAAAAGGACCTAAGGGCATACAATAACAGTATACACCTAATTCCTGATTTAATGGGCTTAAAGTATCACTTTTTGGTCCTATAGGACTTAAAGGGCTCTAGGGCTATTCGTAAATTTTTGGTTTGGTTTGAGACACTGGATGATGTGCTTGTTGAGTTTTGGCAATGATTTGGTTGTGTACATTATTAACCTTTTCAGGGACGAATTTTTTGTTTAAATTAATTTAGTAGCAAAAGTTAAAAATTATTTTTATTGTCAAAACAAGTAAACAACTGAAGATATGCAAATCTTGGCCATTGGATGTCGCTTGTGATTGGAAACATAGCAAATGGCAACACCTATAGACACTGAGCAATAAGGAATTCGGTGAATTTCATTTTGCCGAATTTATTTTTAAGCGTACACATATGTGCCTATGTCCCTGAAAATGTGTCAGACTTCATTTGTTTAAAAGTAGTCTATAGAAAGTGACCAAAGCAAAACCAAAAGCCTTTAAAGCACCAATGAATGACGAAAACACAAAAGGCCATGCTACTATACAGCATTGCTACTTGCCCCCACCAGGGACGGATTTATATCATTTTAAGGGACGGATTTATATTCATAAGGAAAAAAATTGCACATATACCAAAAATATAATTTTGAAGGTATTTCTATGCTAATATATCTCGCTGGGGGGGGGGGGGGGGCATGGCTCCTGGCCCCCACCCACTAATATTTACTTGATGCTTGGGTCACTCAATTCACTGGTAGCTTTTTGCTGCTGTTATCAAGAAACCGCTGAATGGAATGACCCTACTTGACATTGTCTGCCAGACGCCACCTTACGGGTTGAGGGTGAAAAAAAATATTTGCAATTAATATTCCATCGATGTTTAAATGTACAATCTTTTTTTTTAACAAAGCAATGTTTCTTAAGTTTACGAGACTTTAATACAAACTCATTTGAATATTTTCTTTGAACCATTTTTTACGCCTTTCTCAAACAATGGTAGTTCAATATTTAAAAACTGATTTTAATTTCTTTATGAAGAATATTTTGAAAATATAGGTTAGACGGTATTTATGTGAAAAAAAGTTTTATACACTTTATATTACTCAAACTAGAAGAGTATTATATGAAAGTTTACTCAATTTTTTTTATATACGTGTACTTTTTTATCGAGTTAAAAAAAAGATACGTTTGTTTATTCACAATCATTTAGAACTAAAATGGAAAATCAATTTATGTTAGGGCATATCCACAGGCTTGCATAACAGCATAGTACATAACAATGATTGGCTTGATGTGCCGCCATGTATCTTGTATGTATGCAAGCTTCTGGATAGGCCTTTAACTTCTACCACCTAAAAAGTTTGAACACATCATTTCCATCCCTTGGTCGGGAACTGTCTTGTGACTAACTTCACTTCGCTTCAAAAACTTAAATGTATTAAAATGTTATGGAAAAAACTGTTTTAAGTACATACTTATTAAAAAAAATCAGATACACATTTAAATTTCAAAATAAATATAAAATATATTAAATTTACAACCAACTATCATTTCTGAAAGATCACTGATAAGTGCTGCCACCGTCGGTAATTTAACGAAGTAAATACATTACGTTATTTTTATACTTTTTTAGACAAATATTCATTATTTATGTCGAATGAATATTTATATTCAATATATTTATATGTTTTAAAATTGTTAATATTAAATAAAAGTTATTTTTTTTTATTGTCGTAGAGATCTCCATCTATACACTTATTGATAAAGCAAAAATATGTAAGTAACTTCACCAGTGTTTATAAATTCAAATATGGTGGTAGTTTTGTCGTGGACATAAAATATACAATTGTTAATAAAATAGGTAAAAATTGTGAATAAATTAGTATACAAACCTCGGCGGAAAATTTAATTTTTCGTTCGGAAATTAGCTGACCGCGTGGCTGACGCCTCTTGGTCAGCTAACTTTTCCTCAGGAAATGAAACATATTCCACCTCAGTATGTAATATACTATTGAATTCTGGACCGCACTGAATATAAAACACACAGTTTCATTCCATCCGTGGAACGTGGAACATGCTTTCGGCGAGAGTTTTGGTAAATCGTTAAACGCGTTAGCTTTCTGAATCAAGTCATTTAGTTTTAAGTTGTGAAATTTTTTTATACCACGTTTTCGTTTCGAGCTTACCCTTTTTATGTGTTGTGAAGATTATGGATAAAGGTTTAGGAATTTGTTTGATAGGTTAATGGTTTCTTCTTTCTTAGTTAGGAAAAATATTGAATAATATTAGTATAGGATGCTAATAAATTTTAATCTGGAATAGCTATAATGCTGATGATTTTTAAATTGGAAATATGAAAAATTTATAACATGACAAGGAATGCTGATGAATTTTAATTTAAAAAGCATGTACATGTGCTGATAATTTTTTGTTAATTTAAATGACGTTTTTTTTTTGTGAGTAGTGCTTGCGCATAGATCATTACATAGTGAAACGATTTTGGACAGGAGCCCGCCCAAAGGGGATAGTGATGAAAAACATCGGTATGGATGATTTTCAGACCGCTTAGTTGCGAGCCGGTGTTTAACAATAAAATAATACATATTTATATTGTGTTGCCCAATTATCGAAAGAAAAGGTCAAATTTGAAGGAACAAGAAGAAGAAGAATATAAAACACACAACACTCGTTGTAATTAATATAAGGAGTCGTTAAGTTTTCTTTATAATTGGCTTTTATTTTGGCAGTAAATATGCGGGAATGTCGCTTGCTTAATGTTATGGTCTTCTAATGAAAATAAATGATCAAATTATATTACCTACTAATAATACTAATAGTCCAGGGATATGAAACTTTTGACATGACTGTGACTCATCCAGAGGTCTGTTTAGTTTTTTAGGTAATACAGGTGTATATAATAATATTTGTTGCTCAAAATAAATCTAAGTTCATTTCAAATGATGATTTAAACTCTATAGCTACTAGAAACTCCTACTTGTTAAGTATTCCTGGACATCGCTCGGCGAAGTTTGAAAGAAGTAGTTGGTATATAGGCATAAAAGCTTATAACAAGTTACCTAAAGAATGTACGAATAGAAATAGAAGACAGTTAAAAGTGAAGGTCGAAAATCACAACTTTTTTAGTCTAAAATTGCTTTTATTCCGTCAACAAAAAGGTTGATGACAGAAAAACAACGTTTCCACTGGCATAACAGTTTTAAATTTAAATCTATTTCGTACTTTTTTGTTATTTACGAAATTCAGCCACTTCAATTAATAAATTAATAACGAATTTTGTACATAGTTACAAATGGCGGCAATAAAAACCATCTCGTATTAGAATAATTCAATTTAAGTGCATATAACGCCACAAACAAACTTCTCTCTAAATAACAGTTAATGATACTCTATGAGCACGTTCTGTTCTACCGTAAAGGGACTTCTCGTTAAGTACAGTATGAATTGGCCACAATATTATACGTGGAATTGCCGAGCGTATTTTACGTAAATGAAAATACCTTACTTTTCAATGACACTAAAATTTTATAGGTATATAAGTATGCCTACAACCTATATAGAATGTTTGGTGTAACATGATTCTAACTGTTGATGCTATTTTTTTTTCGGGTTCGATACCTAAAAAACGAAAAACTTTTTGGGTAACTTTAAGCCGGGCCGAAAAAGGCCAAAAAAAATGTTTGTAAGGAAAATCCTGGACGACTAGCAAAAAAAAGTTGTAGTATGTTTAGAGAAACTCACTGACAAAAATTAAGATATATAAAAATAATTTGAGCCATTTGGCCCTTTGGCTTTTAAGTTTTTATTTTGTTATTTTCCGATTTTTAAGTATATAAAAAATTAATTTTAGATAAAAAGTTATAACAAAGGAATCTTCGTAAATTTTTTTTTCCCTATAGAAAATATACGTATTTTTCTAGCGGCTGAAAATGTTAAAAAAATAACCTTTGAGCTAATATAGGTCGAAAAAACTGGTTTGGACCTATACCAATAGGTCAAAAATATTTGAAGCGTCAAGTGGATAAGGGTATTATGTAATTTTTTTTAAAAATTTTAATTTTATATGATATTATCATAGAAAAGATTTATATTTTCTTTATTCAATTATAATAAAAAAAATAAAAAAAATAAAAAAAAAATATATATATAACACCTTCATCCACTAGACGCTTCATTTTCTAGAATTTCTTAATAAGTCTATTTTAAAATTTCATAGTTATTTTTGTTTAATATTATACAGGGTGTCTAAAAAAAATATTGACATGCTAAAAAAAAACTCTTTATAACAATATTAATGAAGCTTCACTATGCAATATTTAAGAGCACTTATCTTTTTAATCATTCTCTTTTCGCAGTAATTAAATTTTTGTCGAAATGTTCGTTTTCCTTTCGGTTTGACTCATTTGAATGCATCTTAAATTTATCTTATTATTTTTAATGTTCAGTGAAATGTGGAAATCTCATTAAATACATTAAAACGTGTGAGGTTAAAACGAGTTGGGTTATTAAGAGCCCCAATTAATGTTGTTTTATAAAATTACTAATATAATTACTATTATAAAATTATTAATTTTAAATTAGAGAATTTTATTAATAGAATGATTTTAGTTTCTGGACTATCTGCCATGTATCCAGCTATCAGAAACCTATTATATTACAATATAATATGCCGCGACTGACAGACAGACAAAAATGTTTGTTCGCAAAAATCTTTTTTTTTGCATATAAAAATCAATATATTTTTGAATCCTTACTAATACAAGCCTTTCCTTAGAGGAAGTAAAAGTAAATGCTAAAAGTTGAGATAACTAAAAAAAAACTCTTTGTAACAATATTAATAGAGGTTCGGAGCACCGTGCAATATTTAAGAGCACTTATCTTTTTAATCATTCTCTTTTCGCAGTAATTAAATTTTTGTCGAAATGTTCGTTTTCCTTTCGGTTTGACTCATTTGAATGCATCTTGAATTTATCTTATTATTTTCAATGTTCAGTGAAATGTGAAAATCTCATTAAATATCTTAACCTTAACATTATTTTCTTTCACCTATTGATTACAGTTCCCGGATTATAGACGCTTACTAAAGCAATTCATTTTCTATTGATTTCAACCAACTTTGGAGGGTCTATTTCATTTAATTGAATTTGTTTGTTTAAAACTTGTTTTCTAAGATTTAGGTAATGTTTTGACGTAAACGAGCCAGTGTTCAACACCACAAGCCAAAAATCAGATTTAAAATTTTCACTTGTACGAATAAAACTATTATTATATAATAGTATATATGTTGTTTGTAGTCTTTTGACTGGAAATAAAGGGAATAACTCTTCATCACAAAACAAAAATCCAGGAACATAGGTCCGGGAAAGAAATAAAGTCTCACCCTTTAAAATTTAACTAAAAATAAGTTTTTAAAAAATTAGTTAGGATAACACTGTGGGAGCAACCGTTAAAAAATGCAATTAAAGAGGAAGTAACTATTTGTCCCACCAAAAATTGCAATTTTTAAGAAGCTATTATTACTAATTTAATATTTTTAGGTGTTTTTGGTGAAGCATACCTTTCTGCTTAGTTTTAAATGAAGAATTGCACTGTAATATTAAAATTTTATTGGTACCTTTTTTGTTCCCAATTCAATATGTCCATCTTTGAAGGGCCGTATCTCCATTGGGGCCTATTTCCAGACATATGTTACTTTGTTGGTTTTTCATATTTTGCGATGTAAAATCATTCTCTTTATTTTCCGCCCAAAAGACATTATACTGTGCATACAATTAATGTAAATAAAACTTGAAATTTGGCAGGGCAGAGCAAGAAACCGTGTTGCCTAGTGTTATTTTTGTCGTTTCATAATTATAATTATCAAATGACACTAAGCACAGTTTAATGTTTTTGAGAATCTTAAAGATTTGCACGTCCTTATAAAATAAATACTAAAAATTCCATTAGTAAGGAACACTACTAAAATTGCCAGAATGTGGCTCAACTGTAACAAATCTCTTGAAAGAATGGTATGGCTGTTTTCCGTTTGCCCGTTAACGGTCGAACGGTTTGCGAATTAGGAGTGGTGTCCGAAATCACTGTCGACTAGATTATTTATGTACGTATGTTTATGGTAACCGGACATTCCAGTTTTTCTACAGGAAATTCATGTTATGGATTGTTTTGTTTAACAATCGTATAGAGTTCTAAAACTTTTAGGCCAGTCAGGCCTGGAAAATTTGAAAATATCGAGATTAGATTAGATTTAGATTAGATTAGAACTTAGAATTAAGTTTCTGGGGAAAAATAACACCTCCCACTTTTTAAATCGATTTTCCAACCGAAATGTCTTTATTTTCCTAGCTATACGAATTAAATTAAATTTCTGTACTAATTTTGAGAATTAATTTTATATTCGACCCAATTCAATTAGAATTTGATGGTATTTAACCCTTTAGGGACTAGTGGTCTCATATTGATATCACCTTTTTATAATTTTTATGAACGTTGTGGATTATAATAATTACCCAGCCCTGAAAATTTAACCTTTTTTCTGCTTCATGGATGAGAATAGAGGAAAGTCGCCTAATTTCGGATACCATTTACAATGTATTCAATATTTAATACTCGGTATTACTTTTTGATATTTTTTTTATATAACCAGATACAACTTATTATAGCGAACCATGATTTATTATAAAAGCAATTTTATTACAGTTTATTTTTTCCAAAAAACACGGTTAAAAAAAATCAGCGCATTTTTGTGCATTTGAAAAAGGGCTCCTAATTTCGGACATATCCGAAAAAAATTTTTTAAGAGTAGATCTGGATCCCATTGCTTATGTTTCTTGTTATTCCTTCACATTTAAGACGTAATTTAATCATTAAGCGATTTTCTACGAAATACTATAGGAACTATAATTTTAGATTCCCAATTTCGAATATCTTAGTATCTTAGGTAATTTTCGTTTTTTCAAAATTGTTTATCTTAGTTTGTTGTATCATTATAAAAACAATAATTAATGGTTGGTTATCCTGAATAATAATTACCTTGCGGATATCCGAAATCGGGAATCAAATGCACAAAAATGGTCTATCCGAAATTAGGCAACTTTCTGCTTTTTAGATTAGAAATTTGTAGAATGTTACGTTTTCAAATTGCTTAATTATGAATAGTGGATCAACTTAACTACCATCATAACTTACCCAAGACAGAATCACGAACTTTTATAACGATTATTTATAAAATAAACAAGCATAATAATGCAACTGAGCACAAAACTGCCATTTGCAATATAAACGATTTGTGCTGCCATTTAAAGGGGATAAGCTCTACCGTTATCATATTACAGGACGGATTTAATTTGACTTTTGGCTTCCCATAAAAGTAGGTTTCTGTTTACCTTTGCAGACAGTATCTTAAATACACTACTATCCGAAATTTGGAAACCATCCGAAATTAGGCGCATTTCCTCTATATGATTTTATCCATGATGATTTCGATTCTGACTATCGCAAATGACAAAATAGTAACAAAAAATATATTAATATTTCGTTTGATAGAATCCGATGTTGTTCTGCATGTTTCAATAGAAATTAAGGATATAGTCAACAGAACATTAATATTTTATTGTTTTATACGTATTTCGAGACTTTTAAATTAGTCCCATCTTCAGAAACTCTTAAACTGTAAAATAAATTAAATTATAGCTAGCTAAGTACTAAAACTGCAAAAAAAAAACACTTACCAAAATAGGTCAAATACGACACAAGTTACAACACATTTTAACGTTAAAAAAAATACACGTAGTCATCGGGATTCGTTTAAACGAATTAAAATTGTTAAAAATATAATATAATAAATTATAAACGACATTACGTCGCTGACATATTTCTTCTTCTTCTTACACTATGGACTTTACATAAGGAAAATTAGCCAGTTTTATTTACCCGCTAAGGGTGAGTAATATAAATGGATATTTAATCGATAATAAACAGACAAATTTTCCCAAATTAGATATTTTTAAGAGCCTTTTGTGCAATCATTTAATCGATTAAATATCCATTTATATTACTCACCCTTAGCGGGTAAATAAAACTGGCTAATTTTCCTTATGTAAAGTCCATAGTGTAAGAAGAAGAAGAAGAAGAAATATGTCAGCGACGTAATGTCGTTTTTAATTTATTATATTATATTTTTAACAATTTTAATTCGTTTAAACGAATCCCGATGACTACGTGTATTTTTTTTTTTAAACGTTAAAATGAATGTTGTACCAACTTTGTGTTGTAACTTATGTCGTATTTGACCTATTTTGGTAAGTGTTTTTTTTTTTGCAGTTTTAGTACTTAGCTAGCTATAATTTAATTTATTTTACAGTTTAAGAGTTTCTGAAGATGGGACTAATTTAAAAGTCTCGAAATACGTATAAAACAATAAAATATTAATGTTCTGTTGACCATATCCTTAATTTCTATATAAATATTTGTGATTAAATCATGGGAAAGAGAAGTTTAAGCCCTTTACAATGATTTATTACATAAGCTTTATTATAATTTATCAATAGGTATGTTTTTTTCACACAAACACATATCTATTTTTTTTAATTACCAAAAAAATGTTCTGATTTTAAAAGTTATAGGAAAAAAACATTATATGTTAAATACTCAATTATAATTATACATTAGATAAGAATTTGTTTTTCGTTTGGACTGTAAAAAATACATATTTATAGATGGCGCTGTGACAGAAAGGGAGTTAAATATACATAATTAATTAATTACAATGGCTTATGTAATAAATCATTATAGAGGGATAAATACCCTTTTCAACCCTGCAATAAAATATTTTTTTATATCATTTTAAACCTTTTTTTTTAATTGGGCAAAATCCTAAAGTGAAAAAAACTAAGTACTGCATTGAAATCAGCATATAGCCTTCTCAATTGTTTGTTTGTTTGTTTAACCTCGTACTATTATACTTAATTAAGCATCCCTTAAGTCCAGGACTTGTGTGGGCTAGTAGTATAGGGAACCACCGGCTTATACTGACTTTCGAACCAGTTTCTAGGGAGTGTCCGCTGTACTTATACCTTCGCCAAATTTCAATTATTAATTAATTGAAAAAGGCAAATCGGCGTCAGTGAGAATCGAACTCACGCTAGTTGTAGTAGACTTGTCATGTACAGACGCGGTGGACCACTACACCATTACACTACACCAATCCTCCCATTAATTACTATAGACTATTGTGCCTCTCACTTGCTCGCATCCTGCCTTACGAAGGTTAAAGCGTAAAGTTGAGAGCGCACTCGTCTTTAGTGAAAATTATTACTATAGTCGAAATACCCGAAATCATATATTTGCACGAATGAATCAGGACCTTGCAGGACTGTGTTATTGGTAACTAGTGAGTAATGTAACCATGTAGACTGTTGTGCCAACTATTAAATAAAATATAGATCCTATAGTGAAACATCAGTTGATCTGCAGAAACTGACACTAAATAATAACAGTGAGTGCACACTTGTTGTTGCAAAGTTTGTTTATTCATATTTTTGATATTTTTAGTGTAAAATAACTGGTGAAGGGAATAATTAATAGTATATTAAAGAACAAGTTACATAAGACACTATTTTGGCGCACGCGTCCATCTTTGAAAAACGAGCCACAAAGTGGTGAGTTTTCTAATGGACGAGTGCGCCAAATGTCTTATGGAAAGAGTTCTTTATACTATTTTATCTGTTTGCGCATTTTATTTTGCTTACAAAGTTCTTTAGTTTTAAATTTCAATATGACTGATTTGGGTAATTTAATGTATTTATTTATATTGGTATCAGTGACACTGAAAATTTAAAAATTTTTATTTTGTTTTTTTTTATTACTTTATAATAGTTACTAACTTTTCAAGTTTTAAGTGTATTTTTATAGTTATTTTGAATAAAACTGGATGAGGAAGAGTTAACATTTACTTCAGTGTATAAAAGTGCTCAAATGCTTTCATCCTGCTACGTTCCCTTCTAGTGTTTGGTACCTGTGAGCAACTGAACTTTACTGACACAAAATCAAACACAGCCCAAAATCACACCCAAAACAACACATAATACACATACATATTTATTAATATATTATAAGAATTTTAGCTGTTTTTAAGATCATTAAATACTGTTAAATACAGAACTTATTCTTCTTAATCCTTTTATTGGCCTTGGTCTTGAAAAAGCACCATATCGGCCAGTAGTCCTGTTTTCTTAAGTCGTTGTCCGGGGTGAGATTTTAAATTCTCGGTTTCTTTCTGTGGGAAGAAGGTAAATTAGGTGGGTATGGGGAGAAGGGTTAAAGTTTAAAGCCTAAATCATCTAAGAAGCTAACTACTATGTCAATTATTACATGAGTGGGGTTGCCTAGGATTTGAGCTACATTTATGTTCAAAAAATACACTTCTCTTCCTGGTGCCTTATCTGTTTATTCTCCTACAACCAGTCCTGTTTTTTAGTATGTTTTCTGTACCTTAAACAAGCGTTAAATTTGGATACAATTTTAGAGGAGCTACAAGTAATTGTTGATGACCTACTGCTCAGATTTATAAACATCCCTATTTTTTTACTCGGTGATTTTAACTGTCGTATAGGCAATTTAGACTCTACCCCTGATTTATTTTTTCAAAATTCAAACTTAGAAATTAAAGTTGTAAATAATGACAATATTAATGCCAAAGGTCGCAAACTCGCCGAGTTTACCAACTCTAATAACTTTACAATTATTAATGGCAGATCTTGCAGTGATCAACCTGCCAGTGTGACTCACTTTGATCATACTGGTACTAGCATAATCGATTTATGTTTTTGTCTAAATACTCACCTTCAATTTATTAATGACCTTCTAGTACTTGATAATAATTTTAATTCTGACCACTTTCCTATCTCTGTTTCTATTAATATTACGACCAATAATCCAAGCTTCCCTCCATTTAGTCGCCATTCTATAATTTCTTGGAAACCACACATAGCCGACTCGTTTTTTTTACATATGCAAACTTTTTCGGAACTTCGACTTGATTATAACATTAACGACAGCTATGACCTGTATTTAAACTCCTTAGTTAGTACTGCAAACTTATTGGGTATGAACAAAATTATATTTTCTCGTAAATCAACAAATAAACCCTGGTTTTCCCTTGAATGCCGTAATCTAAAAAAACATGTAAGCTCCCTTCTTAAAGTCTGTAAGTCAAACAACTTTTCCCAACCGTCAGAATATCTGGAGGAAAAAAAAAAGTTTAATTCTTTAAAGAGAGCTAAAAAACGTGCCTATGAAAATAATATTGTTAATCTTTTGAGCAACGTACACGATCAAAAAACTTTTTGGGAAACAATACGACTTTTTAAACCGCGCAACTCTTTCTCAAACTTAACAATAACAGATTGGGAACAATTTTACGACAATTTACAGCAGCCAAGGTTACGATCTGATTTTGTATTTCTTGATGCTAGGCACCCTTTTCTTGACAATCCGTTTACTGTCGACGAACTTACGTTATGCCTATCTAAATGCAAAAATGGAAAAAGTCCTGGCAAAGATGGTATCTCATTTGAATTTTTAAAAAATCTTCCACAAAATAATTTGCTTTATCTGTGTTGTCTTTTTAACAAAATATTTGAATCAGGTGAAATTCCTCTTCAATGGCACGAAAGTGTACTTACAATGCTCCATAAAAAAGGACCTAAATATGACCCTGCTAACTACCGTGGAATTGCTCTTCTTAACTGCCCTGCTAAACTTTTTACACTTATTCTACTTAATAGATTAACAGAATGGGTAGAAGAAAATAATATTCTTCCAGAATGTCAATCGGGATTCAGAAAAAATAGATCCTGCGACGATAACATTTTTACTTTAACTTCAGCCATTCAAATTCATTTAAGGCTAAGAGGGCGCCGAATCTATGTTGCATTTATAGACTTCAAAAGAGCCTTTGATTCTATCATGCATAACATCCTTTTCCATAAGCTTTACCAAAAAGGAGTAAGTGCAAAAATTTTAAAAATAATTATGAAGCTATACACAAAATTTAAATTTTGCATAAAAGTGAATAACCTTTACTCAAAGTTGTACCACCTTACTACCGGAGTCCTACAAGGTGAACCCTTAAGTCCCCTTTTATTTGCCCTTTTTCTCGCAGATATTGAAGAATTCTTTCGTAGCCGAGGTCATACTGGAGTGGACATTGATGCACTTGTCGATATAATAATGCTTTTATATGCTGATGATCTTGTGATTTTAAGCTATTCTCCAGTTGATCTTAATGCTAAACTAAGAACTCTCTTTGAATATTGTGAATTAAATAAACTTACAGTAAACATTTCGAAAACTAAAGTAATTTGCTTTAGAAACGGAGGACCCCTTGGTAATGTAAATATATTTTATAACGGAAGCAACGTTGAAGTTGTCAACAAGTATACCTATTTGGGCGTAAATTTTAATACTTCTTCTCTCTTTCTAGACATGTCTAGTTCAAGTACTGTACGAGCGAATCAGAACATTAGTGCAGTTTTAAATATTCTTGGTCAATCTAAAACCACGTCTTGGCCAGCCAGAATGAAACTGTATAATTCCTCGGTTACATCGGCTCTCTCGCATTGTCTTGGTATTTGGGGTCTACGATATGTTGATTTAATTGAAAGAATCCAAGTCCGGTTTTTTAAACGCCTTTTGGGCCTGCCTTTAAATACCCCTGATTATGTTGTGCGCCTGGAGACGAACACAGTAAGCTTAAGTCTACTTGTTTTAAAATACGCCTTTAATTTGCTAATAAAACTTAATTCTTTACCAGATACAAGGTTACCAAAAATTTGCCTTAATCGCCTAATAAACTTACCAAATGCCCCTAAAAAACATAACTGGTTTTTACAAATAAAAAACTTTTTTATTGAAACTGATAATTTGCTTACTTTTGAAAACTATAATGCCTCTTTGCAAAAGAATATTTTAAGCGACTTTCTAGTTACTTACGAAAACTACCTTCATAACATAGACCTTGATCGTCTTTCGCGTTCTTCCTACCCCTTTTTCTACAACTTCCTACTGCCAAATAACTTTCTTACCTCACATTCTCCTCTTTATATTGTCAGAATTATTTGCCAAACAAGGACTTGTGACACAGACATTTTAAGGTTTTATTATAACGGTATATCATATAAAATTGATGCTAAAACTATATGTTCCGTGTGCAATTTGCAAGAGAAAGAAACTATAATTCATCTTCTTTTAAAATGCCCCATATACAACAGTTTTAGACCAGTTTTTCTTAAAAACTTATCTGATTGGACAGATGTTATAAATCTTTTAAATGTTGGCACAGAAAGCATACTTAAAACAATTGCCCACTATATAATTAATATGCTTAAAATGCGTTCATTTGTATTAGATGATTAATTCTACAACTGTTTTTTTTTCTTTGTTTTTGATTTTCGTTTTTTTTTTCTTTTTCAACATGTAAAAAAAAAAGTTAAACAGATTTTAGAGATTTTTTTTTTATTCTAGGGATTTTTTTTTTATATACTTTTATATATATATTTATATATATATTTTTTTTTTTAGTTTACTTTATCTGGTTTGCATATAATATTTTGTTTTCTATTAGAGTTTATACGTTTAGATATACTTTTTTTTTTTGTATATTGTTATAAGAATTGTAATTCTTTTAAAACAATAAATTTTCTATCTATCTATCTATCTATCTACATTTATTGGGTTACTAAGATGTTTGCTAAGTTTGTGATACAGAGTATTGATTTCTTCTGGATACTGAGGACATTGTAGCAATATGTTTGGGACATCTTGTATTTTCCCGCAGGGGCATTAAATACAGAAACCAGTGTTTTTAGAAAAACCTAATAATTTTCATATGTTTTTGTTACCAAGTTCTGAACAAAAAAAACTCAAAACTGTTTTACAATTAATAAAAAAGTCACTAAAACTGTTTTACAGTTAAGCTTATTGTAACAAGCAAACCAAAACTACAAAAACGTAATTATAAAACGCAAATAGATAATAGTTATTTATGGTACTAGTTGGCTGACGCCTCGCAGGTTAATTTTCGAGAGGGCAATATCGGTTTACCCATGAGTGCCATACAAGGTTTTACAAATAAATAGCTTAGAAATTCATATTTTTATTAAAAATTTTAATGACATTTACAAGAAAATAATTTGACAAGTGACAGTTGAGTGGGTAAAATAAATAATTATCCACTCAATAAAGTAAAAGCAACGCGGAGGTTATTATTACTATGTAAAATAAAGCTGGTAATTGTCTCATTATCTGTATGTATTGAATAAATAAATTTATTACATTTAATTTCTTATTAAAAAAGCTTTGTCTACTTAAAGTGATTTTTAATTAATATTTTTTAAAAATAAAGTTTCAATCAAAGAAAATTTGGTCTTTCATAAATTCACATATCCGCCCGCAAAGGGTTAATGGGATAAAACTCTAAATGATAATAAGTAATCCAGTTGAAGAATCTATTTAATTGTTTATCATTATAGCCGTCCAATATCTATTAAATTGTAGGCTCAATGGCAAAACGATTGGATCGTTCAACAGAGCGAAACATAGTAATCCTTTGAAATTAAGGGATTATTTTTATGATGCTCGTTTGAATGTATTGACAGCAATATGCTTTTTATTATACTATTCACAGCGCCTGCGCTAGAATAGTATTATAAGCTACACAAAAAAAAATACGTTCTTGGCTCAAACACTCTTGGCAGTTATTCTTTTAGCTTAAAAGATGTGTATCTTCAAATAAAAGTATTTATCTTGTCCCAAAAAAAGTGTCGCTTTTGAAATATTTTTAAAATTCTCTTGGACCTGGCGCATTTGAGGCAAAAACCATTTATCTTGTTTTAAGTTTGTTAAAAATTAAATAATTTAAAATTACTTTGACTCAAGAATTTTTATTTTGAGACAAGACCACTTGCATTTCACACAAGATCAAAGAATTTTAAGTTAAAGAATCTGCCAATCCCCCCAGAAACAAAAAAGTTATGGGGGATTAAACTTTTTTAAAAAATGAAACAAAATGCCATAAAAAAAAATGTTTTTAATTTGTTTTCGCAAAAGGAAAATATAAAAATAGAAAATTTTGTTTTGAAAATTTTTTTTTTTTGAATTATTGTTTTCAATATTTTTAATTATTCGTTTTTCTCAAAATTAAATAAAAAAAATTGATGAAATTGTTTTTTAGTTTTTTTTATTTTTTTTTTTTGAAAAAACCCTTTTTTTAGGTATTTGGAAAATGCAATATAGCATTTACTGTGAATAGTATATAATGGAATGCGTAGCATTACATATCTTTAAGGCTTGTTTTATTTTGAAATAGCTCATATTGCAATATTTGATTTTTTACATAGTGTACACTGCTGCATACTGGTAGCAATTATTCTGTTGGACTGGCTGCAATATTTCAGGTAAAATGCACAAATGCATAAAATATTTACGTAATTTGTTTTATTATTGCTGCCATCCGACTAGAGAAAATTATAGAAATATAAAAACTAATGAAAGAAAAAATTCGAAGTCTAAAGTCCGCTGCTTCCCCTTAACTTTTGAATTAGTTACTGTATTAACTTGTCTCTTTACAACGAGGTTGCTTCAGGGACTAGATTAGGCTCTGGCAAACTTTTATTTATGCAGGGCCTTGCAGGACTTTGGCTGGTATTTCGACTCGCTTATGTATCTAGCTTAAGGCCTATCCAGAAGCTTGCATAACATAAAACATAAGAATGCGATGCCGTGATTGGCTTACAAGATACATGGCGGCACATCAAGCCAATCACGGCATCGCATTGTTATGTACTATGTTGTTATGCGAGCCTGTGGATATGCCCTTAGCCGGGTCTGCCGACGACATCGGTGTGCTGTAAAATGACTGCTGGGACTACTTATTTTTAATGGGACTAGAGAACTGATCAAATAGTGGCAGGGACTGAAGGTTCAGGATGTGGACTTAGCTGCTACTTGCCAGTGTCTTTGGTCTTAATACGGGAATAAGGTGGCTTTGCTGGTCAAAATCCGACAGTGCTGACTACATCGGACTTGACTCAGTTAGCTTTTTATGGCAAGGACGAATATCTGTCTGGAGGACCTACCACACTCAAAAAATTTCATTGTATTTTTAATAATGAATGTTACTTGTTAATTAATATGTGGCTCACGCTCCGTGCGCGGCTTGTTACTTTCATATAGGTTAAGTGAGTTCATGTATTAAGTGAATAAAACATAGGAAGGTGAGTTTTTTGCAACGTTTGAAGAATTGGAAGAGTAAATAATAGAATATGAAACAACCAAATTCATTACCCTCCAAAAAAGGGATACCTGTTCATTATCTAAAGCGGTCCGTAATATTATGAATTACCCGGCCATTAACGATAAATAGCCAAAAATGGCAGGAGAATGTTAATCTTGAGGTTATTAAAGCTAATTTTTTACAAAAAAAAAACACGGAAAAAGCTCAAAACCAAAACCAAAGTGAACGTAAGTCAACGCCCCGCAATAAAAAAAAAACACCAAAACAGCCAAAAACCAAAACAAACCAACGCTAACGTAAACCATAACGTTGGTTTTGTTTTTGGCTGGTTTGGTGTTTTTTTTTTATAGTGAGCCGTTGGTTTACATTAACGTTGCAAAGGTGCCATTTAAAAGTCTAGTATCTTTAGCACGGAGCGCGAGTCAGTTAACTATGTTTCCGTGCGCACGGGGTAGCAGTCACTGCGTATTTCTTATTTATATCGCCACCATTATTATTTAATAATTTACTTGTGATATTAAATACTGCAATGTGTGTATTGTATACAAAATGTTGTCATACTAACATAGAGACCGTGCTGGTACATTTGGACTTTTTAGAGACTCTTTTTAGAGACCGTGCTGGTAGATTTTGGACATTCTGTTGTTATGAAATTAATCTTGATTCAAACTTGCTTATGCTCATCCAAAGCAAGAGCCTTGAAATGCTCGCCTTGCTACAAACTTGCGTGTTACCAATGGAGACTGGCTAATTAATTTAAAAACGAATCATCATGTTTGTATTTTATATAAGATTGATCAATTATCCAAAAGAATTCACCTACAAAATTAAAAAAAAGAAGGAAAAATAACCCATTTAGTCTGATAAGTAAAGTAATAGGTCATGACATGAAAAAAGAACCAAAATAAAAATATTTATGCATCATTGACAATGTAACTAAAAACTAAAAGCTTTTCCATGAAAGAAATTACATTAAATTGTGCTACCCTCTTTCCAGAGCGAGACAATGCTTTATTGTAATTGTGTTTTCTCCCCCTTAACTTCCAAGTCCCTGGGAACATAGATATGGGCTAAGAACACTATTAGAAGCCACATCTCATTCCTTATTTATTTCGACGTCAAGATTTATGTTGCTTAAAAACCATATCGTAATGTTGGCATAAAATCACGGACACAAATAGTAGTATTTTATTTGGTGTCAACTTTAAATTGATTTGTATAAAAGTAGTTCTATTAAGCAAATTGTTTTTTTTTAGAAAGGGGGTTTTTGTTTTCCATATCCAGAAAAGTCTTGGGAAGCTTGTGTGGCTTGTTAATAAATTATACAGATTTAAAAGATGGTTCAATGGTACAAAAATGGGATAGAGGCCTCGGTTCGATCCTCTATATCGGCAGAATAACAGAAAAAATTTTCAACGGTCCAAGTCTCTAGGTCGCTAGGTCGCTAGTTTTAAAATGTGTGTTAAAATCTTGGGGCCTTCCATCTCTCACAGCTTTGCAAAAATGTTTAAAAAGGAAGCAATTATATTTAAACAAGTCGTGAGGATATGTTTTTTTTATGAGAGAGATGGAGAGTATATTAATTAAATACAGGAAAAATAATTAAATAAACTAAATAAACTAAATAATACAGTGTACACTGTACACATTGTACACTGATAAAAAAGATCATTTAGATTTATTTGGATATGGCCAATTAAATTATTTGGTCGTGAGTAACAAACTTTATTTGAGTCAAATAAATATTTACTTCATGTAAATAAATATTTTAATTTCAAAATCATTTACTAATAGAAACAAAATAGTTAATTTAAGGGAAATAAAATGTATTTGACACAACCAAATAATTCAATAGACCATATACTACCAAATATTTTGTACTGCTATGCATTCCGTTATACTATACACGGTAAGGTCGGTTATACTATTCACAGTAAATGGCATATCGCATTTTCCCAAATACAAAAAAAAATGAAAAAATTAAAAAAAAAACTATTTTTTTATATTTTCTTTTTGCGGAAAATGAAAAATTTTTGAAAAAAAATAAAAAAAAATCCCGTTTCTTTTTAAAAAAATATTCCCCTTTGACCCCTGTCGCCATCGTGCCCCCTAAGCACACAAAATATATATCAAAAAAATATTTGGGTTATAATATTTATGTGTTCCAAATTTCAAGTTGATATCTTAAACCGTTCAAAACTTAATGGGGAGAGGCGGACTTTTGACACGCTGTGTATACATTACAAATGTGAAAAAATACGATATTTTCATTAATATTAAATGCTTTGTAAAGGGCTCAAGATGACCTTTAATCCGATTCTGCTTTTGCACACACATTAGGCATATTAGAAGGCATATTTTGGCGGGTATTGCGTTTTAAAATTCCAGATTTCAATTTATCGGCCCATCCTAGTGTACACTGTACACAATGTACATTGATAAAAAGGATCATTTAGATTTATTTGGATATGACCAATTAAATTATTTGGTCGTGAGTAACAAACTTTATTTGAGTCAAATAAATATTTAGTTCATGTAAATAAATATTTTAATTTCAAAATCATTTACTAATAGAAACAAAATAGTTAATTTGAGGGAAATAAAATGTATTTGACACAACCAAATAATTCAATAGACCATATACTACCAAATATTTTGTACACACAAATAAACTGTTTTATCAGTGTACTGCTATGCACTCCGTTATACTATACACGGTAAGTTCCGTTATACTATTCACAGTAAATGGCATATCGAATATTCCCAAATACGAAAAAAAAAATCAAAAAATTAAAAAAAAACTCAACTATTTTTTTATATTTTCTTTTTGCAAAAAATGAAAATTTTTTGAAAAAAAATAATTTTTATTTTTTTTTAAAAGCTTAAAATATTTTTTTAAAAACGTTTTTATAATTTTCTACTGTCAAAAAAACACAAATTAAATGATAGTTTTTTCATTTTTTAAAAACGTTTAACCCCCCATAACTTTTTTGTTTTTGGGGGATTACTTTCAAAATTAGTAGAATTTATCCCTAAAGTAATTTTTCCTAAAAAAGTTAATCGAAATTTTCTTTCAGGTTTTTTCAATTTTTTTAAAAGTTTAACCCCCTTATAACTTTTTGTTTTTGGGGTGATTACTTTCAAAAACAATAGGAATCTTCCCCTGATAGAAATAAATTTTTCCTGAACATTTAAAGTCCACCGGATTATTCGTTCTTGAGTTATAGTGTCTACTAAAATCGTGAATCGGACAGATAGACAGACAGACGGACGGACGGATGGACGGACGGACAGACGGTCGGATAGACGGACATTTTCAAAGTTTCTTATTAAACACATTTGATTTGGTACTTGGTATATAATTACTATTAATTAGTTTATAATTTATAATATAACCTATTAATGGAATACTATTGGCTCCCTTATTAACTTTCGCATAGAGTTTTTCCTTGGGACTAGAAATCCTGGAACTCTAGATAAAAGCTCTGCCCTAAATCCTGAGAAATTTTTAGTCTTGTCCGGGGACAGAAAAAGACAAATCAGCAATTGCATTAAAATGGACGCTAAGTATCTTGGATTACTTTTGAAACATTTTTTAGCTTAAACACTTTTATTTTTTAACCGACTTCCAAAAAGGAGGAGGTTATCAATTCGACGTGTGACTTTGTTTTTTTTTTACCTTTAAAGGTTTACTTATACATAAATTGTTTTTTTTTTGAAGGAATATAAAAGATTATTAATAATTATTAATTATAATTTATTATACTCACACACTGAATTTTTATTCTCCTTTTTCTTTAAATAATTTTTAAGAATGTACAAAACAGACTATTTTAATTTTAATTTGTATATTTTGAACCAAACTATTATGTATAATAAGTTACTAATACAATTTTTTACTATAAAACCTAAATTGAAAAAATGTACGTAGGTTGGTGTAATATATAGTTATATTCAAATTTCAGGAAATACGTGATCACACACGGCCATGTCCAATATTTTATAGCATAAATCGATCAAAATAGAACTTATTCTGTACACGAATTGTGAAAATGTGCTCATAAGTATATCGAATTTTATGTTCAACACGTTGGGATTTTTATAGTTTTCTTTACATGATAAATTTCACAATACTCTTACCGTAGAGTAGAGTTAAAAAGACCGAAGCCGATTTTTTCTACCCTGTTCCAACTCATTTTATGCTGTATTAGTTTAAGGTTTTGCCTATAAATAAATAAATACCCTTAAATATCAAAATGACACAATTCGAAAAATTGAGGAAAAATTTCAAGTAATAATTTATAAGAATTAAGACCATTACCACTACCCAAATAGCTTACTGTGAAGAATATGGTAAGAAGCAAGGCTCATAAAAAGAAAAGGCAAAACCTCCAGGGAAGAAAAGGTTATAAATGTTGAAGTATGGGTTTTTTATATTTTTAGATTGCATTTTGTGCTAAATTAATGGAGAGCCCGAGCACATGCTAAAGCTTATTTGGGGCTCTCCATGCTGCTGTATGATTTTTCAAGCAAAAATAAATAAATAAATAAAATAAAATAGAATAAACATTTTTGTATATTTTTTTAAAGGCCATTTCTATAAAAAAAAATCCCCCCTTGCCCCCTTGTTTCCATTGTACCCCCTAAGCATACCAATTATATACCAAAAACTGTTTGAGTTATGTTATGTGTTCCAAATTTGTTGATATCTTAAGCCGTTCACGGCGCGCCATATCCAAAAATCTAAAATATAAACCTCCATCAAAACTTCTTATTCTTTCTTGTTACGTAATCGAATACGAACAAATAAAGCCAAAAAGTAAAATAATCGTGGGATTTTGTTTTTGTTTTATTACAAAAAAAACGTTTAAAATAGATGCGTAAAATTTGGCCTCATTTTGAAATTGTTTTCAAATGAAAGTCTCTTTGTTATATTTACCCCTACTATACGGTATACATACCTAAATAATTTTACCTTTTTCACAGCCTCATTTTCTATTGTGCACTTTTTGGCAATTTAAATGGTAATAGATTCCATTTACAAAAGTTTACAAAAGTAAGGTGCCCACAATTTAGACAAAAAGCATTCTTTAAATCCCCAGATTTAGGGAATAAAATATTTGCAGAAAGCAAGCAGAAGTGGACATAAAAATAAATCTATTATATCAGATAATTTTTGTTACGATTCAGAGTTTACTTTGCAAAGTATCGAGAAAAATACATATTTAAGCATTTAAAAATCAAGTATTTTCTCAACTACAATTCACGGCGTACCCAAAAGGGAAAGTTCAAGTATTGCGTAACACAAAATGTACCAAAATTCATACACTTCATACCTCGGTTCTCGCGTTTTGAATGATATAAATAAAATTTTACGAAAAAAAAATCGCATTTTTTTGCAAAAAAAAAATTAAATGAAAGCCTTAAAAACAAAGGTTTAAAAAATAAAGACTATATAGTCAAATAAAGAATTTTATAAACTTTAAAATGTTGTATCACACCATAACATTTTCCATTTAAAAAAATGTCCCCCTTGCCCCCTGTCTCGATTATGCCACCTAAGCATATTAAATATATACTTAAAAAATATTCGGGTTATGATATTTAGGTGTTTTAAATTTCAAGTTAATCTGTTAAGCCGTTCAAAAGTTAAGGGGGACGGGCTTTTGACACACTGTGTATATTTAATTAAGCATACACTGAAGAAAGTAAATCTTCATTTAAGATGTAACACAACTAAGTCAGTATTTGTTTATTTTGAAAACTAGCCCAAGGCCTTAACTTCGACATGAGGACCATCCTTATTTTAAGACGGATACTGTCTTAGACAGTGACTCCCCCCAGTTACCCTTTATCCTAACTTACCAAAATTTGAGCAATTATAAATTCTAAAATTTCATGTACTATAAAAAATAAATCTTCTTTTAACGTGCAAAAAAAGGCTTATTATTTTAAAACTTTAAAAGTAGATTCTATTTCAGCATCCTCGGAATCCACTAAATACTAATTTTCATGGGAATCTAATAAAATCTAAAAGATTTGGCCGCTATATTGGATCCGCCATTTTGAATTTCGAATTTTTAAAAACAGATTCGGTTTCAGCATCCTTGAAAATCACCTGTTACTAATTTTTACGATATTACGGACAAAATCCGAGTTTTGGCCAAAAACGAAGGTCTCCTGCCCCACAGTGCGTCATTGAATACTATCGTTCTCTTGTAAATTATTATTATTATTCGTAATTAAAACGTATACGTTTTATAAAATTAAATTAAAAATAAAATTTTAATATTTTTTTTTATATTCAAATGAGTTCAGATATTTTAAAGGATAGTAGTGGATGGTAACAGAAGCCACCTTAGTTTTTCACCGGGTGATTTACGTAAGGGCTGTCCGCTACCTTGAATTTTAGGGATGAGTTGCCTAATATGCATCTAACGATAAAAATACATATAAACAATTTTGTTAAGGAGGAAATTTCCTACAATTTTTGTTTGTATAATTTTTTTAATATATTATTAATAATCGAGTTAATTTAAAAATAGCTATGTTGGAGGTAAAATTGTTTGTTTTTTTTTTCATTTTTCAGCCAAATTATTCATCGGACGATAAAAGTAGTTATAAGTAAACTTGTGGCTCATGAAATTCTCCATAAGTGTTATATATTATAAATTTTCATAGGTACTTTGGTACTGTTACAGAAGGCGCAACTTGACTTCCAGCGACCACTGTAACCGAAAAAAAAAATACTTATGAAAATACATAATGTATAAAGAGAGAATTTCAAGAGCTACAAGTTTGTTCATATACACTTTTATACTGCGATGAATAATTTGGCTAAAAAATAAAAAAAAAAACAATTTCACCCCCAACATGACCATTTTTGAATATTTATAACTCGATTGTTAGTAATATATTAAAAAAACAATGATTCAAACAAAAATTATTGGAAATTTCCTTCTTAACAATATTGATTATATGCATTTTTATCGTAAGATGCACCGCAGTCACTCCTACAACTCAAGATAGCTGACACCCCTTACGCAAATCACCAAGTGAAAAACTAACTCGTTGCGTTAATGCAAAAAAGTGAACAAAAGATAACACTACGGAACAAATCGCAACTTTTCTTTCTGCCCTGTTCTGAAAGTACATTTTTCTTACTAATCCTCGAATCCTCGAATCGTAGAATACGAATCTGACCAGGAAAAAATTCCAGCACCTCACAATTTTGTCCAGGAAATAATGACGTTTTTTTTTTAATCTTTATTAAAACAGTAAGATTTTAAAAAATTTAGGGAATATTTAAAAAATAGGAGGAGTTTAAAAATTTATATGTAAACGACCTAATGACACAGTGTACGCGAAAAAAAAAAATAAAAAGCTTAAAATTAAAGTGCAGAGTTTACTTAATTGCTCATTTTTGGCAAAACTATCAAATTATGCAGAAAATTATGCCAATTCACATAAAAACCGAATTACGTAACATATTTTTAGTTCATTTTTGACACCCTGTTTGGCATAAACCGTTTTTTAGCATGAGTACGTGGCGTTAAGCTTGTCCCCTTATGCACCCCTCTACTCACCACCTTTACTTAGTTGTGTCACAAAATCCATTTTTTTTAAATATTTTTTTCCCTAGTATCCCTATTTATTCTGCTTATGAATTTAAACTCTTCATATTCTAAGTTGGGTATTTTTTAACTAATAATATGTCGCCGACTCCTTTGTCCTCAGAATATTTTTATCTCCCATGAATTTAGAACAAAAAAAAAGGCTAATATGATGATTTTTTACCATTATTATCTCATTTTTCTCAGACACCTGAGGCTATAGAAATATTCTGAGACCAGAATGGGCCTCAGCGACCCAAAATTAGTTAAAAAACATGACTCCAATCGGGGCAAGAAACCGTGTTGCTAGTGTAATTAGATCATATCTAATCATATTATGTAATTTTGCTCACTTTTTTCTTCGTTTACTGAACCTAAATAAAATTTTAGCAAACGCTTATTAAATTAGTTTTCGTTGTACAAATTTCTAGAGTCTGCTTCTGAATCGGAGCTTAGATGTAATTAGTTCATCCGTCAAAAGTAAATTATTGCTTCTATAATTAGTATGCGATTGCTTATAAGCAAATAAATTTGCTTGAACATTTTGTGCTTAAATAACATTTTGTAGCTTGAATTAAAGCTTACAAGTTATCATTCTAAATTAACTCTACAAATTAAATATCTTTATTTATTCAGAATACAAATGGTATTAGAAATAAATTACATATACAGGGTAGTCCCAGAAATGGCGACCATCCTTGAATGGACTTACCAGTGAAATAAAGTTTGTAATACTAACGGTGGCTGGTCAACCACATACCGAAAATATATTTATCCATACTAATAACTGCTCAGCAACAGCAACCTGCAACTGTCCAAATATTAGTAGAATAAATACAATAAAATACCTTGGTATTATGGTTGACCAGCACTTAAAATGGAAACAGCACATTGAACAACTCTCAACAAGATTGCGAAGACTGCTCGAAATTCTATAATTTAAGAAATATATTAAATAAAAATAATTTATTTATTGTTTATGATGCCTTGGTAGAGTCCATTATACGGTATGGTATTTTAGTATGGGGAGGTGCATTGGATACGACACTTAGGGGCCTTGAAATTTCTCAATATTTAATAACAAAAATAATGTTGTTTCAAAAACGAATTTTTTCTACAGATATGATTTATGAAATCAGTTCTTTGTTGCCGGTAAAAAAATATTTGTATATCTCTTGTGTATATGGACGATTAATAACCCCTCAAAGTTTAAGTTACTCTCTCATAAATATCCCACCAGGACACAGGAGAGTGATGTGGTCGAGGTGCCATTGGTGCGTTCCACTCAACTACAAAAAAGTATGTTTTTTTTCGGTCCCAGATGCTTTAATCTCATACCTAAACATTTAAAGGAATTAAACACTCCTAAACAAAAATCTAAAATCCAGTTATTTATTTTGCAAACAAATATAAAATATTTTTACAATAGATTAGAATCATTTTAAATTCACCTCTGTACACAGAGGCACACAGCTGTATTATGCTTAAATGTCTCCGATATCTTGCATTCTGAAAACACACGTATATAAAAAATAAAAAACCAAAAAAACTTTTTTGCGTTTATTATCAATACTACACATCAATACTATTACCAAAGAATTATATTAATTTTATTTAGTTTTTATAAAATCAATGTATAAATATGATTATATACCTACCTTCTATACCGCAACACAAACCTTTAGGTTTAGGCGGATAATATTTTTTGTAAAAATCTTTATTGTATATTATAAATTGAATAAATTGAATTGAATAAATTGAATTGAAAAATTGAATTGAATACAATGTCCCAAAAATAGATATGAACTGAGTTACTGTAAATAGTATAATAATCAAATTAGAAAGATTAACCATTATGAGAAGCAAATTTAAACTTAATAAAATTCAACCGTCTCTTCTCAAAAACTTTATTTGGCATTGTGTTTTCTGTTTTACAATGTATGTGTTTCTCATTGTTCAATGTTCGGTGTTTTTTTACTTGTTCGAGTTTCTTTGTAATTATTGTTATTTATTGTTTTTGCTGATGATGTGAATAAAGAAATTTACGAAATCCGGATCCACTAGATAAATAAAATTTTTGAGAAGAGAGGGTTAAATTTTATTAAGTTTTAATAATCAAATTCACCAAGTAAGTACAAATATGAAGAACTGAGACATTAATATTTTTCCTGTAGTAAATAGCTTTAACTTAGAAGCCATTGCTTGAGCGTCCGGACGCGGACTGCCTTAATACATCCTAAAGGATACGTCCTTTAGGATGTATTATAGCAGGGGAATGAATAAAGTTAAAATCTTGTAGGGTAAAAGGAGTTCCGGACATAGGGATTATATTTCTTAGCCTTTTTCGAGAAGCATTTAAATTTACTATTTTGAGATATTGTTTAAAAATTAAATAAATAAATAAATTTGTTTCTCCAGCTTCTATGCGAGGTTTTTGTTAGTATTATACATATTATGTCGTTTATTTATTTTTGTTGCATGGGGGTTAAATCACGTTTAATTTTTAAACTGGAGTACCTAGTAGTAGTAGTAAAAGGTGGGTAGGCTCCGACGCCCAATGGCCCTTTTTGTCTGCCCCAAGATTACCTACCCAACCTGCTGCCTATCCTCCCTCTTCCTGAATCTGCCAGACCTTCTGATGAAGTTCATAACATCTGACCAGGCTAGGAGGCTCATCTCTTCCTTCGCTAGTGTTACCACTCCGAAGACGTCTTGTCTGAGCCTGCCCAGAGCCTCACACTCCCCTATGAA